>JAZKJV010010592.1:0-509880 GCA_037367405.1 Ottelia alismoides | reverse complement strand
TGTTGTCTTTAAACTGTTGAGTAGTCTTGAACTTTGGCTTTCTCCATTTGAAGATACGTGTTCATGTTTTCACATGGAGTGGGAGCTTTCACTCATGTACCAACATACAATATCTTGTCAGTGGCAGGTTGAAGGGATGACCAACTTACAACATATGCATAAATTCCTTTTACAAAGAAAAGTTTTGAAATGATTTTTCCAACCATTTTTCTATCATTTCAAAAACATACCTTTGTTATTTTCCGCATAGCATTTGCGGTGGAACACAATATTATCTCAACGAGTTACTTTTTTCAAAGTTGCAGCACCGCCACCACCATACCCAGCTTCGAATACGAGGCTACCACCCTATCCTTGCCCAGATAATTCATGCCTTCAGTTTTCAAACCTAAGGGCTCGTTTGGTTGCAGGGTTGGGCAGGGTTGGCTTGGCCCAACCCGGGTTGGCCCTGCAACCAAACAGGGTTCTCTCCTCACAGTTTACTATTCACAGGGGTACCCCTGCCCAACCCAACCCTGTCCAACCCTGCAACCAAACGGACACGTCAATATACCCTCTTCTTTATTGTAGTTTGAGCATCGGGAGGATACACAAAATTGTCGTCGTCGGCCGATTCATCAGTGTAGTCTCTTCTAAACTAGTCACTCTAAATGCATCATCCGTGTATTTTTCATTTGATTTATTTCCTGTAATTTTGGTATCTAATTTCTTTAGTATCTAAATCAACACCTGCTAAAAAGCATCAAATCGACATCTTATCTTCAAAACTTCGACAAAGATATGCATTGGATCGTCGACAACCTTGCGGTATGACTTTGCATATCAATAATGATATCATATTATTGCAGTTGCTGATCAAGAATAAGATCAACAAAAAACTAAAAAAAATCCAGTACACATTTGTAATCTACTATCAATTCAAGAGAGGAATGGCGTAATATCCTTCATAATAATGGAGTTCAAGATACTAACCAAATAAGTACTGTTAACAAAGACTAGTTAGAATTAGATTTGAAAAATAAATAAATAGATTAACTATATAATCACATGACAAAAGTTGATAGATGGTATAGTTATCCCTCAACAAATAATAAAGAGAAGATCTCTAAGTACTGGGACTGTCTATAACAAACATTTAAATAAATCTCGATATGCTATCTTTGGTAAATGATAGTATTAAATAAACTTTAAACCGAGCATGAAACATGTGACATGAGTACATATGTAAGTTGTATAAAATGATTGTATCCTCTAAAAATCATTAATTGAAATGTAAAAATTGAAGTAGACTTATGTGCTTAAATGAAAATTTGAAAGAATTGTGAAATGTTATAGAATGAAATGTGAACCACCATTTATGTAACTTTTTACGAGAAATGTGATTGAAACACTTACTTAAGTGAATCAGGAATCGCAACTAATTTATGTTTCTTTAAAATAAAGATTCATTTGAAATGTCATCTTACTAGTGTTTGTTCATGCTAAGTGTGCTTATTTGAAGGAAGAGTTATTAAGATCAATTATTCGAGTATAGTTAATAAAAGAACAATGGTGGATATCATACTGGTACGAAAGTGAGATCCACGGAGAGTCTTGAACTTCGAGGGACCTGGGATAAAGTATATGTGGTTGGTTATACTGAACGTGATTCATAATATCTACTCACTGTGGATTGCTAAGGGAAGTGCAAAAATGATTACCCTGAAAACAAGGTCATTATCTTTGGCTATGATACTTTAACTATAAATGTTGAAATGATGATAATAGGCTACTTAGCTCCCTCAACTAAGGAGATAAACACGGAATATGATCCCACAATCAACTTTTATACCAAGGATGAATCGCAAGATGAATGCATTGGTTTAATTTTTCAAGTGAATATACATTGAAAATGATAGAAAATCAATACGGCGAGCAAATTTGAGTATGCTAGCAATTGAATTCATTGATTGCTATGTCATGATTGTTTCCATGAAAATTGTGTATAAGAGATTCAGATATTGTTGTTACTTGATTAAATAGGAAAGTCTGTCAAAGACTCTTACTCTTACTAATTAAATAAATGATATACTATTACATTCACAACACGGGATTCGTTAAATTGTTCCACTTTTTACACCTTCGTGCTTGTATCCCCTTGTTCATATAACAGTGATACTGTGCAACTTTGCTCGTAGTTAAGAATGCGTCACCCATGTAAGCATATTTTGCAAGAACCATATGCGGGTAGTTACTTGGACCAATGAACTACCAATTAAGGTAGCCACATTGCATATTTAATATCTTTTTAAAATGTAAATGGCCTAAACACATGTTGTTGTTGAACCGAATGTAAGTATTCTTGTAAAATGTAACTCATTTCTTTTTATGTAAAGTATGTGCATGTCAAATTAAATGCTTGTTGAAGTTAAGTTATGTGCAATGGACAATGATAAGTGGCAATATAGTAGGTATATATTCCAAAATACTTATTGTTGAATGGCTAAAATGAATATGGGGATGGAATTCAGTGTTTTTAGTCTGGACCCATAGGTAACCATGTCGGATATAAATGATGATGTTACAACTGCATACTGTACTCAAACTTCCTTGGAGTTGGAGAAGAAAACTTTAAAGTTACAACTTGGAGTTGGAGGCAAGGCAATGCTCTGTAGTAATGTAAAGCTAGGTTTTTCAACTTTAGAATCTTCGAATGGTATGACATGGACAAGTGAGAAGGTAACAAATAGAATTCCTTCAAGATCAATAATGCATCAATGACCCCACATGTCATAACATGGAATAAAAATATATGAAATGTTGCGTGACTTGTGTTGGTGTAATATCATTGAATACCAACAACTAATATTCTACGTGAATACTATGAAAAATCCCATATTTTACACATATCTCTTGTAGGGTCGGCTCCGCGCATAGTTTTGAAGTGCAATTGCTCAAGTCTCATTAGCTTTCGGGGGCCAACATTATATGTGACATGACTTTAAGATAAGAATAAAATACATATATCTTGGTGGACTCTTATAAAATTGAATTTTCGGTGAACCAAAACACTAAAAAATAGGCCCTTACAGATTTGAATTTTCGGTGAACAACTCAATGTTAACACTAAAAATTTAATGATATTATATAAGGGCCGATTGTTCTCCAAAATAGAATCTTTCATTTTATACTTGATGGTGAACACACTAAGGACAATTTTCTCTTATTAGAAAAAATGGAAGGGCTCTCTTTTTTGCCTAGGACCTATGGAATGTTTGGGACGACACCGGATCACTTCCATGCTGACATTAAAGGTCAATATACTCGTCACTCCAGTGACATTCGAGAGTACTGGCTCCACCCATATCGGTACGAGTGAAGCTTGTGACAAAACACGATACGACAATGTACCGACGACAATGCAGTAGTACCTTGAACTATGAGTAAATGTGAATTATACACATTTTGCATAGAGAAAAGAAAGTACCATAAGGAAGTATGCATGCTTTCTATACATGGATTTAAATTTAAAAGTCAACATTTCACACGAGAATACGTGCAATTTTCCATAAAAATAGAAACGGGTAAGGAGATATGGAGAGAGAAAGCTAGCGGAGAGCTGCACGAGCACCACCTGCTCCTCCATGGCGAGCGTCTGCGCTCTCTCCCTCTCCCTCGCCCCCTATCAACACCTCCGCCCTCCTCCCCTCCTCTCCCAACTCAAGGCGCCTCCTTACCCTTTCTCCTATCCCTCGCGCTCCCTGTCGAAGCTTCCGCCGTGGACTATAAGAAGGGCCCCCAACACCACAACGTGCTCCGCCGAGCCCTCCCTTTCCGCTCCCCCTCCCCAACTCCCAACCCGACGCTCCTTCTCCTCCTCCTCCTCCTCCTCCATCTCCTTCCTCCTCTGTCTCCTACATCTCATGTGCGGCCCTCGGCGCGGCAGGGTTCCTCGAGACGTCTTACCTCACGCTCGCTAAGCTGACGGGAGGTGCAGCCTTCTGCCCCCGCCGCCGGCGGCGGAGGCTGCGGGGATGTCCTTGACAGCGATTACGCCTCAATTTTGGTAAGCTGCTGTTTGGGTGTTGATTTGAAAGAGTTATCTGGTGTTTGGATTTCCGCTGGAGGGGTTGGGATTGGTTGGACGAGAGATGTGACCTGGAACAATGCAGGGAGAGAGCGGAGACCGTGACGAGCAATGCAGGAGTATATTTTGGCGTGTCTTTTCCTTTTTTTGTTACATTAGATCTAAACACACATGCCCGTTACGTGTTAGTTTAGACGAGCATCTATGCTCTAAACAACGTTCTAGTTGGGTCCAAATAACAAAACTCGAGCCACGATCGCTTTAGCAGCCAATCTGCAATAAAATGTCGCAGTGCAGCCAAAATGTGTATGTTATTACTGGGAACTCAAACTATGTAGAGTCTGTGAGTAATTATCTTGGAGCGATCATTCACTACTTCTCCTGCTTCTCAAACCTTTAGAAAGATGGATGCACATTCCAACAGGATGAGAGTGAAGAAGTTCCTTAAGATGTTATTCACATGCACTCTCAGAACTGAGTACCACCCATCTTTTGCTCCAGTCTCTTTTTCACCCGCCTTTGTTCTCTGTGGTGCATAAGGATTCGTGTGAGGGGTCCAAGCTAAACGACTTTCAGGTGGTTGAGACTATTGGGAGGTTGAGAGGCATACTGATTGGTTTGAATAACGACCTCTTTGCAACTTGAAAGAGAGGCGATGCTCAAAGGCATGTAAGTTCTGTCAGCAGTCCTTTGTAAGCTATCGGACTATCAGTTGCCGGCGGTTACTTCCGTATGGTCCCACCAGGATGACCGATATGAAGGTGCTTTTGTTGGAGCTATAGAGGGACCGAATCCAGTTTCTGTCCTGGCCCTAACTGATAGGGGATGACTTCAACTGTATGTTACTCGTCACATATTGCCTGAATGATACCAAAGGGGCAGGACGAGGTCTCACAGGACATCTGGACTTTGATTAGCGAGCTAGGCTTCCACTAGAGTTCATAAAGGAGAAACTCGACAACTAATTCAAGATTGGATGAATTTTCAATCACGATGGATATTCTCGATGAATTTCATCTTACCTTTGTTAGAGACAATTTATGTTTTGTCTTATTTTGTTGTAACCCCTCGAGCTATGATTTCCCATTTATGAGTGCTACAGGGTTTCATCATATATAAGAGTCCTTAGACCTCTTGAATAAATTAATTTATTGTGTGTTCTCTCATTGTTTTCCACGTGGTATCAGAGCCGCGGTCCTAAACTGATGTTCTGACCTAGATCCCGCCGCCACCACCAGCCCCTCGTCGCTCATTCGCGGAGAAGCCCTTATGCGGTCCCTTCCAGCAACCAGGGCCCCTCGTAAGGGGACTCAACTTCCACACGGAGGTCCTACGCCTCCGCCAGGTTCCCAACGGTGTCCCAGCACCTCTGCTAGGAGGTTCTGCTCCTCAACCATGCACCCTCACACCTTCGTAAGGTACCAACATTGCCCTATCACCTCCACCACGAGGTCCTGACCCTTCTCTAAGGGGCCTCACATCTCTCCAAGGCACCAACGATGCCCTACTACCTTCGTCAGGAGATCTCGACCCTTCGCATGGAGCTCTCAAGCCTCTCCAAGGCACCTGCGGTGTTCCAACACCTCTGCCCGAGCCGCGAAGGCCCTGGTTAAGGAAATTTGTGGCATCCCAACCATGATTTGATGCTTACAAAGACCATAGGAGGACTGAAAATGTGACCTAGATCACCCATATGCTTGATTAAAGTAACTTATCTTCTAGGTTACTTTTTCTTGACTTGTGTGACTACAATGACGTCCACCGAGACCGAGATCATGTACTCGACTTCTTCTATGATGGTACATGACACTTTTATCAAATTAAAGGGCACAGAAAACTGTGCTTTGGTCTCAATTCATCAAGGAGTTTGTCAGTGGTCAACGTAGGAACTGTATTCTTACCAAGGATTCGCTCAAGGAGACGAACAAGGAATATGATACATGGTATGCTGACAATTCTCAAGTTATCACTTGGATGACTAATGACGTCGATCCAAACAATGCGACGAATCTCCTTTATAAGGATTTCACGAAGGTGATATGGGAAAATCTCGAATGAACCTACTCCCATAAGACAACCAAGTCTCGATTCTCCAATATTTACACGCAGATATAATCAACCACTCAGGGAAATTCGAATCTTGTCGAATATTACATGTTGCTAACTAGCCTCTTTGAGGAGCTCAATATTTTCTAGCTAGCATGTCGTGATCAACAGGTAGGACAACGTGCTGAACGACAAGTCTACCGATTCTTCTCTGGACTGCATCCACGATACAAGCATGTAAAGGATCAGTTTTTGATAGCTGACACCCTACCATCGATTGAGACCATCTTTTGTTGTCTGCAGGAATTCGAGACACATGCTGAGCATCCTTCCTCCATACCATCTACAGAAACTACAAGTCACCATGTATCATCATGGAACATATGATGATTGAGCTTCTTAGGAGGACGAGGTCATGGATCTGGTCATGGTCGTGGGCGTGAGTTAGGCGTGAGTTAGGACCTAGTCGTGGATTTGGCCAGTTCGGGAAACATCATTGAGTGTCATTCCTTGCACGTACCGAGCATCGTTGTGAAGTTCCTTTTTTCTCTTGTCCATTGCAATATATGGGGACCTTGTTCGGTCCGTACTCTGAGTGGACGCAAGTATTTTGCTATTTTTGTTGATGATTATAGTTGATCCTCTTGGGTCTATTTGTTAAAGGAACATTTTGAGATAAATATAATCGTCAAGAATTTCTTTCAGTAGGTCAAAAATGTTTCTCCATTGGTTTTCAAATATTTCACTCTGATAATGTTTTGGAATTCACTCAATATGACTTGACGATTTTTTTTGCTTCGCAAGGAACTATCTGCTAAACATCCTATCCATATACTCTGAGCAAAATGGGTAGTGGAACGGAAACTTCGTCATCTTCTTGACATTGCTCGGTCCCTTCTCACTCAGATGAAGGTTCCAAAGACCTATTGGGGAGATGCCATTCTTAATGCTGTTCATCTTATCAACATGGTCTCATCTACAACTCTTAAAGGGTCCACTCCTTTTACGTTACTATATTTGATTGAGTCACCCTTTCCACTACCTCTGAGAATTTTTGGGTGTATAGCTTTCATTCACAAGTATCATATTGCTGACCAAGTGTCACCTCTTGCGTTCAAATGTCTCTTTCTAGGTTATTCTCATACCCAGAAGGGTTACATGTGCTATAACCCTGTTGAGCATCGATACTATATTTCTATAGATGTGATTTTTGAACAAACTAATTCTTTACACAGTCTGTCACGATATACCTTTAGATCTTCCTTCTCTACCAATTGTATATAAGCGCAAGCATACATCTGCACATGCTCCCGTGCCTTTACCTATTCCTTTTAGGATGACATGCCATCTTCCAGTGCCCTCACTACTACTATCTCGGATGATCCTCAGGAGCTTCCCGTCGCTCTCCGCCAGAGTTAATAGGCAATGTACCTTTCACCCCCTGTCCTATTTCACTTCTACTACTAGCTTATCATGCTCCGACGAGAGATATGCAGATGCTTTCATGACTATTTCTGTTCCTAGAGACCATCACCGTGCTTTACAATTATGGCTGGCGATACGCAATGAATGTGGAGATGGATGTTCTCACATCTATGGGGACGTGGGACCTTGTACCGTATCCTACGGGGATTAGTCCTGTGGCTTGCAAATGGGTATTCACAACCAACAGTTACTAGATGGGTCCATTGACAGGCTAACAACATGTCTTGTGGCTAAATGTTCTACACATACATATGTGGTTGACTACTTCGAGTCCTTCTCCCTAGTTGCATGAATGTGATCTATACAGACTATTCATTCAGTGGTTGCAAACAAGAGTTGGTCTATCTCCCAGCTTGATGCGAAGAATGCTTTTCTGTATGACGATCTTGAGGAGGAGGTTTACTTGATGCAACCTTTTGGTTACGAAGTCGAGAGGGAGTGTGTGTGTCAACTTCACAAGGTAATCTATAGCCTAAAATAGAGCCCTGGGGCTTGGTTTGACAGACTCATTACTGAGATCAACACTCTTGGCTTCAAGTTCAAGAGAACAACATCTGACTACTATGTCTTTGTCAGAAGACGGTCTACTGGTATTGTCATACTTGCTGTTTATCGTGATGATAAGGTTGTTATAGGTGATGATGATGAAGGCATAATAGAAATCAAGGCTTTCCTTCAGAAGGTCTTTTGTCACTAAGGACCTTGGTCAACTTTGCTCCTTGGCATAGAAGTGATACACACTACATAGGGACTTCATCTCTTACAGAGGAATTATTTCTTCAGTACAGAAGCCTGGTGGACAAACCACTTTACCTTATTGTCACTAGGTTGGATATATCCTATGCTGTGAGTAGAGCCAACCAACACATGAAGCAACCATGTTATAGTCATTGACATGATGTTCTTCAAATCTCGCGCTACTTAAAGGAGTCACCAGGACGAGGCCTCTTTTATGGGGCAAATGTCCACACTGATTGCTGATGCAGCTTATGCGAGTTCATCCGAGGATCGTCGCTTCACTACAAGATATGTTATGATGGTTGGGGAAATCTTGTCACTTGGAGAAGTAAGAAGCATATTGTAGTCTCCGGATCCGATGCAGAGGCAAAATACATGGCGGTGGCTCAGTCTACCTCTGAGATTACTTGGTTACTCTCATTTCTACATGAACTTTGTCTTATTTTCACTACTCATGTTCCTCTATATAGTGACAACAAATCCACTACATATATTACTACGAACCCTGTGTTTCATGAGTGGACCAAGCACTTAGGGTGCGTTTGGTTGGCGGGTTAAGGCGGGTTAAACTGGTAAAAGGTAACCCGTTTTTGTGTTGGTGTTTGGATAGAGGGTTAAACTGGGGGTGGATTAGAAGTGGGTTTGGAGTGATATGATTGTATTGGAGTTTGAAAAAGTGAGTAGTTATTGTGATGTGATTGTATTGAAGTTTGGAAAAGTGAGTAGAAGTGGAGTAGTTTATAATTTTTATATGATATGATGGTATAATATATTATTTTTTGATAGGATTGATGATGTAAAATTGATTTATTTAATTTTTAAAAAGGAATAAAGTGGGGCCCACGGGGAGAGAGGGGGATGTGGGTTAAGGGAGGTAAACTCCCCTAACCCGCAGGTAACCCGGGACCCGAACGAGCCCTTAGAGATTAAATGCCACTTTGTTCGTGATGCCGTACGAGGAGGGAAGATTAGCACCCCACACATCTCGATCGACCTTCAGCTTGCAAACATATTCAAGCAGGACCTACCAAAAAAGCACCTCTCATGGATAACTTCCAAGTTAGGTGTGATCGATAGATATGCTTCTACTTGAGGAGGAGTGTTAGAAACAATTTTATGTTTCATCCTATTTTGTTATAACCCTCAGGGCTATTTATGCAATTTCTTTGTGAGTGCTCTAGTGTTTCAACCTGTAAAGACCCCTAGACCTCTTGAATAAATTTATTCATTGTGTGTTCTCTCATCTTTTCCACAACCTTCATGAAGGATGAAGGGCATTTTTCGTACTAAATCAAGCCATACCTGACATGATTTGGGAGTTAGTGAAGGGATCGAGGCCACCGCCTTTCTTCAAATTTGAGAAGTCCTAGCAGGTTGAGTTTGGTTTCCGGGAGTGGTTAGATGAGCGGTGGAGATCTCTGATATTAGTCATCTCCGTGGTGTTCCATTTGGCCTCCACGTTGACAGGTCTTCAGAAGGCCCTCAAAGAGCAGTACGAGTAGTAGGTAGGCATGGGAAAGGAAAGAATGAAGGCGGAACAAAGTGCACTGGAACGGTTGGATTAAATTGAGAATGAGAGACTGCTAAATCAAGAGGAGTAGGAGCAAAAACATGCACGCACGAAGATTGTGAAAGAGGAGCATAAGTGGGAGATTGAGTGGCAACAATAATCAATGCATGTATGGCTGAAAGATGACATAAATACCATGTTATTTCATGCGATAACCGTTGACACTTTAACAAGGAACCTTTCACGGCAGTGAGGTGGCATGGGAGGTGGTTAATAGAGATTATCGGGTTAACGTGGTGATTGTGTATCACTTCAAAAACATCATTAAGCTTAGTAGAAATGTGGGTTTGAGATGATTGAATAGGAGGTCTACTAGAGTAAGCTTGAGCATGCCGACTCAGGTGAGGGTGTTTTCTATTGGAGAGATTCGGAAGGCCATTTATGATTTGAATGCAGAGGGCTTGCCTAAATATGATGGGTTCTTGATTTACTTTTGAAGAGTTTTAGGCCGAGGTGTGATGAGATGATTGAGGAATTTTGGCCTAAAACCTTGGCATTGGCTTTACATGCATTGGCTTTAATAGGCTCAACCATGCATGATGGTGCTTTTTCCCAACAAGAGGTGACATTTTAGGTTGAGGATTTACACCCATTGCTTTGTTTGGCGTGCTTTACTTGATTATGGCCAGTCTTCTTAGGGCGTTGTATATTCCATGGTTAACTTGGTATCTACAACCTTTATTCATGGTAGAAAATTGGTGGACATGGTGGTCATGGTGTCAGGATTGACAATTGATTGGATAAAGATGGTATATAAGGGTGAATTGAATTTTCTTAGGCGTACGATTACATGGACAAGTGGTTCTTATGAAGTTCATTGTTTAAGAGGGGTTTCCTTGCTATCTGGATTGCGTGGATGAATAGATGTGTGCCCACTTCCTAATTCATTGTAACATAGAATGCAATAGGAATGCTCCTAGACCAATGGGCTTTTAATAGTTTTTCTGGCGGCGGGTTAGCTTGTCGATGCCTGGGATGTCATCCCATTTCTTCAGTATTTAAATGTTATCTTTTTCTTCATGAATGTAACCATACGAATCTATTTCTTCATGAATGTAACCATATGAGAGGTTAGACGCGTGTTTACTATGGATTATGTGTTCAATGTTTTTTCAAGGTTTGATATTCAATCGAGAATTAGTCTTTGTTCCTTTTGGGTTGAAGGAGTAGGCAATAAAGATTTGTGGTCGATTATCAAGAGGAGAGCTATTGTTGATTTACTTGGCAGTGCTGTTAAATGATGGCTGATTGACATCTTTGGACTTGGGTCCTTTGCTGGAAGATACAGAGCAGAATTTGGTGGGATGAAAGGCGAGATGCCTCTCGAGGGGGGATTCTTTTAAGAGTGATTTTGTCGATGATTCCGATTTTCTTCGTAATTTATGCAATGCTGGAGATTCAGAAGAGGCTTGAGAGCCTCATGTGAAGATTCTTCCGAGCCTTCTTTGGACTTTGGGTAAGAAAGTGGAGTGATGGTGTTGGTTACTTGGAGCGTCGTTTCTTGTTCGATGTTGGACAATGAACTTATGGTTGTTCCTTCGAGAGATGAATAAGGTAATCCTGATAAAGGGAGTGATTTGCATCTTGTGCAAGAGTGAAGACCTAGTTTACCACCTTATGAGAGATCTAAAAGTTTGGTGGGAGGGACATCAAGGCTTCCGCTATTGGATAAAAGGCATCCCTTGTATAATCGGAAGGGGTTGATTGCAACATTGTCAAAAGGTTACATTTTTACGGTTTTGCTTGTTGTAAATGACAACTCTATTGGCTTCTGGATGAGAAACTAGACACCCTTTTCATGATAGATTCAATTAGCTTTTCGTCGGATGCTCTAATGGATCGATGATTGCCGGGTCGGGTCTTATAATGGTTCTAGGTCTAGTTCTCAACCTTCTTTGCGAGACTTTGGAATGAATGACTATAGAATCTTATGGAACTTTTTGAGACATTGGGGCTTGATGAGAAGCCATCAATGGGGGTATTCGAGATCATTGGGCCTTGGAGGATGGTGACTTCTCGGTGAAGAAGGCTTATCTTTGTTTGCTCAGACACACGGTGCAGGTCTATATGGCCAGAGATTGTTGCCTAATCTGGAAATTAGGCATTTTTGACAGTCAACATCTTTATATAGTTGCTGAAAAGAAGAAGATTATGACCTGTGAGTTCGTAGCACTATTTGTCCATCCTCGTATAGGAGGTGCTTGATTTGCCGGAGGAAGGAACTTTCACTCATCTTTTTATGGTGTGATGGCATAGAGGAGATCTAGAACACCACGAAGGTCCCTTGTATCGATGTCTGTATCTAGGAGTGCTTTTGCGACAGCTTCAGGGATGATGCGACACATTGCTCTAGAATGGATAGATCGAGCCTTTTCACTTGCAAGTGGGCTGTTTGACTCGCTAATCAACAATAGTGTTTATAGTTTAAGCATTTTTATGTAGAGAATGTGATTGCGCATGCACTCTCCCTTTGTGGCTCTTAGTCACCTTGCTTGCAATTTGCAGTTGTGTTTAATCAAAGGACAAGCTGGTCGGCATCCATGAGGTTTTACCGTTGTTGGCGTCCAAACCCCGACCTAAGTTGGGCGATGGCCACCTTTTTAGGTTATGGCAGGATGATTGGACGGGGAGGGCAAGTTGGAGCACAAATTTCAGCGCCTCTTTGCTTTTGCAGATTCGAAAGAGGCTACACTCTCGCAGTTGGCAGATGCGGGTGCGTGGTCGCCACGGTTCCTGACGGAGCTTTCTGACCACTGCCTGGAGGACTACCTAAAGATGCAGTCTTAACTTCCGCCATCTCGGGACTTCACGCGGGACAAAGATCATTACGAGTGGATGAGCAAGAAATTCTTAGTGAAGGAAGCTTACAAGGAACTGAGGTAGAGGGAAGAGGAACAAGACGAAGAGTTGTGTCAGGACATGAGAGTAGTTTGGGCGGCAAGGATCCCGATCAGAATGAAAATTTTCCTTAGGTGCTTGAGAAGGGGCCGCTTATGTGACAAGGCGCTGAGAGGAAGACTGTTAGGTCTGACTGACACACGGTGCGACATATGCGAGGAGACATAGGAGGACTCAGATCATTTGTTCTCCAAGTGCTCGACGTTTGAACGGGTTTGGAGGGAGGTCGGGCTATCTTGGGTGGCGGTCATGGGGACAACGGAGTTCTGGAGATCAATACGGACGATTGACACCAACTCTCAAGATGATTGCTCGAAGCCATTTGTTGTTCTCTAGGCCATTTGGACTGGACGAAATGATTTGATTTTTAAAAACCAGAGGTTTTATTATGAGAATGTAGTATCTCATTGTAACACGCTTTATAACACCTGGATCGCGCATTAATGTTATATTTTTAATGGATTTTTTTCCGGCAGTGACCCCCACAATGGGGGATCACCCGATTTACAATAATAAAAAAATGTCGGGTGGCCCTTCTACAACGGCGACCACCCTATACCTTTTTGAAGATAATAAGTTTGAATTGTTTATGAAAGTGTCTAGTCTTCTAGTTTTTATTCTCTACCACCATCCCAAACCTTTAATTGTTATATATAATAGTGGTATAGAAGAAAAATGACCCGAACCTATATTTAAAGCTCATGATTGTGCAAAATGCATGGTGTCGTGCTGAAAAGCCTTATTTCGAGGGGATTGCTGTCACAAGCATGGTATTGGGAACTAGTACCCTTCCACAGCTGAGAATCCTGCTATGTTGATAGGGGGTCGAACTGGAGTCTAAGACCATGCCCTAGTCTACAAGGGAGGCCTCGATTGAGAAAGTGTTGATGAGGCTAGTGCCTTTAGGGTAAAGAAAGATGTTGCGAATCGCGGAAGCAAGCACGCACAAACACGATCAAACAAGCAAGAACGCAAATACACGGATTTACAAGGTTCACCCGTAACTGGGCTACGTCCTTGGGCGGCGGCGATCGGTTTCACTATGTGGTGAAAAGAATGAATACAGAGGATGCCATTAAAACCCTAACCCTAAGGAGTTTATATAACACTCCTATACAGACGGATCCCTAAAAATAGAAGGATCCAAATACCTGAATACAAATAGAACCGCTCCATAAAATTTTCGCCGGAGGCGCTGCCCCCACACCCCCGCAGGGGGGTCGCACCTGCTCCCCCCTAGACCCCCCCAGGCTCGCTGACCGGGCAGCGAGATTCCCGTCTTGTTGGGGTATGGTACGACAGGGGGATGCATATGCAGTTCTTCAACGTGGGTCAGATGGTAAGGATTCAAGGCATATCAACAAAAGAAGTCATCCAAGTTTAAACCCACCCAGTCTTCAACACTTATAAAGCGTAGTGGCTGGTGAGATCCACCTAGTTATGTATCATAATTACCTCTCTCACACTTTTCACCGATCCACCAAGGATTATATTGACGATGATGAAGAGGTTGTTTCTATGTCAAAGAATCATCTCTTAGCAAAGGAGAAATCTCTCTCTCTCTCTCTCTCGCATAATTACCTTTCTCGCGTTAATCTTGGCTTCAATGTGCCCATGAGGAGCGTGCTTGTGGAGTATTCACTTGGAGGATTATTCATGTCTCATCCTCCAGTTAACTTGCATAAACTTGGAAGAGTCTTTGGGTTTCTAGCTCCATATAAAGTGTTTGAATAACATTGTAACGCGTTAATTTGGAGGAAGCTATCAAAAATTCTGCATCATCGTATCTCTTCTCACATGGAAAGGGCAGGTATATGCGGTCGGGAATAGAGTAAATATGTGTGTTCATTTGAATCTTGGCCTGATTAATGCTGCCCTTGTTTCTTTTTATAGAGAAAAAGGTCTCATACTAAATTTTAAATTAGTGGACATGTTAGTTTCCTAATTATTATATCTTATTGAGTCAGTTTTCTATTTATCATGATAGTAGGTCTAGCATTCAAAAATATGTGATGTTATCATATGCATTTCGGGGGATTGTGCCTTTGAAAATCAACGGGAAGTGGAACAGCCTAAAGGATGACGAGTAGGGACCAGCCATTGAAATCTATGAAAAGTGATGGAAAGCAAACAAGCGTCCCTTTGACATCTTATCTTTGACACGAATGCGGTTTTGCTTTTCAGCCTTTGAAACATCTTCAGTAATTTCCTTCATAGAAAAGGAAAACCTAATCTCTATTTACTCTTCCCTTTAGAATTGGCTGGAAGCCAAGTTCTGCTGTCCTCACTACGAAATACCATACATCTAATTTTTTAATTTCCATTCATTTCCATCACCAAATCAAGAGTTTACAGTTTTTTTCAGTAGAATCTCAAACATAAAGAAATTGGTCAAATGTAAATGTCTTTACCTTACCTTTGACCATGTAATTTAATGTATGCATCCCTTACGTGCTAATACATTTTTCCCTTGATCAGTATCTTCACAAAATTATCGGTTCCATAAGCATCTCTTGTTATATTTTTTTCTCGATGTCACCATATTCTAGTAGTTCCGGCAGTTATCTGAATGAACTGCCTTCTTTAATCGAGTGAAGGATGGATGCCATCTCGATTTTTTATTGATGTCCTTATACTTCCTGTGTGAAGGATGGATGCCGTCTCAAATTTTTATTGATGTCCTTATATGTCCTTTTTGCTATATATTAATACATCATTTCAAAAAAAGTTTCAACTAACAGGGACTTGCATTTTCAAGGTATTCCTCTTCCTATATTTGGTATGGTGGCATATGGTTCAGTTGCAGCTATTGGTTTTCAACTGTCCAGAAACACTTTTATGCTTGGACTTGGCAAAACAGAAGCTCGTATTATTCTTCTTGGGTTGACGACATCAATGGCTGCTGCGAGTGCTTGTTTTCTATACATATTAAGCACAAGATTTGCAGGAGTGACTTGTCCATATTGTCTTTTTTCAGCATTTCTTTCGTTCACTTTGTTCTTTACAGTGCTGACGGTAAGCATTAGCTAGTTAGCTGCCAATTTCTTAGAATCAAATATGTGTTCAACGGGGTGCTTGGATTGTAGGATTTTGGCTTCCAAGAGATTCAGAAAGTTGCGGTTCTGCAGTTTGCAGCTGCTGGCTTGGTTGTTGCTGCTATTACAGGTTCATATAATGCATTGCAACCTCAGATACCAAGGTGCAATTCTGAATTCTGTTTTTTTTTCTGTTGCTTTCAATTCTCTTCGTCGACCAATATAATGAAACGTATAATTTACCCAATATCTGGGGCATTTTTTTGACGTTGTTATGCATTATAAATGGTGCGGATGCTTTTACATGTATCTTTATATAGACTTCAATAATTGCCATATCTTGAGGTTGTCTTATCTTTGACGGGTAATGGAAGGAGGTTGAAAACTGTAACTGCACATGAGTTCTAGTGGATCACTTATTGTTTCTTTTCCTTTCTGTTAATTTAGGAATGGACTCAAATCCTCATATTACATGGTTTGCTTGCTTGTGTTAATTTATATATGATGTCTCTTGAGATATTATTTATCTTTTCATAGTTCTATATATTTCCTTTTTAGTCTATATCATGCAATTTGCCTAAACATATTTCTCCTTTATATAAGAGAACCCTAGGGCCTCATGAATGAACAATTCATTCTTTTCTCTCCATATGGTATCAGAGCGACGGTCCTAGACCGAAGTTCTCGTACCTTGTATCCTAAACCCACCCACCGTCCCGTCCTCTCCACCCACTGTCAATGCCGCCAACGTGTTGCGTGGCACAACCCCCGTGCTGTGGCCCATCCCCGTCACTGGTAGACCCTCTCGCGTGTCGTCGGAGGTTTGTACAGGACCCTAGGTCACCTCCAGGCCTTCACGGGGTTCTCCAGGCCACCGTTCATGCCTTTATTGGCCCTCAAGGCTATCACCAAGCCCTAACAGGACCGCTTAGGTCTTCTCTTGGCATCTCCAACCCTTTATGCGTCATCCATTGACCCTTTTTTGGTTCGATTTTGACCAAAGAAGGGCAATTTCATACTTCTAGATCACGTTTTAGGCCCTCACATGAATCAAAGGTTGAGAGGGATGGTTGTATGAGTTTACACGTACAACCAATCCTCTTTAGGATCGTGTAGACTCACTCAGATCAGTTTACTACCCCTGTCGAGTTTCGTTTCGACCATCTTCTTCATCATGTCAGAGAGCAAGGGTGATGTCTTCTCATCCTTCGGTGCCTTAAAGGGCCCAACTCCCATCGTCAAAATCGATGGGGCCA
Source organism: Ottelia alismoides (assembly GCA_037367405.1). Lineage (NCBI taxonomy): Eukaryota > Viridiplantae > Streptophyta > Magnoliopsida > Alismatales > Hydrocharitaceae > Ottelia > Ottelia alismoides. The sequence goes on along the minus strand of JAZKJV010010592.1, from coordinate 492,786 downwards.
ACTATAAATTTTGGTCCATGCGGTTTCTGACTCTTATGCAGTGCAATCATAAGGAGCACATTTTGACTTGGCCGGAGCCGACAGATAAGTTTGGGGTGAAAATTTCATGGAAGCATGATGACGCATACATGCGTCGATGGCGCTCTAGGACTCTCGTGACTCGTCACGAAGATTGCCAATGATATCGTGAATCAGCCCACTGCCAAGGCAATATGGGATATCTTTACATCCACATATAACCAAGCCAAGAATGATGCCAAGATTGTTCATTTGCAATTTGATATCTTCACGATAAAGTAGAATGGTCTTCCTCTGCACATTTTTTCTCTTCACTTTGTGGCATATTTGAGAAGCTTCACAACTTCAAACGTGATCACATCTACTGAACAATAGATGGTGTATAAGAACTCCACGATGGTTGGAGTTTTTGACTGCTCTAGATCCTGAGTACGAGGCATCACGTACCCAGCTTCTTACTATTACAGCTATACCTCCCACGGAGGAGGCACACAATCATCATAGCAGGATTATTTTCCCACCCCCCTGCCACTACACAGACCTTAGCGATGGCCACATTTCGCAACATAGGAGTACTACTTAGTTCAGAGGACGTAGTCCCCATGGCAGTGGATGTGGATATCAACGTAGTCCATGCACCTATTACTGTCGTCCTAGTCATTTAGAGTAGACGTGCTATCAAAACCATGAATATCCCACTTCTACTTGTGTAGACGAGCAATCAAAGCCTCCTGGATCTATCTCTTTTGTTTCTACTGGATCAATCTCACCATACATGTAGCATTTTTGATTTGGTTACCTTCCTCTACTGAAGTTGTGTCATGCCCTTCTACATATATCCACGCATTCTACCTTCTAGTGCGAGGCTTGCTAGCTTGGGAAGCATCACCTCTCTTTTCCTGGTTGTTAAAGTCGTAGTAGTAGTCATTTATTTGAGCTTGTCCATTTTAACATTTGGGGTCCCAATCGCGTTCTTGATCATCGGGGACACATGTTTTATCTTGTAGCTGTGGGTGCCTTTTATAGACTATCTTGGATTTTTCTTTTGAAAAACAAGTCTGAAACTGTCTGTCATTAAATCTTTCATTATTAAAATAAAGAATATTTTCTCCGCTCCTATTAAGTTTGTTCGCTCTGACAATGCCTTAGGGATCTACACATTACAACTTTCTGAGTTCTTCACGCCTCTTGACATCGTACAATAGACCTCATGTGGTTACACTTCTTAACAAAATAACGTCGTCAAACGCAATCATGGTCACTTACTCGATTTGACCAGAACTCTTTTGATTCGGAGTCACGCTCCACGGTTTTTTAGAGTGATGTTGTTCTTACTGCTTGCTATTTCGTGAACCGTATGCCATCACCTGTTTTAGGAGAGAAGGTCCTTTTCTCGTTTGCATTTCCTAAGAAGAACCTGTTCTCCATTACAGGTCATGTGTTTGGCTCTGTGGCCTTTGTTCACCAGCTGCCTCCTGGTTGTGACAATCTCTTTCTTAGAGATGTCAAGTATGTCTTTATAGGCTATTCTCATACCCAGAAGGGGTACCGTTGCTTCGATCATGTTAGGCGAAAATACTTAGGCGAAAATACTATGTCAATGATGATGTCACCTTTTTTGAGTTTGTCATGTATTTCTCTCCAACAAGTGACAGGTTGATTCCGTTTGACTCTAGAGAGGAGGTGTATGAGTCTTCTCCTCCTATGGTAGCACCACCTTCAGTCCTACCATCACCTATACCACCTCCCCTACCTCCTCCACCACCTACTTCTGTGGCTCCACCTCCACATTACCAAGTACCGTGGCTCACCTATTACCACGTTTCTATATTCGCATGCCTCTCCCATTATTCTGTTTGCTCATGGAGCTTCCCCATCATCTAACATGCCCATGTACTGATGACACCCGTGATATGTTCATTCAACATGCTATTTTACAAGATGAGTAAGTGCCCCCTCAGAAGGCTTGTTCACATGTTGAGGAGGAGGATAACGATCTTGATGTTCCTATTGCTTTGTAGGAGCGGAGATGTACATGCGGTACTTGTCCTATTGTAGCCCATGTTTCTTTGGGACGACTATCAGATGATTTCGGGAGGTTTGTCGTGGGGATGTCAACCGTGGTGATACCGTGAACATACAGGGAGGCGATGTATGATACTTGGTGACATCTTGCCATGGTGAAGCACTGCGCAGATGAGAACATAGATCACTACAAGGCACGAGTCACGACTTATGGGTTCACCTAGATGTATGTGGTAGACTATTAGCATTCTTTCTCTTCAGTAGCTCGGTATTCTACCCCGCAGATACTTCTCTCTGTTGCAGTAATAATGTGATTGACCCATATGTTAGCTTGATGTAAAGAATGCATTTCTCTATGGCGACCTCTCAGGAGGAAGTCTACATGCAGCGACCATTCGAGATCGCTGCTGAGGGAGAGTGTCATATGCAGTGAGACCTGCTATGCTCTATGGATCTGAATGTTGGCCTGTGAACTGTAGACACGTGCAGAGAATGGCTGTAGCAGAAATGAAAATGCTAAGGTGGATGTGTGGACATACGTAAAGATAGGATTCGGAATGATGCAATCAGAAAGAAAGTTGTTGTAGCTCCGATCGAGGATAAGATGTGAGAAAATCGCTTAAGATGGTTTGGTCATTTGCAAAGAAGATCAATTGATGCACTAGTTAGGAGATGCGAGTGTTGGGATGTTGAGCCGGCTAAGAGAGGGCGAGGACGGTCTAATAAGTGTTGGAAAAAGACTATACAAAGGGATCTTAGTTTTTTTGGATATAAGCCCGAGTTTGACCCAAGATAGATCTGAATGGAGGCGAAGAATCCATATAGCCGACCCTACTTAATTGTGGGAAAAAGGCTTTGTTGTTGTTGTGTTTTTTTCCTTCGTCTATCTTATGTAATTTACCCTTAGGTTTCTTCTCTATATAAGAGAGCCTAGGGTTCTATGTAATAACAAGTTGCTCTTTTTTCCCAACATGGTATCATACCGGTGACCCTAGACCGGAGCTCCCATATCAAAAACCCTAACCCTATTGTGCTTCCCTATCTCTCTTCCTATGCTACCACACCCCACTCAAGGGGGTGTTGATCTTCGGCAAGTGTCGCTCCCTTCCATCATCGTAGCACCCAGTGGGAGCTCCTCCTCCTCCGTCGTCGTAGCACCCAACGGGTGCTGCCGCATCCAACGGGGGTCCATTGGCACCATCTAGTGCTGTCGCACCTCCATCTAAGGTGCACCACCGATGTCATCGCACATCGACTTCAAACTTTGGGCAATGGGATTGGTTGCTTGAGTCTACACATGCAACTAAATTCCCTTATGTCTGTGTAGACAAAAGTTTTCCCCGATCTACACCCCTAGTCTTCGTTAACCAGCTGCGTGACAGAAAGCAAAGCAGATATCCCCGCCACAGGCGCCTTCCGTGGTCCAACGACAATAGTCAAAATGTACGGGAGTAACTGTGAGTTATAAGCCATGAAGTTCATGAGCTTGATGAAGTCTATGGGTAAAAGACACATTCTTACCGAAGAAGAGCCGAGGGAGAAGACATGGACAGCCTCCTGGGAGGCGGATGATGCTTATGCACAAGTCTGGCTATCTGGTACACTAACACTAAAGATAGCAAATGACGTTCTGCATCAGCCCACTACAAAGGCGATGTGGGACATTCTTGCCACAACCTATTCAATAGCAAAAAATGAGATGAAAATTTTACAACTCCAGCATGACATTTTCACCATAAAGCAGAACGAACGTCCTCTTCATGCACATTATATAGCCCTAAGAAGGATGTTCGAGAGGCTCCACAGTTTTATGCCTCTCACTGCAACTCCTGAACAACATAAGCCATATCGGAATGCTACAATATTGGGCGTGTTTCTAGTCTCACTAGATTCACAATACGAGACAACATAGTCTCAGATCTTGGCAGACGTACTATTCCTCCCATGGAGGAAGCATTCCACAGATTGAGCAGAATCATTGTTTCATCCCCTTCTCCAATGGCAAATTCTTTTGCTATGGCGGCCTCCTGAGGAAGGGGAAATACATCTCAGTTCCGTGGTCGTAGACACGTGGTGGAGGAGGTCGGCTCGTCCACCCTGCACCTACTGTCACCACTCTAGGCATACAGAGGAGACATGTTATTCTAAGCATGGTTTTCCGGCATCCGCACGAGTTGTGGAACACGGTACAACTCCAACATCTTTGTCTTCCTCTGAGCAGAGATACGATGACCTTTTTTTCCTATTTGAGGGATATTATGCCTCCTGCAAACTCCGGTGACACATCTACCTTCAACGCGACAACTTCTGCTGGAGTCATCAACTCAGGTAGCATCATTGTACCCACTTCTTGTCGTGGTCTTGATATTACATAATGGATTATGGACTTTGGGGCAACACATCACTTATGTAGCAATAGAGATATTCTTGCAACATATAGATAGATTCCTCCTGGGCGAACTCTTGTCATAGTCGATGGACTCATTCTCCAATCACAGGGTAGTGGGAGTGTAGTTTGACACCATCCATATGTCTGTAGTGAAGGATATTGTGAATCCTTAAGCGCATCACGGAAGCGTGTTGATCGCATCGTATGCGATCGGAGCAACTAGTCGTACTAGATGCTAGATGCAGCGGAAATTAAAAAAAATTTAACTTTAAAGATGAAACCACATGATCACGAGAACACTTCTCGGATCGTTTCATCAAACCACAAAGTACAAGGAATACCTCTTGAAGCGTGGTTGTGATCGCGAGATCCCAAAGTAGAGATCCTCCTATCTTAAGTCCGACCCACGGAGAATGCGCTTGCGGGCACGATGATGAGTCGCGTCCTTCCCGCAATCCTTTGACGAAGATCCAAGCGAAGCCGAAATGCTCTCCTTACTAATACACAAAGTGGACGTCCACTTGAATATTAAGGAGAGCCCACACGAGAATGAGAGAGAGAGAGTAGAGTTCTTCAACTCAAGAATGTTGCTACTTGGAAAGGCTACCCTAGCCCTCCTTTTATACTAGTTTAGGATCCAATGGATCTCAATCCATGGGACACATGGATCCAAGGGCTATGCTTGGTCCATGATAAATCAATGGCTAGGATTGTTGTTGGTTAAAACCAACAACATCAATTTAAATATTAATTAATCAAGAGATAACATGATAAATGAAGTGGAGTTAACCAACCACCTAAAAAAGGGGGGGCGTCACCCATGAACAATTCATGGGTGACGCCACCCATGGAGGTGGTTTTATTTTCTCCATTTTATTTATCTCATTATTCCTTAATTAATCACAATAAATATTCACCAAATTAATTCCAAATTAATTTGTGAATATTTCAATCTTGCCATTGAATATTGTGTGAATCATATTCACAACCCAAACTAATTAGTAAATTGCATTTCCAATTAATTAACAAATGTGAATCCAATCCACATTATTAATTAACAAATGCTATTTACATAAATTCTCTCTCTCTTATATATGTATATTATAAATCATATTCATAACACACATATATCATGGATAGTGTTATCCACATTCTCTTAATCCTTGATAATTAAATCTTATTTAATTATCTTAGATAATCATTTTCACAATATGAATCATATTCATATTTAAGCTTGATAATTAAATCACATTTAATCATCAAGTCCTTGCTTGGATATTTCATCAAAAGAATTATTCTTGAACCCTTTTAAGAATAATGTGCTTTCTCCGTAGATACTTGGAGATAAGGACAGGGCGATTGCATTATTCCATGTATAGTGACTTGGATGTTGAGATATTTTCTCAAATCCAGATCGAACGAACCTCCCACAGATGCTTGATTAAATCAAGACCGCAAATCCAATCTTCTCATTGAATCTGAATCCCATTCAGACCAATGTCCAACACTTGGACTAAGATCGGATTGCTTCTCTACTGAAAGGAGTCACTAAAATCCAGACCTGTTTCATCACTCCCTCGGAATGGAAGCGTCATGGATATACAATCGTTTATGATCACATCACCCTTCAGGTATTCCCAATACCTGTACATCCTGCATACTGGAAGACCCATGATCAACCCGAAGATCAAGATCATTTTATACTGTCTTCTTCAGGGTTTAATCATTAAGTTTCTCAATCTTGGTCATTGGGATTTGATATCGATCATATGCTTTCCCAAAGCATATATCATACCTTCAAATTCATGTCATGCTTCCAAAGCATGACGACCATGCATGGAATTTGATCGGTCCCAATACCTCATGAGTGAGCTCATGTCTTCCGGTTCACAAGTGAACCTGTATGATCCCTTTGAGAGATCATATTGCTCATATACCCTTATATGCACACCAGCTCGCCGGTGTATAGACCTTGGTTAGGTCATCAACCTATTGGTCTGCCAAATGTACATACTCAGATATATAGCAATATATCTGTCTCCGGTCAGAGGATGCGTGCCTATGCTGTGACAGCATTCAACATAGGACTTAGGTTATCTCGATCTCGTTAGGTCAACCCATTGACCTAACTAATCTGACACCTCCGAATCACTATTCCCATGCAGAGGACCTGCATCAAGAGGTCGGTCAGATATCAGCCTATGTGAGAAAGGATTGCCATCTCCTACTCAGGCTGGAGATCTCCACTTGACAATCATTTGACGGTGCTTGATGAGTCCTCTATCTAACTCTTTAGATATTCATCCAAACACCAGCCTCTATGATTCATTTAATGAATCAACAGCTATATGATCATCAAGCTGGCCATGGTACATAACCCTAATTGTACAGAGGGACCTTATAGTGCATTCATTCATATAATTTCAGAAAGGGAGTGAAACATCAATAACTTTTATTGATAAACTTAAATATTACAATAACATTTATTGTAAGAATGGTTCGCCCAGGGCTTACAAGTCTAACAATCTCCCACTAGCCCTCAGAACCATTCAGGTACAATCCGTAAACCCATACTCATTACATGCTGGTCAAAAACCTTCTGTGTCAGAGGTTTGGTAAGAGGATCAGCAATATTGTCGGCAGAGGCCACCTTTGTGATGATGATATCACCACGCTTTTGAATCTCCCGAATGATGTGGTATTTCCTTTCCACGTGCTTGCTCTTTTGATGGCACCTGGGCTCCTTTGCTTGGGCAATGGCTCCAGTGTTATCGCAGAGTAACGGGACGGGAGTATCAGAGGAAACTACGCCAAGCTCCAAGATGAACTTGTGCAACCACACCGCCTCCTTTGCAGCATCCGATGCGGCAATGTATTCGGCTTCTGTTGTTGAATCCGCCGTAGTGTCCTGCTTCTTGCTTCTCCAGCTCACAGCACCACCGTTCAACAGTAATACAAACCCTGATGTCGACTTTCGATCATCAATATCTGACTGGAAGTCTGAATCTGTATATCCCAAGACTTGGAGATCACCATCCCCATAGACCAAGATGTAATCTTGCGTCCGTCTTAGATATTTGAATATGTTCTTTACTGCATTCCAGTGTTTCTCTCCATAGCAGGATTGGTAACGACTTACCACTCCCACTGCATGGCAGATGTCTGGCCTAGTACACATCATGGCATACATCAAGCTTCCTACGGCTGATGCATAAGGGCATCCAGCCATGGCCTTCTTTTCCTCAACACTTTGAGGAGCCATCCCTTTGGACAGATGGATACCATGTCCTAAGGGGAGGAATCCTTTCTTCGAACTATCCATACGGAATCGTTCAAGAATCTTCTTGATGTATCCATGTTGTGATAATCCCAATATTCTCTTTTCTCGGTTTCTGAACAACTTCAGGCCTAAGATGTAAGAGGCTTCTCCAAGATCTTTCATCTCGAAGGTATGGGATAGCCAAATCTTCACACTGGTCATCATTCCTGTATCATTCCCAATGATAAGGATATCATCTACGTAAAGCACGATGAAAACAATGGCGCTCCCACTAAGCTTCTTGTACACACAAGGTTCATCAGGGTTTTGCACAAAATCATAACTCTTTATGGTTTCGTCAAATCTGATGTTCCAGCTACGAGAAGCTTGTTTGAGCCCATAGATGGATTTCTTCAGCTTACATACTTTACCATCCTCAGCTATGAAGCCTTGGGGCTGCTCCATATAGATATCCTCGTCGAGGTATCCATTGAGGAAAGCCGTCTTGACGTCCATCTGCCAGATGTCGTAGTCAAGATATGCAGCTATAGCCAGCAGTGTCCTGATGGACTTAAGCATGGCCACAGGAGAGAATGTCTCATCGTAGTCGATGCCTTCTCTCTGTGTGTAGCCCTTGGCCACAAGCCGTGCCTTGAAAGTCTCTACTTTCCCATCAGGTCCCCTCTTTCTCTTGAAGATCCATTTACACCCAATGGGTTTTACCCCTTTAGGTGGATCCTCTAGGGTCCATACACCATTCTTATGCATGGAGTCAATCTCTGACTTCATTGCTAGCATCCATCTATCCATGTCATGATCCGCAAGTGCTTCATCATATGAAGAAGGATCATTGTCAGTCTCACCTGACACATGGAATCCATACCTTTCAGGTGGTGCAACCACCCTCGAACTCCTTCGAAGAGGTATGGGTGTTTCATCTTCATTTATTTCTTCAGTTTCTGGTTCAGGAATCTCAGAATCCTCAGGGGATTCAATGAGCTCCTCTACTTCATTCTTGTCTTGACCTTTAAGGAAATCATCCTCCAGAAATTTCACATCCCTAGAGACAAAAACCTTTTGGGTCTCAGGGTCATAAAGCTGGTATCCAATACCATCTTTAACATACCCAATGAAGTAGCACTCACGAGTGCGAGATTCTAGCTTACTTGCGTCCACGTTATTTGCATGAACCAAGCATCCCCAAACCCTCAAGTGATTGACACTAGGTTTGGTTCCATATACCAGAGCTCATGAGGAGTCTTTGGTATAGACTTGCTAGGAATCTTGTTTAGGATATATATTGCAGTCTCTACTGCATATCCCCAAAAACTAAGAGGTAAATGTGCTTTACTCATCATTGAACGGACCATGTCCATGATGGTCCTGTTGCGTCTTTCAGCAACACCATTAAGTTGGGGAGTTCCAAGAGGAGTGAGATTGGAGACAATTCCACTCTCTTTAAGGTATTCCTTGAATTCATCTGAGAGGTACTCACCACCTCGGTCAGATCAAATCCGTTTAATCTTCCTGTCTGCTTGGTTCTCAACCAAAGCCTTAAACTCTTTGAACTTTTCAAAGGTTTCAGATTTATGACGAAGCAGGAAGATAAACCCGTATCGCGAATGGTCATCGATAAACGTCAAATAATATCGATATCCATTTCTAGTCGCGGTATTGAAGGGACCACATACATCAGTATGTATTAGGTCGAGAATACCCTCGCATCTCGTAACCTTGTTACGGAAAGGCATCCTGGTCATTTTACCTCGAATACAATGTTCACAGGTAGGTAAAGTTTGAACCTATAGAAAATCTAAAGGTCCATCCTTTATCAATCTATTGATCCTATCAACAGATAAATGACCGAGCCTTTGATGCCAAATCATATTCGAATGATTTCCATTCTCCCTGGATCTCTTGGGGTTTTTATTATCAGTGGTAGTGACATTTATGACACATTCATTAATGCACAATTCATAGAGTCCACCAGAAGTCAGAACACCTTCCGCAACAAATTTATCATATTGATTAATGACTAATTTATTACAGAACAGGAAGGAGTACCCATATCTAACAAGCTTAGACACAGGTATCAAGTTCCTCCTGACCTCAGGTACATAAAGACACTCTTTAAGTACTAGGACTCGACCACTAGATAACGACAGTCTGCATGTCCCGATGGCAACTGCTGCAACACTTGCATCAGATCCTATCTGGATAACTATCTCCCCATGCTCCAGATTCCTAGTTTCCTGAAACAAATGCAATGAATTGCATACGTGAACAGAAGCACCAGAATCTATAACCCAACTTCCTTCTCGTCCAACGAGAAAACTAGTTTCAATGATGAAAGTAGATTTCATACCTGCTGGGGCTTTACCTTTCTCAGTGGACTTCAGGTAATCTGGGCAGTTACGCCGCCAGTGCCCCGGCTTCTTGCAGTGGTGACAGACATCGGTCTTTTTCGATGTCATCAGTGTGGAAGCACTAGAAGATGAACCAACTCCTCGATTCTTCTTCTTTCTCTTCGAGGCTGGGCCCTTCTGAGAACCTTGCTTCCGCCCGCGCTTTCCTCTCACCTGTGCAACCATTGCACTAGCAGAGGGGCCGTCCTTTTTCATGACATCTTCTGCAGACTTCAATGCAGCTAACAGCCCAACGTTTGTGAAGTCACCTTTGTTCATGTGGTAAGACACAACAAAGTTGTTGAAAGACTTAGGGAGTGACAGGAGAATGAAATCAGCTTGCATTTCAGAATCCAAGTAGGCTCCCAGGGTTTCCAGCTCAGAAAGGTACCCAAACATTTTGAGTACATGTTCTCTGACAGAGGTCCCTTCATGCATCTTGCAGCGAATAAGCTCTTTCATCACATTGTAACGCTGTGTGCGGTTTATGTCACCGAACATTTCTTTCAGATTCAGCATAATCTCTTGGCAATTGTTTATTTCCACATGTTGCTTCTGAAGCACATTGGACAATGATCCAAGGATGTAACACCTTGCCAGATTATGGTCTTCATCATATTTATCATTATATGATTTATCTTCATCAGTCACAGGGTTTGCTATCTTGTCCTTGCTAAGCACGTAGGGGATGCGCTCTGCAGAGAGAACAAGATCCAAATTTCGGATCCAATCCGAATAATTTGGTCCGGTCAACTGGTTGACCTCTAGAAGCCTGCTAAGTGGGTTCATGGACTTCATTTTCTGAAATTAAGAATGCACTATATTAGAATAATTATATATTCATTTTAAGAATAATTTGATTAAGGCATTTTAAATCAAATTTGTCCTGCCATGTCGACTTTGAAAGATTATTCCCTTATTTTTCTTTCAAAGTAAGAGATATACTTACCGCTATATCTCAAGCAAGATCTGGGATCTCCTCTCTATCCTTATCACATCCCAATAATATGAGAACCTGTGACTCGAATAAGAGAAGCGGGAACACATTCCGCCTTGCAAGTCCAACTTGCATTTCCCAATTCGGTCTTTAACACCCGGGCCCACCACCCCTAAGATGATGTTGACCCGTTGTTAATTGAACCAACCGTCAACAGGCTTAATACTCGCTATACGCAATCCAATATCGCCCCAATAATATGAGGACCCGATATTGGGGTCACTACGTATACGACCTTACTCTTTCGAGAAGCAAAGAACTCGATCCAATTAAATCATGCACAGGATCTGTCACTTCGGACAGGCGTCTCCTATACACAACAACTGGCGACGAAATCCTTTGCCTTGACGGGAGACCATGGATGTCACTTATGTGATCCTCCACCTCTTATTCAAATTTTATAATTAATTATCGTGAATCATATTCACATAATTAATTCTTCCAAGGGAAATACACATCTATTCAAAATAGAGTGTTTATTGGATATGATTAATTTAATCATATTAAATTAATCATTAATCCAAACATCAACAAACATGTCTTTTACTTGAATAGTAGGTATATTCTCAAAATACGTATTATTCGAATTTTAATAATTAGAAAAATACATATTGTCTGTCTCCGGTATTATACAGTCCTCACCCGCTGTCATGGCCAGTACCGACGAGAGTGGGACGGACCACATACGTTGCAACCCGCGACCCCAATGCTCTCCGACTAGGCACCACATCCGCCTCGGGAAAGGATAATACCAGATAGACCATCATGTACTTTGAGATGTTCATCGGTTTTTCAACCGAAAAATATACCATATAATATAAATCAAAACATTTTTGATTATAAGGAGATTTGTTAGACAAATCCCCAATCTTATTCAAGCAAAAGGGTTTTTCATGTAAAAGTTGTCCTACAACTATTGTAGGATAAACTATAGTTTTCATGAAAGCAATGTTTGTTGATGAAACAATGATCAAGATCTAACATCTCATCATTTTGGTTTAGGCAAGTGTCATTCAATGAAATAATTATTTCTTTAAATATTTCACAAATATTTATCACTAATTATTCCAGAAAATTAACAATTAATTTTCATCATAATAATTGAATGACATATCACAAGGTTCAAGATCAAAATTGTTAATTTCCAGCAGTGACCCCCAATCAATAAAATTAACTTATCTTGATCAATTTAAATCCAAAAAATGCAAACTCAGTTTTCAAAGATTGCCTATTTGATTTATTAGAGAACCCAAGTGATAATTCACGCATTTCAAGGCGGATTAAAACCGTAATCATCTCATTAATTACGTTCAAATCCGCAGTTCCCGCAACAGTGAATATAGTCATATTCAAAAAGCCATATCTTGAGCAAATAAAGTCCAAATTTAGTAAACTCAAGTCCTATGGTTTCCTTGTTTAATGGGGAACAAAATCCAATTGAAAATTTCGTGTTTAAACATTTTAAACAGTACAGAAAAATTCAATTAGACAGAGGTGCGGAAAATGAAATGTAGTAAAAATTTCGCAACCCTTTCAAGAACCAAATCGTCTAAGGTGTATGGATCACATCCAAAACCTTATTCAGCCTGGCTCTGATACCTCTAGAAGGATATTGTGAATCCTTAAGCGCATCACGGAAGCGTGTTGATCGCATCGTATGCGATCGGAGCAACTAGTCGTACTAGATGATAGATGCAGCGGAAATTAAAAAAAAATTAACTTTAAAGATGAAACCACATGATCACGAGAACACTTCTCGGATCGTTTCATCAAACCACAAAGTACAAGGAATACCTCTTGAAGCGTGGTTGTGATCGCGAGATCCCAAAGTAGAGATCCTCCTATCTTAAGTCCGACCCACGAAGAATGCGCTTGCGGGCACGATGATGAGTCGCGTCCTTCCCGCAATCCTTTGACGAAGATCCAAGCGAAGACGAAATGCTCTCCTTACTAATACACAAAGTGGACGTCCACTTGAATATTAAGGAGAGCCCACACGAGAATGAGAGAGAGAGAGTAGAGTTCTTCAACTCAAGAATGTTGCTACTTGGAAAGACTACCCTAGCCCTCCTTTTATACTAGTTTAGGATCCAATGGATCTCAATCCATGGGACACATGGATCCAAGGGCTATGCTTGGTCCATGATAAATCAATGGCTAGGATTGTTGTTGGTTAAAACCAACAACATCAATTTAAATATTAATTAATCAAGAGATAACATGATAAATGAAGTGGAGTTAACCAACCACCTAAAAAAGGGGGGGCGTCACCCATGAACAATTCATGGGTGACGCCACCCATGGAGGTGGTTTTATTTTCTCCATTTTATTTATCTCATTATTCCTTAATTAATCACAATAAATATTCACCAAATTAATTCCAAATTAATTTGTGAATATTTCAATCTTGCCATTGAATATTGTGTGAATCATATTCACAACCCAAACTAATTAGTAAATTGCATTTCCAATTAATTAACAAATGTGAATCCAATCCACATTATTAATTAACAAATGCTATTTACATAAATTCTCTCTCTCTTATATATGTATATTATAAATCATATTCATAACACACATATATCATGGATAGTGTTATCCACATTCTCTTAATCCTTGATAATTAAATCTTATTTAATTATCTTAGATAATCATTTTCACAATATGAATCATATTCATATTTAAGCTTGATAATTAAATCACATTTAATCATCAAGTCCTTGCTTGGATATTTCATCAAAAGAATTATTCTTGAACCCTTTTAAGAATAATGTGCTTTCTCCGTAGATACTTGGAGATAAGGACAGGGCGATTGCATTATTCCATGTATAGTGACTTGGATGTTGAGATATTTTCTCAAATCCAGATCGAACGAACCTCCCACAGATGCTTGATTAAATCAAGACCGCAAATCCAATCTTCTCATTGAATCTGAATCCCATTCAGACCAATGTCCAACACTTGGACTAAGATCGGATTGCTTCTCTACTGAAAGGAGTCACTAAAATCCAGACCTGTTTCATCACTCCCTCGGAATGGAAGCGTCATGGATATACAATCGTTTATGATCACATCACCCTTCAGGTATTCCCAATACCTGTACATCCTGCATACTGGAAGACCCATGATCAACCCGAAGATCAAGATCATTTTATACTGTCTTCTTCAGGGTTTAATCATTAAGTTTCTCAATCTTGGTCATTGGGATTTGATATCGATCATATGCTTTCCCAAAGCATATATCATACCTTCAAATTCATGTCATGCTTCCAAAGCATGACGACCATGCATGGAATTTGATCGGTCCCAATACCTCATGAGTGAGCTCATGTCTTCCGGTTCACAAGTGAACCTGTATGATCCCTTTGAGAGATCATATTGCTCATATACCCTTATATGCACACCAGCTCGCCGGTGTATAGACCTTGGTTAGGTCATCAACCTATTGGTCTGCCAAATGTACATACTCAGATATATAGCAATATATCTGTCTCCGGTCAGAGGATGCGTGCCTATGCTGTGACAGCATTCAACATAGGACTTAGGTTATCTCGATCTCGTTAGGTCAACCCATTGACCTAACTAATCTGACACCTCCGAATCACTATTCCCATGCAGAGGACCTGCATCAAGAGGTCGGTCAGATATCAGCCTATGTGAGAAAGGATTGCCATCTCCTACTCAGACTGGAGATCTCCACTTGACAATCATTTGACGGTGCTTGGTGAGTCCTCTATCTAACTCTTTAGATATTCATCCAAACACCAGCCTCTATGATTCATTTAATGAATCAACAACTATATGATCATCAAGCTGGCCATGGTACATAACCCTAATTGTACAGAGGGACCTTATAGTGCATTCATTCATATAATTTCAGAAAGGGAGTGAAACATCAATAACTTTTATTGATAAACTTAAATATTACAATAACATTTATTGTAAGAATGGTTCGCCCAGGGCTCACAAGTCTAACATGTAGAACGTGTTACATGCCCCCAATTTTTCTATAAACTTATTGTCTATCAATCAGATTACTAGAGATTTGAACTATCGTGCTATATTTGATCCATCGTCTCTTCTTTTTCATGACATTCTAATTGGTAGGGTGATTGGCTGTGGCCTTGAGCAAGGAGGCCTCTACAGACTGGTTCAAAGCCCTTGTGCTGGACTATCTTCTCAATCCACTACTCACTAGTTTTGCTTCTCCGTTCACATGGCATTTGCGTTTTGGTCATCTTCCCCTCTATAAGTTACGTCATATTCTTCCTCAGATCTCGCCTCGAGAATCCTTCAATTGTGAGACATGTCTGTTGAGAAAGCATCACCGGTCTGTCTTTCCTAGTCGTAAGAGTCAGAGCAGTCGCTCCCCTTTTTAGTTGTTCTATGTTTATATTTGATATCCAAATTGATCCCTGATCATCAGGGATAGCGGTTTTATTTAGTTGTTGTGGATGATTTTTCTCATTTGTCGTGAGTGTTTCTGTTGAAAATACGTCTTGAGACTGGGAACTTGACTCAAACCTTTTTCAATGAAGTTCGTAATGTTTTTTCTTCTAATGTCAAAATTGTGAGAAATGATAATGCTTTAGAGTTTTGTACTCATATTCTAACTTGGTACTTCTCCTTTCATGGTATAATTCATCAAAAAACTTGCGCTTACACGTCTCAACAGAATAGTGCGACAGAAAGAAAACATCGTCATATCCTTGATATGGATTGTACTCTTCTTATCCATAGTCATGCTCCTAACTCATTTTGGGGGATGTTGTTCTTACATCATGCTGCCTTATTAATCGCATGCCTCGTTTGCCTTGGAAGAGAAAGTTCCTTTCTCAATTGTATTCTCGGAGGAGTTGTTTGCTCTTGGTCCTCATGTGTTTGATTCCATTGCCTTTGTCCATAATTTTTCTCCTAGAATCGAAAAGCTCTCATGGAGCTGTTAAATGCGTGTTTGTGGGATATTCTAGAGCTCAGAAGGGATACAAATGTTATAATCATGTGCACAGAAAATATTATATTGATGTCACATTTTTTGAATCCGTAATGTATTTTCTCCAACATGTGATCGGTTGACTCCCTTAGACTCTGATAACGAAATATACGTCCCACCACCACCTCCGTCATCACCTTCAGTTGCACCACCGTGCTCACCATCTCAGTCTCCCACACCCTCACCACCTTCATCCCATGATATACCACCTATTATCCATGTTCCACTGTTACCTCTTCATTACAGTGAGTCGATGACCACCTCCTGCTCATATTCATAGCACGTCATCCAGCATGCCTGAGGTATATCCTGAATACAATATTTCTAATGATAGATCTGGAGATGTGTCTCAGTAGGAACCATTTCAGCAGAGTGAAGCACATGAACTTGTTGAGGATGCCACTGGAGACTTTGATGTGCCCATTGCTATCCAGAAGCAAAGGCATACTTTTACATCGTATCCTTTTGCCTCTTAGATGTCATTCGTTCGCCTGACAGGAGAATTCAAGCGATTTGCCGTTGCTCTGTGTACTGTGGATATCCCATGGACTTATAAAGAAGCCATGAAAGATAGCTAGTGGCGCAAAGAAATGGAGGAGATGACCGCCTTACAGTCCCGTGACACGTTGACCTTGGTACTTGCCCTTAGGGGGTCGTTTGTAGTGAGATGCAAGTGTGTATTTACTGTGAAATATCATGCTGATGGGAGCCTTGATAGATACAAGGCCAGAGTGGTTGTAATGGACTTTACTCCAACTTATGGGGTGGATCTCCTGTTGCTTGATATTCTACCCTACGAGTTCTCTTTGCCATTGCAGTAATACATGATTGACCATTGTTCCAACTAGATGTTAAAAATGCTTTCTTGTATGGTGATCTTCAGGAAGAAGTCTACACGCAGCAACACCCAGGGTTCACTAATGAGGGGGAGTGTCAGCAAGTATGTAGACTCCATAAGACAATATACAACCTTAAACAAAGCACAAGAGGTTGGATTCAGAAGCTATCAACTTTGTTTGAGAAGCAAGGGTTAAGAAGGTCAAATGCAGATCATTCTCTCTTTGTACAGAAAACCTCTAGTGGATCAGTGGTTGTTATTGTCAATGTTCGCAAATGTGGTCCATGCGGTCGCATATGCGTATTCGGTCACTTGACCGAAGCACATATGCCATATGCGACAGTATGCGATCAAAATGCATATGCAGTCCGCATAGGCAGCATATGCGGCTGCAGGTGCGACCGCATATCTGATAGGTTTCATGTTAATCCATGACATGTTGATGACACATCAACTCGATTTTTTTCTGAGCAGCTCTTATATCATCATTTACATTGATGCATCTTTTCATTATTCTCGTATATGTTGCATTTAGGAATATAATCTAGGGTATTTTTTCTCATATCTATTTTTCGCATTGTTCTCAACACTTATTAATGAATCATTTGCTACTTTTTGAATTTTCTATATATTACAGTATTTGGTTGTGCGCCTATTATGTTGTGGATGGGTAAGTGGATACCTCCAAGATCCATTTACCCCATCCATATGTTTAGTCCCACAACTACCAGTGGTGGTACTTGGAGGCTCTGTAGAGGCTATATAAGGAGCCCCAGACCTCCTGTATCCATCGAGAAAGTTCAATAGAATATCTGCCCCTTTGAGGGCTTCTCCCGTGGTTTCATCCCGCTCCTTAGGGAGTTGGGTTCCACGTAAAAATTCTTTCTTGTTCTTTTATGTTTATCATTCTAGATTATGCTTTGTTTATCATTTAGATTCCACATTCGTTATTTTCTAACATGGTATCAGAGTGGGTCGATTCTCGTGGATTTCATGTTGATTATTTGTTCGAGATTCTAGTTTTTTATGTACTTAAAGATCAATTTTGATGAAGTTCATGTTCAAGATCTGTTCAAGTTTGTTCAAAAAGTTATAGGATTTTTCTCATGAAACCCTAATTTCTGAAGTTCTTATCATGCTTGTTCAAAATTCCTCAGAGCACTTATTCATAGTTCTGAAGATTCGGTGTTGCGATAAAGTTCTTGTCCGCAACCCTCTTTCGAAGTGATGAAGGCAACAAACTTCCAAGCCGCGGCGGCAGACCTCCCTGCACATCTAGAGGTCACAACTCCATGGCAACAAGGCTGCGTGCATCCTTCTGCACGGTTCCGTAGATCATCAACGAGACGCTCCATAACATCCATGACAAAAGGTCTATTGCCGCTAGTTCCAACGAAGGTGGCTGCGCGCATCTTCATCATCTCCTCTTCCAGGAGCATCTCCACTGTGGCAGTGGATCTCCATGTCCATGCGAACACATCGTGAAATGCTAGGCGCACGATGCCAGGTGCACGAGCCCTTTCTCTCCCAGGCGCACGAGCACTTCTCCTTCATTTTCTGGCATCTCCCACCAGATCTACTCCAAGGCAGTGCGAGGTGCGCCACCTCCTCTCGCCCTCCTCGCGCGCTTCAAAGCAGAGGCATCACTTCCAAGCGACGCCGACCTTGCGAGCAACAATAACGAAAGGCCCTTATAGACGATCACACTGCCTCTGCAACTCCTGGTGTAGCCGACCCACGAGAACTCCATCCCTCACTAGCCTCGTCACCACCCTCCTCTCCTGCGAGAGCCAGCAGCTCCACAGGTTGCCACCTCAGGCAGCGTACATCCCAGGCCGCCGCATGCGGGCCTCGCGTGCGGAGCCCCATTAACCCTTGACCACACGATCCCCCGCTCCTCCGAGGGGCGCTGCTCCCAGATTCCCAGAGGCAGGGGCCCATTGGTGGCGGTAAGGGAAGTAATATCGAAGAGATGGCTTCCCACGGCGGGAACCCTAGTGGTGCCTGCGATGGCCTTCAAAAAAAATTAAGAGTGGGGAATGAACAACCGCATTGGGCTGCAGTTATGTAAGCCCAAATGGGCTGTGAGTTACATTTAAAAAAAGGGAGAGAGAGATTGGGCCCCTGATTAGGCCGAGATTCAAGTTCAAAAAAAAGCGCGTACAATACGAAAGCCGTACACAATTCCAAAAAAAAGAAAAGAAAAGAAAAGAGAAAAGCCGAAAAAATGAAACGACTTAAAAATGTTTCAAAAAATGATTTCAAAAAAAAGATTGAATAGCCGAAAAAAATTACAAGAAAACCGAGAAGAATGTGACGGCTTATTTGGTATTGTTTTCCCCATTGTATTGTCTTCTCCCAACTTTGTCGATGTCTTTGTTTTCGGACGAATATTGGAGAAAGGGGGAGTATTGTGTAGAGTCATAGGTCAGATCCAGATTCGATATTCCAGATTCAGATGTCATATATTACAGACCACCCAGTTGTTCAGACTCGATGTCGATTTTCGAGTCTTCCGTTTCAGACACACACGTGTATGCGGTTTTCATTCAATGAGCAGATGTTTGCCATCTTTTGTTGTGGTCTCCATCATTCTTCTTGTTTTTTCGGGCAGAGTTTTCATGTGAGTCATGAGAACTCCAGAGTAGAGGACCATTCCCTATGCCATGTTGGTAAGGGTTTTCATGTGGTTTCACAGGGACTCCAGAGTAGAGTACCATTCTCTGTGCCAGATGGGAGAGATCCAGTTCTCCGACGAGGAGATTTTTCAGACTCCATTCTCCAGCGACCATGCACTCCGACGAGGATTCCACTCCCACGATCCTTTCAATTCGGTTTTTTTCAGAGATGGAGCAGTTGTCCATATATTGTGGCGGGCTAGAGTTCTCCAGGTGGAGACTCATTTCTAGTTGCAGTGACTCTGACTGGCTAGTATAGAGCTCACGCTCTTTGACGAGGAGATTCAGTTGACTCGCACTCCAGCCTGTTCGTCCTCCTCACCTGCACGACATGAGAAGGAACGTCCTCGACAGTAGCCGACGGTTGTGCGCGTTGGGTTGATATTGTCTGTAGTGTCATGTAGCATGAGTTGATTTTCTTTCTGTTTGTCCAAGCTGAGCATTGCATGCTCCAGCTTGAGGGGGAGTGTTGGAGTATTTGATTGTGCGCCTATTATGTTGTAGGTGGGTAAATGGATACCTCCAGGATCCATTTACCCCATCCATATGTTTAGTCCCACATCTATCAGTGGTAGGACTTGGAGGCTCTGTGGAGGCTATATAAGGAGCCCCAGACCTCCTATATCCATCGAGAAAGTTCAATAGAATATTCGCCCCTTTGAGGGCTTCTCCCGTAGTTTCATCCCGCTCCTTAGGGAGTAGGGTTCCACGTAAAAATTCGTTCTTGTTCTTTCATGTTTATCATTCTAGATTATGCTTTGTTTATCATTTAGCTTCCGCATTCTTTATTTTCTAACACTATCTAATGAAATTCATTCTTGATGCAGCATGATAGCAACTTAATTTTAGTAGACATTTATTTGGTCCAATTAGTATTTATTTTGTTTTATTTATTTCCCATGTAAAAGGCTCATTATAAAAGGCCTCTTTTATAATTTTTCCTTTGATTTCTTCTTCCCTAATTTTAGGGATTTGTTGCTCCTTTTGTGGGGGAGTAGCCTCTATAAAAGGGCTCCCTTTGTATTAGTTTTTAATCAAGTTGAATTAAAGTTATTTTCCACTTATCTTCTCTCTCTCTCTCTCTCCCTCTCTCGAACCGCAACCCTCCCTCTTTCCCCGACTTCCTTCCCCCCCGCGTTCTCGTTTCGCCCAACCCTAACCCCCTCCTCACGCCGCCGCCTTCTCCTCCCCTCCTTCCCCTTCCTCTCTCGCCGTTTCCAACCCCCTCTCCCTTTCTCTCCTTCGAACCCTCCCTCTCTTCCGACATATCCTCCTCCCCGTGCGCCATTCCACAGGGCGATCTCCTCCGCCTCCTGTTTCCAGCGCCAGCGCCGCCAAACTCGCCAGCGCGCCTTCCCCTCCGGTCTTCTCCTCGCCGCCACAGGTCCCTCCCCGCGCCGCCTTCCCAACTCCCGCCTCCCCCCACCTCCTTCCTCCCCAGCACCAGCCTACGCCTCCCGCCTTCGTCCCCTCCCCGCCCCGCCTCCTCGCAAACCCCAATCCTCTTCAACGAGGACAAACCCCCGCCCTCCCACAGGAGCTTCCCAGTTCCTGTCTACAACTCCCCAGCCGCCCCGACCGCTTCAAGACTACAGCCAACTCTCCCTCTTGCCCGGCCAACTACCGCTGCCGCTGCAGTGAGGATCGCCACCTCCTGCGCCCGAACCCGTTTGGAATGTCCCAGATTCGACCGCCGACCTTGCTGGACCAGATCTGAAGCGCTGCTCCAAACTCCGTGACGGTTGTGGTATGAGTGCCCATTTATCTAATTCTACCGCATAATATTAGTTGTGGACTGTGATATTGTTGATTCGGTTTGGTGAATCGTTGAGACCCCTATTAGTTGCAATATTGTGATAAGTTTTCTAATACTCATAACTCATCTATTTGCCCTAACTTTGTGGATCGAAATCGGTGCTAATCGCAAGTAACTTGACCATTATTGTTGCTGAATTTGGCTTGTCGTGCATCGTTTATTACGTTCGTCGTTGGTTTCAATAGTTCCATTACGAAAATCGTCATTTAGGTCATTGCACGCATAGTTTGCATCAATTTGGTATCAGAGCATCACGATTCTGCATCTCGTTTGCATCCCTTTTATTCGTTGCATATAAAAAAAAAACCACAATACAAAACCACAAAAAAAAAAAACAAAAGAAAACCGCAAAACAAAACCCTAGGATACCCATGGCCGACAAACCTAGTGGCTCAAAAAACCCCTACACCCCACCCCCTGAACTATCACTGGAATCCTTAGCTGCTCACATGCAACACATGCAAAAAATGATTGACCAGATGTGTGGCCAAATTGCTACCTTGAATAGTCATATGATAGGCAACAATTTTGCTGATGAAACTCCCAACAAAGGTCGACGCACTCACCGTAAATCACACTCCCGGAATAGCACTTCCCGAGACTCTAGGTCTTCTACTTCTGACGAACGTGTCAGTGAGTATCATTCTCAGGAGAGTGAACAAGAAGAACCCAAAGAATACACTCCTTTCCTCCCTAAGACTCCAGATCCGTACACCTTTGGCTATACTCCGCAAACTAATGGTGAACGCCAATTTCCACCACGAAATGGACCCAAGGCCGACGATGGATGGGATCGAGGTATCCGTCTTGATGTCCCAGAATTTGACGGCGGACGAGATCCTGACGTCTTTTTAGACTGGCTCCAAGCCGTCGAACACTTCTTTGTGTGGAAGTCCATGCCTAGCGAACGTAAAGTCCAATTCGTCACGATAAAATTGAAGGGACATGCGCTATTATGGTGGGACCGTTTGCAGTCTGAACGCAAACGAAAAGGAAAAGGTAAAATCCGCAACTGGAGCAAAATGAAAGATAAATTGAAGACAAAATTCGTGCCGGAAGATTACAGACGCGATCTGTACGCGCGACTGCAATCATGGAGGCAAGGTACCATGAGTGTGAGAGAATACACCGAAGGGTTCCAATCCCTAGTCCATCGCAACCGCTTGCAGGAGACTCCTATTCAGGAAGTCACCCGCTACATGCAAGGCCTCCGCCAAGTCATCCAGGATGAACTATACCTCCACAATTGCCGCGACGTCGACGAAGCCTACAAGCAGGCTGAACGAGCTGAGATCAAACTTGCTAAAGCCCAGACGAGGAAGATGCCTTTTTCTGTGAACTCTGCTCCTCGTACCAGTACCACAACGTCCTACTCCAAACCCATGGGTTCCTCAGCTGTCATGTCGGGTAAAACCCAAGCCAAACCAACAACTCCTGCCGTCGCCCGACCACCTACTGGAAACCCCGGCCAAGGCATCTTGGGAAGCCGACCTACTGTCGGGCCTGATACTTGCTTCCGATGCTATCAAAAGGGCCATCGTGCCGCCGAATGCCCAAACCCTAAGGCCAGACCTGTCCATCTATGCACCGCCGACGACCCTGAATACCCTGACCCTGACCAACAAGAATTCCCTGAAGAGGATCCGCCTGCGTTGACCGCTGACACCATGGGAGCCGATGAATATGAACCTATAGGAGTGGATGGAGACGACTCTGGTCCGTTCCTGGTGATTGAACACGAAGACTTTCTCGCTCCCGACAGCGCACCCACAAACATTCTGCTCACCCCCGCTGTCCACGATGCTGATAGTTGGCTGCGACGCAGCATCTTCCGAACCACCTGCACCTCAGGAGGACGACACTGTTCTCTAATCATTGACGGAGGAAGCGTTGAGAACTTCGTCTCCCAAGAAATGGTGGATAAGCTGGGTCTGCCAACGCAACCTCTCGAAAAACCGTACAGCGTGGCATGGTTTCGAGGTGGTACCCAAATTCCGATCCACCGCCAAAGCCTCGTTAGCTTCTCCATTGGTCCCACATATAAGGACGAGGTGTGGTGCCATGTAGCCCCTATGGATGTCTGTCACATACTTCTAGGGAGACCATGGCAATTCGATCGAGACACCGAACACCGAGGGAAACCGAACACATACACCTTTCTCATCGACAAGGTTCGTGTAACCCTCAGACCGCAACGTGAAGCCCTTAGCCCTCGCCAAGTGGCCACACTTCGAGCTGCGACCAACCAAACCGGTAACAAGACCCCGCCGGCAAAGACTGCGACCGCGGGCTCCGTGTTGTTGATGGAAGCTCAAACATTCCAACGTGAAATTCAGGAGAACTCCACCATCTATGCCCTGATGGGACGTGAAGTGGACAACCAAGAGTCAACTCCACCTGAAGTCCCACCTGAGATAAAGCCCATCATCCAAGAGTTCGCTGACATCATGCCTGAAGAGTTGCCTGAAGGACTACCCCCGTTGCGAGACATTCAACATCACATTGACCTAGTCCCTGGAGCCAGCCTTCCTCACTTACCCCACTACCGAATGAGCCCAAGCAAGCATGAAGAGATGAACCGGCAGGTTACTGATCTGCTGCGACGTGGGTATGTTCGAGAGAGTATGAGCCCCGTAGCGGTTCCTGCTCTGCTCACCCCAAAGAAAGACGGCACCTGGAGAATGTGCGTGGACAGTCGAGCTATCAACAAGATAACGATTAAATATCGTTTTCCCATTCCACGCCTTGATGACATGCTTGATATGTTATCAGGTGCCAAACTGTTCTCCAAAATGGATCTCCGCAGCGGTTACCATCAGATCCGCCTCCGACCTGGAGATGAATGGAAGACAGCTTTTAAAACCAAAGAGGGTCTGTACGAATGGACGGTCATGCCCTTCGGCTTGTCCAATGCCCCAAGCACCTTCATGCGGACAATGAATCATGTCTTGCGACCCTTTATTGGCAAGTTTGTGGTCGTGTACTTCGATGATATCCTGATCTACAGTTTGACCAAAGAAGACCATCTGTCTCACTTAAGACAAGTCCTGGAAACCCTGAGAGACCAAAAACTGTACGTCCATCTCAAGAAATGCTCCTTCATGAGTGACACGGTCCTCTTCCTAGGATACATTGTCACCGCTGATGGACTCAAGGTCGACCCCTCCAAGATCCAGGCCATTCAGAGCTGGCCCGTACCCAAAACCCTCACCGAAATTCGCAGCTTTCTAGGGTTAGCTTCCTTCTACCGACGTTTCATTCGGAACTTCAGCACTTGTGCTGCACCGTTGGTAGATTGTACGCGGAAAGGCGCACCCGCCTGGACGCTCGAAGCAGAAGCGAGCTTTCAAAACCTAAAACATCAATTGACGCATGCTCCTGTTTTGGCACTCCCCGACTTCACCAAAATTTTCGTGGTCGATTGTGACGCCTCACATGTCGGGATTGGCGCTGTCCTTAGTCAAGAAGGACGACCTGTCGCCTTCTACAGCGAGAAACTGAACGACGCCAGATCACGGTATTCCACTTACGATGTTGAATTTTATGCCGTGGTCCAAGCTCTCAAGCACTGGAGACATTACCTGATCCAGCGTGAATTCATCCTTAACTCTGATCATGAAGCCCTGAGATATTTGAACTCCCAGAAAACTCTTAACAAGCGTCATGCCAAATGGGTTAATTTCCTCCAAGAATACACCTTCCATCTCAAACACAAAGCCGGAACCCTGAACCGTGTGGCCGACGCGTTGAGCCGACGAGCACATGCCCTGACCACGATGACCGTCAGCACGACAGGATTTGAGACTCTCAAGGACCTATACCCCACTGATCCTGATTTCGGTCAAATTCATGCCGACTGTGTTGGTACTGGGCAGGACCCAACAACCACTTTTGTTCTTCATGAGGGTTTCCTATTCAGAGGCCCCCAACTATGCATCCCGGCCACGTCCCTCCGAGAGAACCTAATTTCAGAACTACACAATGGAGGTTTAGCTGGGCATTTTGGACGAGACAAAACCTTGATCCTTCTCCAAGAACGTTTTTACTGGCCGCAGTTGCGAAAGGATGTGACAAAATTTGTGCAGAAATGCCAAACATGTCAAAGATTCAAGGGCCACCGACAGAACACCGGACTATACACACCCCTGCCCATTCCTCTGCGACCCTGGGAAGACATCACCATGGATTTTGTGCTAGGGTTACCCCTCACTGTGCGAAAAGTTGACTCCATTTTTGTGGTTGTGGATCGATTCTCTAAAATGGCGCATTTCATTGCATGTAGGAAAACTTCAGATGCATCTCATGTCGCCGATTTGTTTTTTCGTGATGTCGTCCGTTTGCATGGTGTCCCTCGTTCTTTTACCTCAGATCGCGATACTCGGTTTTTGAGTCATTTCTGGCGCACTCTTTGGTCCCGTCTTGGTACTCGTTTGCAGTATAGCACCGCTTATCATCCACAAACAGATGGGCAAACTGAAGTAGTTAACAGGTCATTAGGAAATTTGCTGCGATGTCTTGCAGGGGACTCTCCGTCCAAGTGGGATCTAATTCTTCCCCAAGCTGAATTCGCATATAACAGTTCCACCAATAGGTCCACCGGAAAATCTCCTTTTGAGAGTGTGTACGGCTTTCCACTTACTCAATTCCTTGACCTAAAACCCACAACCGTGCAAGGGAGAAGTAGTGCAGCTGCTGAAGATCTGGTCGAACATCTAACCCACATCCATACCGAAATCCGAGCCAAACTCCAATCTATGACCCAGAAATACCAGACCCAAGCCAACCTACACCGAAGAGAGAGCGAGTTCAGAGTTGGAGAGTTAGTGATGGTCCACCTGAAAAAAGAGAGATTTCCTCTGAGAGTCCACCAAAAATTGAGCGAACGAAAGATTGGTCCATTCCGAGTCCTCAAGAGGATTGGGACCAATGCTTATTTACTCGACCTGCCGCCAGACGTCCAGACATCGCCAGTATTCAACGTATCAGATCTCTTTTTATATCATGGAGATGAACAGACGGATGCCACTACTCCAGCAATTCCTGATGATGACACGCGCCACCCGCCAGCCGCCACCGACGCCGATCAGATTGAAGATATTGCAGATATCCGCGATATGACGACTAGACGTGGTCTCTTCCGACGATATCTAGTCAAATGGAAGGGACGACCTCTTACCGATTGCACCTGGATCGACGAAGACGAACTCCAACAACTCCGCCCCGATATACTTCAGAACTTCCACGATGCCATCTCGACGGAGCGAGATTCTTTTCGGCAGGGGGGAGTTGATGCAGCATGATAGCAACTTAATTTTAGTAGACATTTATTTGGTCCAATTAGTATTTATTTTGTTTTATTTATTTCCCATGTAAAAGGCTCATTATAAAAGGCCTCTTTTATAATTTTTCCTTTGATTTCTTCTTCCCTAATTTTAGGGATTTGTTGCTCCTTTTGTGGGGGAGTAGCCTCTATAAAAGGGCTCCCTTTGTATTAGTTTTTAATCAAGTTGAATTAAAGTTATTTTCCACTTATCTTCTCTCTCTCTCTCTCTCCCTCTCTCGAACCGCAGCCCTCCCTCTTTCCCCGACTTCCTTCCCCCCCGCGTTCTCGTTTCGCCCAACCCTAACCCCCTCCTCACGTCGCCGCCTTCTCCTCCCCTCCTTCCCCTTCCTCTCTCGCCGTTTCCAACCCCCTCTCCCTTTCTCTCCTTCGAACCCTCCCTCTCTTCCGACATATCCTCCTCCCCGTGCGCCATTCCACAGGGCGATCTCCTCCGCCTCCTGTTTCTAGCGCCAGCGCCGCCAAACTCGCCAGCGCGCCTTCCCCTCCGGTCTTCTCCTCGCCGCCACAGGTCCCTTCCCGCGCCGACTTCCCAACTCCCGCCTCCCCCCACCTCCTTCCTCCCCAGCACCAGCCTACGCCTCCCGCCTTCGTCCCCTCCCCGCCCCGCCTCCTCGCAAACCCCAATCCTCTTCAACGAGGACAAACCCCCGCCCTCCCACAGGAGCTTCCCAGTTCCTGTCTACAACTCCCCAGCCGCCCCGACCGCTTCAAGACCACAGCCAACTCTCCCTCTTGCCCGGCCAACTACCGCTGCCGCTGCAGTGAGGATCGCCACCTCCTGCGCCCGAACCCGTTTGGAATGTCCCAGATTCGACCGCCGACCTTGCTGGACCAGATCTGAAGCGCTGCTCCAAACTCCGTGACGGTTGTGGTATGAGTGCCCATTTATCTAATTCTACCGTATAATATTAGTTGTGGGCTGTGATATTGTTGATTCGGTTTGGTGAATCGTTGAGACCCCTATTAGTTGCAATATTGTGATAAGTTTTCTAATACTCATAACTCATCTATTTGCCCTAACTTTGTGGATCGAAATCGGTGCTAATCGCAAGTAACTTGACCATTATTGTTGCTGAATTTGGCTTGTCGTGCATCGTTTATTACGTTCGTCGTTGGTTTCAATAGTTCCATTACGAAAATCGTCATTTAGGTCATTGCACGCATAGTTTGCATCAATTCTAGTTCTTCAAATAAAACATGAAATAATCGATTAACAGTCTGACGCTATACATTTTGTGCTTCATAATAAATTTTATATGCAAATACGTTTTTCCCCTATATTTTGTGTTAACATGTTTTGTTCCTTGGAGATACATATATGTGTATAATTTTGGGTGTATGACAATGTTGTAAAAGTCGCCCGACTGACCCGACTAGTTAGTCCGACCAGTCTAGTTAGTAGGGTGGTCGACCAAGTACTGACTAATTCCGACTAGGCACATTAGTCAGACCGATTTTTGCATATAGATACCATAATTTTTTACTTTTTTTGTTTTTTTAAAAAGCAAACTTATTATAAAATGCTTAATGTTTTATTTAAATTCAATTACTTCTTTTATTTCATTATGATAGGATAAACATATATAAGGTCTGTGTAAATATATGTATAAAAATGATATATATATATATAAAACAATCGAAAAATTCAAAGTTGATTAAAGTCCGACTAAATCCGATTAGTCGTCCGACTGCCGATTAGTCCGTAGTCAGTGACCTACCGACCGAGTACCGACTTTTGCAACCTTGGTGTATGATTTGTATACCTATGATTTATTCTTTAGTTTTTGTTATCTATAGGATCTATATATTCATTAAAGATTTTCTTATAGAGTGCACGTGTTGCATGTTGATCGAAATTTGTATAAGTATACATATGCATTAAATTTAAAGTACACACCCAAAAAACAATCAATTTATAATATCATGCTTATATATATCATTGATTATATTATCTTATTTGAAATTTTTGATTTTTGATTTTGTTAGATCATCAACTTTTTATACACATTTCATTGTTTATTTTATAATTAAATTAAAATATTATAAACCGTATAAACCACATATACCTTCGTATACTCCTCAACATGCCTGCTTACTCGCTTTAGCACGCATGATCGAACGAGTACCACATACTGTATTTCTGAACCTTGATTATTGTATATGCTGATGGTATATTGGTTACATGTGATGATAATCAAGGCATAAAAAAGGCGAAAAAATTTCTGGGCAACTAGTTTGTTACTCAAAGATCTTGACACACTAAGATAATTTCTGGGGTTAGAATTTGTCAGGAATCAGCAGGGTCTTGTGATGATCCAAAGAAAGTATGTCACTGACATGCTAAGTGAGACAAGCATGCTCGGATGTCGACCAACTATTACACCTATGGATCCAAGCATGGGACTCTATGATGATGACACAGATGAGATAAATAAGAGAAGATATAGAGAGCCGCTGGGAAAGCTTATCTATGTAACTTTCACTGGACCTGATATCTCCTTTGCAGTCAGTCGGGTTGACCAATTCATGGAGCAACCACATCAGGTACACATGGACGCTATACATATGATATTAAAGTATCTGAAATCATCACCAGGAGCAGGGTTGCTATTCAGGAAAGGAGAAGATGTTACTATTTCATAATGCACGCATATGCAGACTACACAGGTTGCCCTAAGGACAAGAAGTCCACAACAGGCTTTGCTATATTTGTTAGGGGTTCAATTGTTTCTTGGAAAAGCAAGAAACATACTGTTGTGGCCAGATCTAGTGCTGAATCCCAGTACATGGCTATGGTTCAGGCTAGTACATAAGTAATGTGGGTTCAAGCATTACTAGCCGACCTACACATAGAGATGCCTCTTCTTATGTCGCAAAAATGTAATAATCAGACTGCTTATTTATTGCCAATAATCGTGCCTTTCATGAGAGAACGAAACACATTGAAGTTGGTTGCCACTATATACGAGACATGGTTCAAAAGGGCTTCATCTCCACATCTCATGTCAACTCAGGGGACCAAACTGCAGACATCTTTACCAAGGCATTGCTCAGGAGACCATTCTAAAAGTGTTCATCCAAGCTGAGCATGATTGATATCTATGCTCCATCTTGAGGGGGAGTGTAGAGATATATTTATGTTTATGTACTTTTTCCTCAATTTCTTTTTCTTTCTCCTATCTTATTTAATTTACCCTTAGGTCTCTCCTATATATAAGAGATCCTAGGGTTTTATGGAATAACAACTTGCTCTTTTTTCGCAACAAGGATTGGAGATGGTACCTTATTAATATAGTAGGTGGCAGTGAGAATAGCATCCCCTGTACGACGTAGGAACCTTCGTGTGATAAGCAATATACGAGCAATCTCTAGAAGGTGGCGAAGTTTCCTCTACGCTATCCCATTTTCCTGAGAGGTGTAGTGATAGGACATATGGTAAAGGGTTCCCTGAGAGGCAAATAGAGAAAGATGTTTTAATAAATTAAAAGAAGAACTTGGCAATTTTATTGATATATGATCACTCCTTATTAAATAGACCCAAGAAAATCTACTATAATCATCTATACAGACAACAAAATATATATAAACACCGATAGTATGGACCAGACAAGGCACCCCAAATATCACAATGAACCAAAGGAAAAGGCAACGATCAACGTAGCTCAACCCTAGGAGGAAAAGAGGCATGATGATGTTTTCCAACTAATAGATGTTGTACTCAAATGTCTTCAATGAATAAAACTTGTGAAACATTTGGGAAAGAGCTCTAACAGAAGAGTAACCAAGCCGTAAGGAGTGATCAAACCGCAAATTCTGTAGGAACAGGTCAATGGAGATGGAGACAATGCCAATAGATGTAGAAAGACATGGGTATCAAGGTCGTAAAGACCGTTCTTCTCATGTACCCATCAAAAATATGCATCATTTGGATATCTTGAAAATAGTAATAGAAACTTATAAAAAATCACTCAACAGTGTAGCTCAAGAAATAGCTTATGAACATATAATAAGCTTAAAGGAAAGTCGACACAATGAACTCCAACGAGCATGAGCTTGGAGGAGAAGTCCATAGTCCCAATGACGGTAACGGGAGAATGGACACCATTGGCAACCCACACTGACTTCACAGTAAAATAGGTTGAGGTCAACATACTATCTTCTCATGTCAAGTAAGTAGACCCACCAGAGTCAATATTCCATGTTGGTGTTGTAGATGTAGGAGAATTGGCTCTAGTACCTGAAGTAGCAGCCATGTGTGCATTAGGAGTAGTCTCACTGGGAGTGGAGTTCTGGATCAGCTGCATCAAGCAGGAGTAATTTGTGGCGAAGAGTTATACTGTCTGTCTATTGGAGCCATGATGAGAAGATGTCTCTGTCCATGTTGCATCATAGTCAAATGCAGAAGTAGCATGTTGGCTCGAGGAGATAAGCCAAACTTTACCCAACACCGCTCGAAAGGATGACTCCATCGCTGACAGTGATTGCATTGGACCTAACAGAGCTACAACCTTGGCCACAACCTGAATCACGATCACGACCATGACTAGAGTCACGACCTCATCCACAATGAAAAATGTGTCGGTCGCCTCTTCTAGAGGGAACGAGGAAGGCGAAATTCTATGCAAGATACAAAGATAAAGTACAACTAGTAGAAGTCTCAAGCTCTTGAAGATGACTAAAGATAACCTTGATGATGACATTATATCATATGTAAAGAACCGATCCTTCACATTCTGGTAGCGTGGATGTAGGCTAACAAGAAATTTGTAGACCTGCCTACCATTCTGATCTCTCCGTCGCCTGTTTGATACAACCGAAAAGGTGAAAGATGGAAAGCTCCTCGTAGAGACCGGTGAAGTGTCAATAGTACTCTACAAGAGTGGTCTCTTTCTGAGATGTTGACCAAATTCGCACATAGATGTCGATAAGACGAGGGTTGTTAGTCTGTTGAGAGTAAATTTATGCCAGTTCATCTTACATGTCTTTGCAGTATCCTTTTACAGGAGGTTCGCCGCAATATAAGACTTAACACTATTGGTTAACCATGTCATGACTTGATGATTGTCCCCAAGCTAGGACTCAAAGTCCTTGTCAGTCTCCTTTAGCAATTCATTTGTGAAAATCGAGATCTTCCTCTGACCACCAATAAACACTTTGAACGTCCGAGATTAGAGCATGTAGTTATTTGCGCCTTGAGTTTGATAGTAGTCCCTTTTACCATCATAAAAGATGTAGTGTACATGGATTTGGTCTCGATAGAGTTTAATGCCATTACAATATGATATGGAGTTGAAGACGTGGTTTGCATGTTCTTAAGCAATCGTTAAGTTATAACACAATGCCATGATCTTGTATCTTAGCACTTGCACTTGAGAAGGGGTTGAGATGGCATGTACATGATCAAGAGTTGGCCTAGATGGCCTTGCAGCATCTTCATATTGTCGTCGTTGATTTGGCGGTAGTCCTGCTAGATAGAAGGAAGGCTTTGGATGGCACGATGACGATTTGGAGTGGTCTAAATGCCTAGTGGTGGTGTAGGATGGTCACCGGTGGGCTGACGGTGGCGTAGCGTGGTCGCTGGTGGCCTCGAAACAATGTTGCTAGGTCGGAGAAGGGCCTAAATGGCTTGGTGGGGCTGTTAGGCCATTGCCGAGTGCTCTAGCAGCGATGATGTGCTATGGCTGGGGCACCTAGCGGCGATGGGGTGTTGTTGGGTCACCATCAGACCTTTGGCGATGATGAAAAAAGGCCCTTAAGGGCCCAGTAAGAGAGGCACTCAAGAGCCTGGTGTCGACGACGATGGAGATGGCCTGGAGGTGGAGGCGGGAATCAAGGTACCAACCGTGGTCTATGATTGTTTTTTTGATACCACGTGGAAAAAACTTGAGAATGAATAGAATGATTTATTCAAGGGTATTAAGATATTAGTTATCTTTGGTATTGTTTTCACATTATCTATTTTCCTTTATCTTCTTCTTGTAATTTGTCCAGCATGTTCCTCTCCTATATAAGAAAACCCTAGGGCCTCTCGTTAATGCAATCCATTCTTTTCATTCTACATGGTATCGGAGCGACGATCCTAAAACTACCCGCCCCTCGCCCCCCCTACACGGGCCGCCAACCCCAGGCCGCCCAAGGCCGTTGCCCCCCTCCGATAGTCGCCCCGGCTATCCGGCCCTCTCGGTCGCCGCCCCAGTCTTCCTTGGCGCCTGCCTAGGCCCCCTGACCCTCTTATGTGCATCCTTGTGCCTCCTTGCACCTCTACGGTTCAAACTGCACTCTCAATCGGTCTGATTTTGATCGGAAAATGTGATTTCAGACATAAATCGTGTTTTCCGGCCTTAACGAGCAGTGAAGATTTATGAGGATGGTTGTATGAGTCTACATATACAACCAATCCTCCATATGATGGTGTAGACTTGTTCATTTCGGTCTACACCCTAGTTGAGTTTCGTTGTTCGGCCGTTTTACCATCATGTCAGAGAACAAGGGTGACATTTTTTTATTCGGAGCCTTCATGGACCCGACTCCCATTGCTAAGATGGATGGGACCAACTGTGAGTTGTGATCCATGCAGTTTCTCATCCTCATGTAGTACAACAATAATGAACACATCCTGACAGATCCATAGCCAACAGATAAGACCGAGGCATATGCTTCTTGGAAGCAAGATGATGCGTATGTGTGTGTTTGACTATGTAGGACCCTCTCCATGGAGATAGCCAATGATATTCTGAATCAACCCACCTCCAAGGCGATGTAGGGTACTTTGGCTTCCACCTATGCCCAAACGAAGAATAAGGCCAATATTCTTCAGCTATAATTTGATATCTACATGACCAAGCAAAATGATCGTCTTCTGCATGTGTACTATTCTTCATTCGTGGCATGTTCGAGAAGCTTCATAGTTATATGCCGACATCTCTAGAGCAACAGAAGGCATATAGGAACTTCAAGATGGTTAGAGCTTTCATGGTCGGCCTTGATATATAGTATGATGCAACGCGTACACAGCTTCTCACTGAAGCTACCATACCTCTCATGGAGGAGGCCTATAGCCGTCTCAACTGGATTTTCATGCCTTCTATGTCCACTCGTCCGTCCTCTTCAGTAATAGCCGCTTCTTATAGTCGAGGAGGGACGACCCAGTCCAGAGGACACACCTCTCATGGTAGTGGCGGTGGACGTTACCATGGCCCTTGCACTTACTGTTGTTAGTCGGGACATGCAGAGGATACATGCTACCAGAAGCATGGATATCCTGTTTCTGGTCTCGTGGCAGAACAAATTGAGCCTTTCAGATACACTTGCTTCCCATGCCGATCCTCTCCTGGATGATATTGTCGCTCGTATTCGAGAGATCATGACTTATGTTGCAAGAACCAACACTACGGATACCGCAACCACTGCCAGAGCCTCTTCGAGCTCCTCAGGTATCGCTTATGCTTTCACTGGTAGTACTGGAGCAGATATGACAAAGTGGATTATGGACTCTGGTGTCTCCCACAATTTGTGTGGAGACAGAGCTCATCTGAGGTCCTATAGGACCATTGGTAGATGGGTTATCATTGCCAATGGCGACCACTTACCCATCACAGGATTGGGGGAGGTGCATTTGATGCCGTCCTTGCGCCTTCAGAATATTTTATATGCTCCTGACTTTAGATGAATGTACTTTCCATTAGTTAGATTACCAAGGATCTGCATTATCATGCCATCTTTGACCTATCGTCTCTTGTGTTTCAGGATATACTAACGGGCAGGGTAATTGGATGTGGCCGTGAGCAGCGGTGGCTCTACAGATTGGTCCAACCTCCTCATGCTGACGTTTCTACTATACCTACTGGACCAATCTCACAATATCTGTAGCACCTTTGTTTTGGCTACCTTCTTCTGCAGAAGCTGTGTCATGTTCTCCCTCAGATTTTCACGAGATCCTCCTTCCAGTGTGAGGCATGCCAACTTGGGAAGCATCATCGTTCCTCCTTTTCATTCCGTTAGAGTCGGAGAAGTTCTCAGTTATTTGAGTTTTTTCATTTAGATATCCGGGGTCCGAGTCGTGTTCCTGATCACCAGGGAAATCATTTTTATCTTGTTGCTTTTGATGATTTTCTAGACTTTTCCGGATCTTTTTATTGAAGAATAAGTTTGAGGCTGGATATGTGATCAATTCTTTTGTTAATGAGATAAAGAATATTTTTTCTGTCGATGTCAAATATATTCGTCTGATAATGTTTTAGAGTTCTACAGCTTACAACTTTCTAACTTTCTTAGATCTCTTAGCATTTTTCACCAAACCTCATGTGCTTATACATCCCAGCAGAACGGTGTTGCCGAGTGCAAACACCGTCACTTGATGTGATCCGAACCTTGCTGATACAGAGTCGTGCTCCTCACGCTTACTTGGAGCGATGTTGTCCTCATGCATGCTATCTGGTGAATCATATGCCCTCATCTGTGTTGGAAGAGAAGGCTCCTTTCTCGATTGCATTTCCTGAGAATGATGTTTTCTCCTTTATACCTCGTGTGTTCGGTTCTGTTGCATTTGTTCATGATGTCTTTTCAGGTCGTGACAAGCTCTATCCTAGAGCTGTCAAGTGCGTCTTTTTCGGCTACTCTCGTACCCAGAAGGGGTACCATTGCTTTGATCCGCTCAGGCAGCAATACTTTGTCAGTGCTGACATTACTTTCTTTGAGTCTGTCATATATTTTTCTCCTACAGGTGAAATACTAGCCCCATCCGACTTTGACGATGAGACTAATCCCATTTTATGCACTTTTATGGAATTAGAAATGTGTATATAATTTAGGGATTTTTACCCCCATGAATTTTAGAAACATGTTAAATTACCTCCACGACCTTCTGCACAACATAATTACCCCTTGGACCTTATAAACTTGCTCCGTCTTACCCCACGGACCCTGCCATTAAATTTACTTTTATTTGAGGCAATGCCTTGGGTTAATCTAACCGTCGGAGCATCGAATGGTGGATCTTCCATATCCCCATCTCCTTCCTCTTCCTCTTCTTCTTCCTTCATTCCTCTTCTCTCCCTCTCTTTATTTTCTCTAGCTTCACCACATCTCCATCCATCTACCAAGTCACAATTTTTTTTCTAATTTCACAGATAAATCATGTCTTCAGATCATGAAAATGATTTTTTTTTTAAAAAATTGAAACAAATTCTTAAATTGATTAATCAAATATTTGATGCTGCTAAACAAATACATTGCAACTCTCCTCCCTCACCAGCAACGTCACCATCCTCTCCACCGTGATTCAATGGGAGTCCGACCCATGGCAAGCCTCCTTCAGGAGGAAGAGGCGGCTGAGGGTGAGCAAGGGGAAGGGAGGAGGAGGTGGAGGGGGTGGGGCGGAGGAGCAAGGGGAGGTGGAGGCGGCAGTTGGGACGGAGCAAGGGGAGGAGGTGGAGGTGGGAGTGGGGGGTTAAGGAGCAAGGGGAGTGCCTATTTGCGCGATCGGCCAATGACTGTGAGATCAACGAGGTGTGTGCGAGGAGCGAGCACAACATGAAGGAGCTCATGTGGTGGGATCTGACGTGCTTCAGCATCGATGCGGTGATCGGTGCGGGAATCTTCATGCTCACCGACCTTGAGGCCAAGGAGGTCACCGACCCCACCGTCCTCCTCTCCTTCATCGTCTTCGAGATCTCCGCGATGCTATCCGTCCTTTGCTACATGGAGTTCAAGATGGAGACTCCAATTGCAGGTGAAATATCCACTCCCAGATCAACACTTTCCGTCGGTTTGAGCAGGGGGAAGGAGGTGGATGGGGCATGGGCGGAGGAGCAAGGGGAGGAGGATATGGCTGGGGCGGAGCAACGGAGGGGAAGGAGGAGGTGGAGGGGGCGGAGGAACAAGGGGAGAGAGGAGGGGAGGAAGAGTAGGTGGAGGATGCTATTTTTGTAAATTTATCAAACAAAGAGAGCAATTCACACCTCTTTTCAACGGGTTCTGGTTAAATTTAACGGGTAAATGGATGAGAGTTAACTGCAAGGTTAGTGGAATAATGGTTAGTAGATTTACAGGGTCAAGGGGTTCATTACGTTGTGCAGAAGGCTGTGGAGGTACTTTAACAAGTTTCTAGGGTTCGTGGGATAAAAGTCTCTATAATTTATTTGGAGTGATCTAATATATTTTCTTCCTTGTGATAAAAAATTATAAAATTGCTTTGTGCCTTTGCAATCAAGTTGGCACCAGGTTATAACAAATGTAATGTGAGACTTTTCCCTCTGTCAACAGCTCTGCAGATTTCGAGTTGGAACTGTACGAAACTGAGATTACAACAAAATCAACTCCTCTGGCCATTTCTCTTGCCAAACATTTGCATACGATAGGAGCAAAGATGTATGGAGCCTTCTGGTGCTCTCACTGTATAGAGCAGAAAGAGGTAATCTCTGTATGAGCATTCTGAACAATCATCTCGAGTTGAACTCATCTCTAAGTAAAAAGCTTGCTTTAATCTGATTAGGAGCAACTTAAATTAACTGTATCTGGCTTCCGAGACACTGAAGGGATGCACACCCATAGGCAAACACACATACACAATGATTTATTGAACAATTATTAAAAAAATTCCAGGGCTGATCAGATTATGGAAAATTTTAACCTCAGTGCAACTCTCTTTATCCCCAAACAGTCAGACATCGTAATCGAATAGCGTTATTGAGATATTTGATGCCGGATTGTCAATGTATTCATTGATCCACCTCAGAAAACCTGCATTAATGCTGCACCTAATAAGATTTGCTATCAACAGCTGCAGATGGAGAAAATGGTCTGAGGACTGAGCAGGCATGAACAATGGGAGGAGATGGTTAAATGTACATGATCTTGAAGATGTTACACAAAGAGGCAAATGCATGATATATATTCCAGGAAATGTAAATATTTAGCGAAACAAAAGGATGGTGGCACGATCATGATAAGAAGAATTACCAGTGTCAAACAGACAGAAAAAAGGGTGTGTGTGCGCCCATGCCTTTGTTTCCCTATTCTCAGTTCGCAAGGTGCACCTATTCTGGAATTTGCTCTCACGTATCAGCAGGTTTAAACTTATGGAGGGGTCTGGGACTGTCAAATGTGAGACGAGAAGTTTTTCGTGGCTGCAGTCTATGTGGAAATATTTGACGCCTGCGGTACCATTAATTGGATGCCGATTCACGACTGCAGATGCATTGGGAAGGTTAAAGAGCCAGTGAAGGTCAAAATCTTAATGTGGTTTATAAGAATGGATCATATTGTTACTAAGACAGTGAAGGTCAAAATCTTGATGTGGTTGATAAGAAGGGGTTGGATTGTTACTAGGATGTACTTGAGAAACGGGCACCACCGACAGATGATGCTATGTTCCTGCTTTGTGGATTCGGCAAAGAAAATATTGAACATCTGCTCTTTCTTTGTCCATTGTTACAAGGGTTTTGGAGGGAGTTTGGACACCCCTTGTTTTGATGCTTCCTCTGTGGAGGTTTTTTGGCGGTCTTTAAGGAGGGAAGGCAACATGATGACAATGCAATGCATATCAGGAAACAAGCCCAGTGTGGACCATCTGAATTTGATGTATACTTTCAATGTGCGAGGCCTTATGTGGAGAATTTTTTTTTGAGAAAGAAGATGGTGGGTATGCTGTACACCAACAACTATATTAATCACATTTATCAACTGTAAATCAACCATAATTCATAGAGCCTTGGTGTGAGAAATCACATTTCGACAAAGTTTCTCCTTAAAAAACATTCAGTTTTTGGCAAGCCAAAGGGCTCAAACAAAATTCGATAGCTTCATACGATTCGTCTGAGGGTGGAATATAGCAGTCCCAAGGGATTTCCCAAAACATATCACATAGGTGAAATCCAACCAATCTAAGACTGCACTCCGCTACACCACCTTGGCCGAATCAAATGAGAAGAGTCAATGCTGCACACCTTTCGGATCCCCCAAGCTCAATGGATACACAACATCAGTGACGGAAATACAAGGTACGTCGTCGACCTTCTTCTTTCTTCTTGAGCGAACGTGAGAGAGAGGGAGATGGTGATGGTAATAGGGAAGAAGGGGGCTCCCGTTGGCGAGCTTCTGATGTGTATCATTCCCCTCCCCATGGGAGGTCTTTTATAGGGCGCAAAAACCCTCGCCACGTCCGCCCCCTTCGACCACGCCCCCTGCGGTTGTGGCCTCCGAGAGACCCGGCCATCGTAACCGCCGGCTCCGCAATGGCCGGCGGCGGTTCTTGACCAACTTGGTCATAGGCCGTTCTACATCTCCCACTTGACCAAAGTGGTCAAGACATATATACTCCCACTTATTCGTATAGTATATATATGGAGATTTATCATGTGAGGATCATTATCTATGAAACCTCTTCCTTGACTCATA
This sequence comes from Ottelia alismoides, assembly GCA_037367405.1. Lineage (NCBI taxonomy): Eukaryota > Viridiplantae > Streptophyta > Magnoliopsida > Alismatales > Hydrocharitaceae > Ottelia > Ottelia alismoides. Next base: position 453,628 of record JAZKJV010010592.1, on the reverse strand, counting down.
CATTCCTGAGTCCCATTAAACCAACATGTTTAATGTATGTTCCTGCTGCTATTCCCTTCGTTAGGGAATGAACCAACATATCACTGGTAGGTATGTAGGTTACCGTGATTTCTTGCTTCGCCACTATATCTTGTATATAGTGATATTGGATCTCAATGTATTTTCCTTTAGAACTATTAGCCCCACTATTAATCAAGCTTATCACAGCTTGATTGTCACAATACATTTCAATTGGCCCTTTGACCAATTCGAGGCTTAGATTCTTCAGGAAACGCCTGATCCATACAGCATGAGTGGTGGCCATGCTACATGCAATGTATTCAGCCTCCTGTGTATGTCGAGATACACATCCTTGTTTCTTGCTACCCCAAGAAACGGCTGCACCACCAAACATGAACAGGTAACCTGATGTGGATTTTCTATCATCCACATCCCCTCCGAAATCGGCATCGGAGTATCCTACCACTTCAAGCGATTCTGCTTGATAGACAAGTTTCAGATGTACTGTTCCTTTCAGATATCGAAGAATCCTCTTTATAGCTTCCCAATGTGCTGGACCAGGATTGCTTTGATATCTACTGACTAAGCTTACTGGATAAGCTAAATCAGGTCGAGTACATATCATTGCATACATTAAACTTCCTACCGCTTGTGCATATGGTACATCTAAAGGTTTTTGCCCCTTTCCGGGACACTGACTCTTACTGAGTCTCTTTCCCATCACAAGTGGTGTTGGAGTTGGAGTGCTATTCTGCATTCCAAATCTCCTTAATACAGTATGCAAATATCTTTCCTGACTAAGGCTCAATGTCCTTGAGTCCCTGTCTCTTGTTATTTGAATTCCAAGAACATAGGATGCTTCGCCCATGTCCTTCATCTCAAATTCATTGCTCAATTTCTGTTTGATTTCATTGAGCATTTGTATGTCATTACCTGCGAGCAGAATGTCATCTACATACAATGACATGATTGCAAACCTGCTCCCACTCTCCATGACATACACACAGTTATCCAATTTATTTAAAACAAATCCAAATTGAATAACTTTCTCATGAAATTTGAGATACCATTGCCGTGAAGACTGCTTTAAGCCATATAATGACTTTCTTAACCTGTAAACCTTTTTCTCCTGACCTTCAACCTGAGATCCATCAGGTTGTCGCATATAAATCTCCTCCCTCAATTCTCCATTAAGGAAGGCCGTCTTCACATCCATTTGGAATAATTCCAAATCCATATATGCGACTATGGCTAAGATCATCCGAATGGATGCAAACTTAGCCACTGGAGAGTAGGTTTCCTGGAAATCTATTCCGGCTTGCTGAGTATAACCCTTGGCAACTAATCTGGCTTTGTATTTATCAACAGTACCGTCAACTCGGTACTTTTTCTTGAATACCCACTTACATCCTATAGATTGCCTACCTTCTGGCAAATCACATAATTCCCAAACACTGTTTCTTTCGATTGAGTCCAACTCATCTCTCATGGCGGCCGACCATGATTCCGACTCAGATGAAGCCATAGCTTCATCAAAGGATATGGGATCTGTACAATCCGCGACATCCTCATCTACGGTGTAGCACGACGCCTCGCATCCATAGAAATGGTAATCTTCCATCCATGCGGGCCGTGTTCTGGGTCTCTTGTTGCCGATTATACTCGTGGGTTGTGTGGGTCCACCCACTTCCTCTAAAGGATCATCATGTTCCATAGGTTCATTCTCTACATTTGGATGATCGATATCATCCGCAAGTTCTTGTCTAATGCTCAAGTCGTCTTCATTGTCCTGTAAGACAATCAGAGGATCTGATTCCTCTACTTCATGCTCCTTTTCTTGATGAATTTCAAGAAATGTTGCATCACGACTTTCGATCAGACCTTTAGTTTCATGAAAGAACCTATATCCTTTAGAATTCTCACTATATCCAATAAACTTGCATTTTAATGTCCTGAAGTCTAGCTTGTCCCTAAGCTGACTTGGTACCAGAACATGTGCAACACATCCCCATTTCCGGAGATGGCCCAATTCGGGCTTTCTGCCATTCCATATTTCATATGGCGTTGATTCTACGGACTTGGTGGGAATCCTATTCTGTATATAGTTCGCAGTCAACACTGCCTCTCCCCAGAATTGCTTTGAGAGTCCTGAGTGTGAAAGCATACACCTTACTGCATTCATCAAAGTTCGATTCTTTCTTTCTGCTACACCATTCTGCTGTGGTGTATATGGCATTGTAGTCTGCCTACGAATGCCTGCTTGAATGCAATAATCCTCAAAGTCCTTTGAGTTATATTCCCCACCTCTATTTGTCCTAAGAGTTTTGATTGGTTTTCCCAATCTTGTCTCCACTTCCGTTTTATATCTCTTAAATGTTTCAAGTGCCTCCGACTTTCTTCCTAAGAGATAGACATAGGAGAATTTAGAGTAGTCATCAATGAATGTTATAAAGTATTCCTTATTTCTATGTGTGCTGACGCTCAGTGGTCCACATATGTCTGAATGGATCAAACCTAGTAACTCTGTTGACCGAATTCCGGTTGAGAAGGGTTTTCTCGTCATTTTACCGGTCAGACAGTGTTCGCAGGGCAATGTCCTTGCACCCGTGATTTTAGGCAATAAATTTACCTTAATCATTTGATCCATTTTAGAATTTCCGGGATGACCCAGTCTCATGTGCCATAAGTCATAGTCAGACAAACAACACAAGGAATAATCAGAAGAGACATTCATTGATTCACTAGAAGTTATTACAGGAAGACAAAACAGGTCATGCTCGGGCACAAACTTTCCCATCGCATAGACCTTCTTATTCTTGCCTATAGATACACGCTTATTATAAAACCTAACTTCAAAGTCTTTCTTGAGCAGCACTGGGACAGATATCAGGTTCCGACGTATCCCTGGGGCATATAGTACATCATTCAGTACCATAATGCTATCCCCCAGGTCAAGTCTGTATGTCCCAACACCTTCCACGTCCAGGTAGGTGTTGTTCCCCATGAAGATCCTCTGTTCACCTTTGCTCAGCTCCTTGAAGTCCACCAGGCCCTCCTTCGTCTTCGCGATATGTCTGGTTGCTCCAGAGTCGATCCACCATCCATCACTGTCCGTGATGACAGAGTTGCATTCTACGACAGCCGCGAATTCCATCTTCTTCTTGCCTTTATTTTCAGGTACTTTAGAATTTCCCGGCTTCTTCTTATTGGGGCAATTGACCTTGAAATGGCCATATTTGCCACAACCGTAGCAAGAGCCGCGTGGGTATTTCCCACTCTTTCCCTTGAAATTCGCCTTGGAGGGGCCTAGCCTTTTCTTCGCGTGCACGGCATTCGCTTCTTCTTCCTCCTCGACCTCAAAGATCTCAGCTTTCGATCTTTGTTTGGAGAGGTCCTGCTCAATTGCCAACTGTGCAGGTAGGTCCGTCACGGACTTAATGTTGCCATTCATCCTCAAAGATGTGGCAACCATGTCGAATGACGGAGGGAGACTTCCTAGTATAGTTGCGATCTGCATCCTTTCCGGAATTGCACAATCAGCAGCCGCAAGATCTTTGGCCATCACGATCATCTTGTTCACGTGCTCGAGGACGCTTTCAGATTCCTTCATTCTACACGAGTTGTACTTGTGTAGAAGAAGCTGGACGCTCACTTCAGATTTGGAGTGATATTTCTCCTTAACCGCGGTCCAGAGCTCGTAAGCTGATTCGCAGGTCTCAAAGACCCGAATCAGGTTCAGATCCATGTGGGTCAGCATAAAGCTCCTAGCCCTATTATCTATTTTCTCCCACTGTTCGCGGGACCTAATTTCATCCACAGTCGGATTTTCAGATAAAGTTGGGCCAGGTTTGTCTATGATGGTGTGTATGCTATCGTGTAGCAGGCCATAGTAGATCTTTCTACTCCATAATTCATAATTGGTACCATTAAGGTACTCAATTTTCCCTACCTCAGTGGCAATAGTCTTGCTTGTCATATTGGATCTAATGAAATAAATATAAGGTTGGGATGAGAATAAGCAAACACAAGAGGTTTTTGATTGTTATTGATGAAAGACAAAAATGCAAGTGTTTTTAATAACTAAGTTAACAGATGTTTAAAGTAAAAAAAATTTAACTATAAATATTCACAATCAATAAACCGAATAACAATGTTGGTATGTGATTAAACAATTAAGGCACTCGAAAAAAAACTTTAATGGCAATTAGAAGACTGGCTTGCAATATTACCAAAAAAAATTTAATAGCAATTGTAGCTACCTCAAAAAAAAACGATTGAAAGAATGAGTTAACAAATCAAACAAAGATTTTAACTATGAGAAACTTGAGTAATTTAATTATTTAATAAGAGTATTCAATAAAAAACTTTTCCTGTAAAAAGATGATTTCAAAAAAAACTAACTTTTAACAGAAACTTAAGTGATTGTTTTTAATCAATAAGAAACTTCAAACTTTATGCAAAACTAATAATATAATAAAAAACTTATTTACTAAAAGAAAGAACTATAGTTTTTTTTAAGGAAAACAAGATAATGTAATGACACAACCAATTGCAAACAATTAAGCAATATGTAAAGCTTGAGTTTTTTTTAAAGATTAACACTTTGTTTAAACTGATCTTACAAAAAAATATTTTAATTTAAACTATCAAAATAAAAAACTTGCAAGTAATACTTAAGACTCTTCCTTTTTATTAACAAACATGAATATGAGACACTTTTAATGAACAGTATTAATTACAAGACAAAAAAAATTTAAAACTATATTTTCTTAGCGGATTAATCAACCACACAAAATTCACAACAATCAAGTGTTAAAAACACAAAAAAAACGTGCATAGACTATTACTACTGTAAAGACTATACCTCAAAGACAAAAAAAACAACAACGTGGTTGCTTGATTAAAAAAAACTTCCTAAAAAAAACACGAGTAAAGAAAAGAAAAAAAATTATTACTTCCTCCTTTGAGAAGCAAAAAAAACGTGAATTCCTTTTTTTTTTAAAGAAAAAAGAAATATACCTATAAAGCCTCCGTCCACTACTGCAGGTAAATAAGGCTGACAACGTGTTTTTTTTAAACAGGTAATTAAAAGAAACGAGACAGCTGTACCAATCTGTTCCCTTTCTTTTTTTTTAACGGGTTCACGTGACACAAAAAATTAAACAAAGAAAGGGAAGAAACCTGCGTCCTGCGTCCTCGCTTTAGGGTTTTCAACAAAGACGCCGCCGCTGCTGTGGCCTCGCGTTAGGGTTTTTCACCGGAGATGCCGCCGCTGCCTACGTCGGAGGTGTTTACAGTGCACACGGTCGGGATCGGAGGTGCTCTGATACCATTGACGGAAATACAAGGTACGTCGTCGACCTTCTTCTTTCTTCTTGAGCGAACGTGAGAGAGAGGGAGATGGTGATGGTAATAGGGAAGAAGGGGGCTCCCGTTGGCGAGCTTCTGATGTGTATCATTCCCCTCCCCATGGGAGGTCTTTTATAGGGCGCAAAAACCCTCGCCACGTCCGCCCCCTTCGACCACGCCCCCTGCGGTTGTGGCCTCCGAGAGACCCGGCCATCGTAACCGCCGGCTCCGCAATGGCCGGCGACGGTTCTTGACCAACTTGGTCATAGGCCGTTCTACAATCAGTACCATGGAAAAACCAATGTGGAGAATATTTTGTACTTGATTTCTCATTATTGGAGTTTTTGGGAGGAATAGCATTGGTTAATGTAACGATTGATCATATATAAAGGCTTTTTGGCGGTCTTATGTTATAATACATGGATGACATTTTGCCTCTGATGATAATCTTTTGACTTTTCATTAAAACATGCTAAGAAGAGACCATGGGGTACGTGGAACATGGAATTGAAACTTGCCAGTAGGAGGCCTGAACATCCCATGATCAATGTGAATACAGATGATTGAAATGGGTTCAGTAGCCAAACATTTATTTCACAAATCAGAAACAGTAATGCATGTGGGAAAAAAACTGAAAGATCTTTTAAGACTTGATGGATAATAGAATGTCTGCACTTTTTAGAGGGCATTGTTTACCATCATGAAGCAGGGTCATGTGTTTGCTTTATTATAAAAAGGTCCTGTGTTTGCACAAACCTTAACTGCCGACTGTGAATATGCACTTTTGTGATGAAATGATTTCCTTTTTTACTTCTGCCTAGACCCTTGCACGCACACATGCATGTTTCTGTTGGAATGTTGTGCTTTTTTATTTCCTCCTAGACCCTTGAATGCTGTAAATACCCACATGCACTTGTGCTCTACCTAAGATAATTGAATGCATATGTGCATATCTCATTAAAAAAATCTCTTAAATTCGCATGTGGGCATGCGGATACACATGCGAACTAATCATGTGTAATTTCTTTTTATTCTAAGAGCGCACTAGAGTTCATAATTCAATATTATTATATTCTATGCAAAGTACATCTAACTTTGCTGTATTGGTTATATTTCTACTGCAAAAGCTCTTACTTTTCGCCAGGTATTTATCTTGATATATCTAAAAAAGCAGCAGGGCAGACATGCTGTATACTTTTAGTTGCTTATCTTTGTTTCCGCCCTCAGTTTACCTCCAGAAATAAGGCATTGCTACAAGCTTAAAAAAAGTACTACTACAGGTTTAAAAAAGCGATAGATCCCTTTACAAACATTATTATACATAGAAACACACTAGCAACTGATTCTTCCCAGTGTTTTAATATTAAAATTCCCATTTTCATTTGCAGATGTTTGGAACAGAAGCAATGAAGATTGTAGACTACGTGGAGTGTTTCCCAGATGGGGCTGGCAAAGGAAGAGAAATGGCGAAGATGTGTAAAGATATTGGCATTGAAGGCTTCCCAACCTGGATGATAAATGACCAGGTACATTTAAAATAAGGGTGGTCTTCCTCCATTAACTAAACCCCATGATATTCTGTCATTCCATCCTTTGTCCTGCCAATTGCTTGATGGGTGCACTTTTGAGCTCGCTTTCTAGTGTGATTCCCTACTTTCCCAGCAAAAATATATAAAAATTATATTGTTTAGAACAATTTACCGGATCCCCAAACTTTGTATTGCATTTAGAATCCTCATTTATAATAATTTTATTATTTATTTTCTGTATTGCATTTAGAATCTCATTTTCTTGTTAATTTGAACATCATTTTGCAATCATTTTTAATTTTTAAAATTGCACATCGTAGAACGATTTATTCTCAATCTTGTGGATGACTTATTTCATTTTGAACTGTGATTGATTTATTAAAAATTGAATCGGAGAAAATTGCCATATTTTGCCCTATCAGCTTTGGAAATTTATAGTATTTCAACAATTGCTCTGAAAAATCCCAAAAATTCATGTTAGATGGGATTAGTTATGTTCTATTTGTGCCCAAAAATTATCTCATTTGCACACATATCGAGAGTCCAATAAATTATTTTTGTGAATTGAGTAAATGATTTTTAATTGATTGATAACTTAATGTTTTAAGGAATTAAAAATTATTCTGGATTCCTCATTATCAGAGTCATTTAGGATAATTTTAGTTCATGAAATTATTTAGTTTAGCTATTTGTTAAAATTAAATTACTCTAAATCACATAGTTTGTATATGTAATTCATAATCAATTCACTGTACATCCAAAAATTCCAAAGAAAATCACAATAGCTTAATTTCATCATTTTGAACATTCTGGCCAAGATTTAGGATTTTTGGACATCATTTAAATGAAATTTACATTTTAACCCCCTAAACTTGTCAAACATTTCATAATTAATTGCATAAAAAGGATAAAAAAATGCTTCCATGAAAACCTAGCATCTAGATCATCTATAAATTGACCTAAGGAGACAGTGACCTCCCTAAGTTCGACCTTGGGCTTGTCTAAGTAAAAAAATTAATCTGACTGCTCGCTTTAATTGTAAAATCAATTAAGTTATCTTTTAGATTAATCCGAATTGTCTGCTTACAACGAGTATTAAAACGTTAATTCACCAAATTAGCAGACGGTGATTTTGGGTTCATCACTATACTTGTCTACGACATTTGATCCAGGATGATCTATACACAAAATTGTGCTCGTATTTGGGCTTGGAAGGTGCCTTCATAGATAAAGATCTTCCTTTGGTTTTTGAGGAGAGGGTGCATTATGACTAGGACAAGAAGAGCACAATGATTCCAAAGGGTAGATGTGCATGTAAAGAAGATTCAAAAGATATCGGTCACATTTTCTTCAAGTGTCTGGGCTCAAGTTGGGTATGGGAGGAGTCGAGAATACAATGCATCCTTTGACAAGGAAGATTCTTCTTGAGTTTCAATTGGTGAAGTCTGGAGGAATTCAGAGAAGAGCGAATGGCCATTGCCACCATCTGGTCCATTTTATTGGCTAGAAACATGGTCATTTTTTAGCAGGAGGGCTTTTATTTTGAAAATGCGATGGCTCATGTTCAGGCACTTTCCGATGAGTGGTCACTGTGACACTTTGTACCTTCGTATATGGCTATAGCATAATTGCGGGTTAGGGTGCACATCTTCATGGTGTGATCCCCATATTTCCTCGAAAAAATGAGGGGTTGTGTTGGGAGAAAGATGAGATCTGGGATGGGAGCAGGCTGGGGAAGAGGAGGGAAGGTAGTGGGTATTGTTGGAGAGAAGAGAAGAGGGCTGGGAGGAGGAAGAAGAGAGAGGACTTGGGGACAAAGAGAAAGGAGAGGGAGAAGAGATACTGAGATGGGGAAGAGAGTAAGCCCGTAGGATTTCTTTTGTTTCTCCATTATTGCCCCTTTCTCCCCTCTGTTACCCCTTTTTATAACGAGGATTGCTCCCCTAGAAGGCAAAAAAAAAAAACAACTTCATGGGATGGACCATTATAGACCACAGACTCAAAAGAAAGATGGTAAAAATTGCATACAAGCCCTTAGGAAATAACATAATTACAAGGGATTCTTGGACTCAGTTTTCTGATTGCTAAAAAGTGCATTTGACCTCACAGGTTTGGGCATGAAATACATCAGCGGAAGAAGAGGGAGGAGGGCAAAAAATATATTACAATATTTGAAAGGCCAACTAATAACTATAATATAATCCTTAGTCAAACTTAACGGTGTAACTAACGGACTCGGACAACAGGGTTATATGGTGTAAGACGTAGCAATTACTCTAGGTGCGTCTGGTTCGTGGGTTATCTGGGGGAGGAATCGGAGGATAACCCGTTTTTGTGTTTTGATGTTTGGTTGGTGGGCTTAGAGTTGGGAGGGTTTGTGTGATGTGATTGTATTAGAATTTGAAAAAGTGGGTAGTTATTATGATATAATTGTATTGACATTTGAAAAAGTGGGTAGTTGTTGTGATGCGATTGTATTGAAGTTTGGAATAATGAGTAGAAGTTGACTATTTTATAATTTTTAGATGATATGATAGTATAATATAATTTTTTTTGGAAGAAAAAAAGTGGGCCCCACTAGAGGGTTAGAGATATGGGTTTTGGGGGTAACCCCCTCAAAGTGGGAGGTAACCCCCCAAATGAACGCCCCCTTAGGTAGCGTTTGGTTCGCGATTTATCTGCGGATAAGGAGAGTTTACCCCCCTTAACCCACATCCCCCTCTCTCCCCGTGGACCCCACTTTATTCCTTTTTTAAAAAATTAAATAAATCAATTTTACATCATCAATTCTATCAAAAAATAATATATTATACCATTATATCATATAAAAATGATAAACTACTCCACTTCTACTCCCTTTTCCAAACTTCAATACAATCACATCACAATAACTACTCACTTTTTCAAACTCCAATACAATCATGTCACCCAAACCCACTTCTAACCCACCCCCAGTTTAACCCTCTATCCAAACACCAAAACACAAAAACGGGTTACCCTCTACCAGTTTAACCCGCCTTAACCCGCCAACCAAACGCACCCTTAGGGTTTTACGTGTAATTCACAACTATGGAGGGTTGACCGTGTAATTATGAAAGTATAGAAGCTTATTGTGTGAAAATCCCTAAATGTGAAAATCCCTAAAAGCAACGATATCATCCGCTGCTGGTCCAAATGATGTTGCATAAATTTAACAGCAAGAGACCAACGGGGACCACATTGTTATCTTTAAAATAACTAAGGACTCCAATCGTTACATTTGTAAGTTCAAGGACCGCATCGATATTAGATGGAAAGTTTGGGGAAGCTCATGTGAATTACTCTTTTTTCTAATAATGGAATTGTCCATAGTATTCAAAGGGGTGATTATCTTGGATATTTTAGAACAAATATAATTTCAGTTAACACTGAACCACTCATGTAGTAATGTTGGTCCTCTAGCCTATTAGCATTTGGAACTGTTTGGCATTGCAACCAGATCATATATATCATTTATTGACTTGATGGTTTGGCAGCTATTGAGTGGAGAGCAAGATCTTCAGAGTCTCGCTGAAGCATCTGGATTTGTTATCAGTGAAGAACCTGGTTCACCACCGGTCATCGTGAAGCCATAAACAGAAAGCCTGCAGTTATATGGAGGGGCATGTGCCTGCAGTCAGGGAGTTGCATAAAGCTCAGCCTTCTTCCTATGGATCTGTATCCCGAGCAATCTGCGACAGGAAGGTTATTATATATCCATCGGCACTTCGGCAGCAGGACAGCATCATGTACAGATGTACCTAGGAGTAAAGTTGTGGCTTGCATCTTCCTTCATGGCTTTCTAGAGCAGCATCTGGATGTAAAGCAGGAACAAAGTGAAGGAAAAAGTGAGGTTTATTCCATTTTTGCAGCTGCACATTGTGTAAAACTTGTAGGGTGCGTTTGGTTCGTGGGTTATCCGGGGGAGGATAACCCGTTTTTGTGTTTGTGTGTTTGGTTGGTGGGTTAAGGGTTGGGAAGGTTTGTGTGATGTGATTGTATTGAAATTTGAAAAAGTTGGTAGTTATTATGATATGATTGTATTGAAATTTTAAAAAGTGGATAGTTGTGATGTGATTGTATTGAAGTTTGGAATAGTGAGTAAAAGTTGAATATTTTATGATTTTTAGATGATATGATGGTATAATATATAATCTTTTTGATGGGAAGGAAGTGGGACCCACTAGTGGGTTAGGAATATGGGGTTTGGGGGTAACCCGCTCAAATTGGAGGGTAACCCCCCAACCGAACGGGCTCGTACAACATTTCAAATGCACCGTTTGCTAGATGTAATCATAAACAAAACAAGGAGCAAGTGGGATCTATACCTTTTCTTTTTTGTTTAGATGATGAAGTCAGGGTCCTGTCCCTGGGATCATATTTTGGTGTATATTGTTGGAAAATCGAAAAGCATGCACACACAACAAAAAAACACAATTGAGAAATCGCAAAGATGCAAAGAGATGGAAATTCTTCCAATGTGAAATGGGCTGCCTTGTTTTTCTCACAAGAGAAATGTCATGCAATAAGGGTAACAACTAGGAGTTGGCGCGTCTCTCCGTGCTCACTCTTGCTCACCTGCATATACAAATATGACTTGTTCTTTCTGATATTTTGTAGGAGGCACATGTGGCTTCCCACCTTGATGGTCACCTAGTTAACACTCTGGCCAACGCATGTAGTACAAGATGATCTCTGTAGTTTTGCCGAGTTATATGACATTTCTATAGTTTCGGGTTTTCGAGGTTTGGGAATCAAGCTAAAAAACTTTGGGCTAAACTCAACATGACTTTCTACCCACGATCGAAAATGAGGTGAGGAATGCCATAGGATAAACATCTCAATCGCCACATTAGACCTGGAGAGACATTTAGAAATGTCATTATTAGTTCACATTCAGAGCCTTCAGGTTCGAAGTCCTGGCAGAGGTCACTTCTTTAATACATGCACTTGAATGATAAAAAGCTCCATCGTAGGGTGAGGGATGTGTTGGCAAGAAGGCTCATGACTGAAAAGAAATATTCTATTCTCCAGTTAAGTTATAAGTACATTCCGTCTATTATATCTCGGGGCTTGGAAAACACACATCAAAAAGGAATTACATATCTCATGTGGCGTGTCAAGGTCAATTTTATGTTATCTTCATTACCATGCAAACCCCTCTTGTCCCCCAAATTTTCCATCCTACCGGCACGGTGAGGAAAGATAGGAAAACTAACACTCATCATTGGTAGATCCATGTGGGGAAGCAAAGAAGACCCCTCCTTCGGGCACCTTCCCGCCACATTGGACTAAGAAAGGCTGACCTTGCGTATGACACACTACTAAAAGGTTCCCTCCAGAAACCTTAGGGGACAACTTTGTCGCTCGCCTGATTGACAACCAACTATATATCTAGCAATTAGACCTCCTGGAAGGGATAAGCTTATTCTGCTTGCCCAAGGAGAAAAAGTGTTCTATAGTTGATACCATTTGCTATTATTATCATACACCCACCATTTCATCTACACATATACTTGCTTTTGATTTGAATCGGAAAAATAAAGGTGAAAGAAAAAACAAAATCGAATTTCATCGACCGTGAGCATTTTCTCAGATACTCCTGTAACGAAAGAGTCAAATAAATAATTCAACTTGAATTCGGATCTCTTACATCCTTCCCTGGGGATCTAACCTACATCAGTACCCCCATATGCCTTTCCTAGTCCCAATGCTTGTACAAGGGCTAGATAAAGAAACCCGATCCAAGGGCTTCCACTTGCATGTGTTGGAAGGAAAGCACCTTCTGTCTACATTTAAGAATATATTATATTTGTGTTGAAGCTTAAACCGGAAGGTTACCCCAATACCCCTGCTGAAAGGATGCTTTCTTTTACCCATGGTACACCTGCCAAAGAAATAGGAGAACAACTAGCATCAAACGAGATAAAGGCAAAGCATAGAAGGGACGAGGAGTAGTGATAACATAGGGGAGGTGAAGGACCTGAAGCCTAAGCATATGGGATGAGCTGTACTTTAGAATAGTAAGGGGAATGAGGAGTAGTGTAAGCAAATTCAAGGCCAAAGTACAAGAAGTCAAAGAGCTAGGACTCGATAAAATGTTTAAAGGAAAAAAAAGGAAGAGGAAGCAGAGCATAAAAAGGTAACAAGCAGGTCTGTCTTGTTGTCTGTGTACAAAAACTCTTACTTCTCGTTCGGTTGGGGGTTTACCCCCCACTTTGGGTGGGTAAACCCCCAAAACCCACACTTCTAACCCACTTGTGGGGCCCACTCCCTTCCCATAAAAAAAATATATATTATACCATCATATCATCTAAAAATCATAAAATACTCAACTTCTACTCACTATTCCAAACTTCAATACAATCACATCACAACAACTACCCACTTTTTCAAATTTCAATACAATCATACAATAATAACTACCAACTTTTTCAAATTCCAATACAATCACATCACACAAACCCTCACAACCCTTAACCCACCAACCAAACACACAAACTCAAATCCGGGTTATCCACCCCTGGATAACCCGGCAGCCGAACACCACCTTAGGGTGCGTTTGGTACGCGGGTTAAGGCGGGTTAAACTGGTAGAAGATAATCCGTTTTTGAGTTTTGATGTTTGGATAGAGGGTTAAACTAGGGGTGAGTTAGAAGTGGGTTTGTTGTGATATGATTGTATTGGAATTTGAAAAAGTGAGTAGCTATTGTGATGTGATTGTATTGAAGTTTGAAAAAGTGAGTAGAAGTGGAGTAATTTATAATTTTTATATGATATGATGGTATAATATATTATTTGTTGATAGGATTGATGATGTAAAATTAATTAATTAATTTTTTAAAAAAGGAATAAAGTGGCACCCATATAAGAGAGAGAGAGAGGGTGAGTTAAGGGGATAGTTTACCCCAACAACCGAAACGCTACCTTATGAAATAACAAGAGCGGTGGAGTAGACAACAGATAGGAAGAAGTAAAATGGAGTAATGTCTTCATCTAATGAACTATATAACTGAAAAATATAAACCCAAAAGAACTCTATGATTTGTCTTGGTTTTACGTAGATCATGAAAATCAAAAAGTATTTTTGACACACACATAAGTCATCACATGACCCAGAAAGGAGGTGGTTGAGAATGTCTTTGGATCTAATTCGAATCAAATTGGTTGCCTTAGGCTAATTCGACGATTACGTTAAATGGAGCCATGTACATGGGTGTTCGGACGAAGAAATATTAGAATTAAAAACGGTTCGATTATTGATATATTAGCAAGCAAATCCATGCGGCAGATCTCATTTCTAAAATTCAAGAGGGATTTTTAAACTTACACACCACCATCCTATAGGATCTAATTCCATATAAATTATATATAGTATCCGATCATCGAATAGAGAAATTAATCTGATTTGGATCCGATTGTTCAAAATGTACGTGAGATGCTACAAAGGGATAGTCCCACATCGACTGGAGAGAGAGGGGAATGGGTTCTCGGCCTCTATAAATAAGGCCTTCCCCCCACGGGTGAAGGGCATCTTTGCGCTTGGGGCAATGACGCAGCTAGTGAGGTTATAACCGAGGCGCGTCAATTGCTGGTTGAAAACTATTTCCAAACCCCCTCCTCGGCCCGGGTCTTCCCCGGCGCCGTCGAGAATTTCTGGAAGGGCTCCCTCTAACACAAGCCTAAAATATTTTTTTCTTCGTCGACGTTTGTATTTAGATTTTTCACTTGGCCGATTGGTACTATATAGATTGGGTAATTTACAGAAACGGTTTTCTACTATGCTTTAATTCTCAGTTATTTTTCATAGATTGTATTGAAATTTGAAAAAATATGCAGTTATTATGATATGATTATATTGGAATTTGAAAAAGTAGGTAGTTATTGTGATGTGATTGTATTGAAGTTTGAAATAATGAGTATAAGTTGAGTATTTTATGATTTTTAAATGATATGATGGTGTTATATATATTTTTTTTGTGATGAAAAGATAGTGGGCCCCACAAGTGGGTTAAGGATATGGGTTTTGAGGGTAACCTACCCAAAGTGGGGGGTAACCCTCTAACCGAACACACTCTTATGTTTTTGTCTCTCAAATAGATGCTTCTATAATAAGCTTCAGACCCTTGGTCGATTTTAAATCCTTAGACCCTGTTTGGTTGAACAAAGATCAGAGAATAAGGGGTCAATTCTCCTCTCGACACGGGTCCCACAGTGGTATGACTATTCCCCATTATTCAATCTTATTTAACTTTTATTCTTACCTTTATCCCACCTTACCTATCTTTATTTCATCTTATTCTCCTTGTTCATATCCTACAGTCGAACTGAGAATAGACCCTTATTCCCTTTATTCTCCATCCTTATTCCTGCTTATTCTCCTAAAAACGGGCCCTTAAGTTGGGAAGTTCTAAGCTTCAAACCCTTCTATTGATGTTATATCATTAAGTTAGAATCAAATCAGTTTTTAATGAAATCAGTTTTGGATGATGATGTCATTAACTTGTTCAAAATTGGATGATGATGTCATTCACTAATGAGATGATGTCAATAAATACACAATAAACACTTAAAAATATAAAATAAACAATCAATGTAAATATCTTATTTTATACATAATTTATTTACTTGAAATTGCAGTATTAAATGATATTTATATAAATATAAATAATATTTGGACTAAATCCCTCACATAAACTATTTACTTGAATTTTCAATATTAAATGATAGTTATATAAATATAAATGATATTTGGACTAAATCTCTTACTTTATACATAAACTATTTACTTGAATTTAATAATATTATTATTCATATAAATATAAATACTATTTGAACTAAATCTTCCACTATTTACTTGAATTTAATAATAAATGTTACTTATATAAATATAAATAATATTTGGACTAAATCTTCCACAATAATAATAGGCACATTGTATTTGTTACCCAACGCTCTAGGTACATTACATTTGCTATCCAACGCTCTCAAAACGTTGAGGCAGAGTAGTTGGTTGGTAATTGTAATGGGTAACCAGTGTAAAATTGAAGTTGTAAAATCAATTATCTCTTCGACACCCTTCACCTGTTAGTCGGTGAGAAAAAGAATCCGCTTGTCTGATCTGGGTCAAGTAGGTTGGGTGAACTCCACGAGCGACCTTTCTCTGATTTGGAAGATCTCGGGGGTTTGTTCAATCGTCTCGGATTTCAGAGCAGTTTTATCAAAGCCCTTATCCAATGAAGCTATTAGATCTTTTTCATCCCTCCGATCGTTCCATCGGCCTGCACCATCCAATATCCCCTCATCCTAGGCCTCCAGCCTCTACCTTGTTTGTGGCATCGATTGACATCCTTTTGAGTCAAGGATGCAATTGATTACATACAAGGGAAGTTGTACATTTTCTACTGGTATGGGTAGATCCTTTGGCCGAAACTATACATTTGTACCGCAAAGGTTACGAAAAACCAGCCAAAAATATTAGGAACATAATGAATTGCAAACAGATGACTGAGAGAGGAACTGTTCTTTATCTGCAAAAATACACCTGATTATAAGTTTGAGTTTGAAAACTTCTCTATACTTCACAAGAGCAGAGGTAAAAGTTCAGAGCCAACTTCATCTTAACATAGGGAAACTTCATAACTGAAACAGTCAAACCATGATGATCCAGTATTACTTATTGAATCATCGCCAATCCGCAGTTTTCCTCGGGGATAGGTAAAACAAAATTTGAAGATCTATAAAATAACAGAATCACCTTTTACTCCTTGTACAAACTATGTTGTGAATAACAGATATGCAAGACCTTTGAGGTACTCCACTATCTCCGATCCCCCGAGCTTTGAGCTTCCAAAAACTCTATCTACAAAAGTTATAGGTACCTGCAAACAGGTGCACAGGAAGTATGAAGGAAAGAGTATGTTGTAGCTAACATATTATCTTTTGCAGAAAACTAATCAATATGGCAGAAATAAAAGCACTAAGGACTACGGAGCGGCGAAGTTACAATAATCGTTGAAGTTTGACAAATAAATCGGGTGCATTGTGATGATGAAATAGATCATAAGTTAATGCAGAGAGTCTGCCTAAAACTAACAGCCTAGATCCAGATAAGTCCTGTTGAAACTTTTACTAGCCATTCCTAAACCACTTGAGGGCGTACAAAACTGCTCCTGGAGGCAAAAGATCAAACTTTGTCCTCAAGACCAAAGCATACTCTCAATTCATTCCTCTTATCCAGGGCATGGATTTGACAGTGAGGTGGGAATCAACTTTGCCCTCGCATTTCAAGAATACACTCAATCCTTATACATCATCTGGACATTTCAAGAATACCCTACAGTTATTCAGTGAATTATCGGGCCTCCTCATCAACCGGAATAAGTCCAGAGTCGTTCCTTTCGCTATGACGCAGGAGGAGGCCGTCGTTTGTGGCCAGATGATGGGCTCTTCTCCGGGCGGCCTTCCTTTTGAGTATCTTGGCTTGCCGTTGACGGTGGGCCGTGCCCGGATTCGCGATTGGAAGGCGGTGGTCGAGAAGATGGAGGCTCGGCTGGCCGGATGGCGTGCGGCTCTTCTTTCCAGGGGGGGCGGTTAGTTCTACTCAAATCCGTTCTTTCTTCGATCCCATTATATTTCTTATTTGTGCGAGGTATGCCAAAGGGGATCCGGGTGAGGCTGGAGAAGTGTATGCAGGGCTTTCTTTGGGGAAGGAAGGGAGAAGGGAGAGGGGGGGGGGTACATTTGGTGGGATGGGCTGACGTTACGCGGCCTAAGCGGGAGGGGGGCTTGGGTGTGCGGCGATTGGAGGTGGTGAACGACGCCCTTTTGCTCAAATGGGCGGCTAGGCTGTGGGGTCGGGAGGAGAATTTCATGCTGAATTGCCTGAGGGAGGCGGTGGGGGTCGATTTGATTTCTGCTTCTCGGGGGCGGCTCGAGGGCCACACTTCATCTTTGTGGTGTGGTGTGATATGTGCTTTTAATCGCAACAGATCCTTCTTTAAACCAATGCTCGGCGATGGGAATTCGTTCCGCTTCTGGACGGATGATTGGACCGGGAGGGGTGTTCTCCAGACTTTGTTCCCTCGTCTGTTCGCGTTGGTGGTCGACAAAGACGCCACCGTAACTTCCTGCTGGGACGGTGGATGTTGGTGCCCCTTGTTTGCCGCTAATTTATCGGACCAGCGATTGGACGACTTCATCTCTTTGATGGCTTTCCTCATGGACGCTGCTAAGCCCACTGGGGGCCATGATCACTTCGCTTGGAAGGACGGTTCATTCTCTTCCAGAAAGGCGTACCACGCTCTTATTACTCCCACTGTGGGGGACGATGCTACCTTCTTGCGTGACTGTACTTTCTTTTGGGGACTCAAGCTCCCGGAGCGGATTGGCATCTTCCTTTGGCTCCTTCGACGTGGTAGACTTTTAACTAGAGACCGTTGTGCTATTATATTTCCCAATGTCTCGCACAATTGCGGTCTCTGTGACACGGAGAGGGAAACAATCGAGCACCTCTTCTTTCATTACGGCCGTGTTCGTGCTCTCTGGGATGACCTGGACTGGCTGAATCTCTCGAACTTTGATGTGTTTTGCGAGAGCTTGGTGAATTCTGGGGGCCGATCTAGGGTGGAACTCGTGGAACCGATAGCACGTTTGTGGAGCATCTGGTTGGGTAGGAACGAGGCACTCTTTGCTCGGCAGCGGTTCTACAGGGAGAATATTTGTATTTCGGCAACACGCTTTCTTCGTGATTGGACTTCTGGGTAGCGTGTTTTGTTTGCGGCGGGGGTATCTCTTCTTGGATACCAACTGGCTTTTGTTTTATTCTTTCCTCTTGTATGTACTTTTTTCGATACTACTTTTTTAATGCATTGGGGCGAACACCTCGGAGTGCTTCCCCCTTTTTTGAGCGTCAAAAAAAATTCTATTCTGGACATCTAAATAAAGTCGCACAAATTTGTTGCCACCAAGAAGTATCCCTTTTGGTTGACACTAGTTAACAGATCTGACTATTTCCATGTCAACAGTGGTGAAGGGATGAGGTCACCAAAATTAAAGTATCAAGAACAATAGTCAAGTAGTTGAAAAAGCAGAATCATGAGACTGCAGGATTATGCTAACATCAATGCCCTTTCTACGTGAGTAACAGAAAAAAATACAAGACAGAAGGAAGTAGGTTGTGCAGATAATAGAAGGGGAAAATGAAGAGGTTTATAAACAAGGCTATAGGATATAGGAGTATATCAACAGTAATAGACAAGGTGAGAGAGTGCAAGTGGTGGAACAATTTCACACAGCAATTAGCAAAGAAAATTTTGCAAGTGCAAAAGAGGGTTAGTACAGATTGGAGGTACATTTTGGAATTATTTATTTTTCCTTTAGAAATTGCGCTGTACCACGCAGCACAAGTGTCAAGATGACCAACCAAAATAAGAAGTATGATTTAGAGCTCAATGATTCAGGGGTCATTATGACCGATCAAAAGACCATATGACCTGAAACCTTGACCTGATTTTCAAGGGACTTTTTGGGTTTAACCCTACCTTGAGTTTCCAATTATGCACGTATAGAAATATCTAACAGGTCAATGAAACAATACTATCTGAATAATTGAGTAATGCCAAACAGAAATCCCATACTGAGAAAAATTAGAACATCCTAACTCCTCGATGTGGTAACCCTTCCTAGAAGCCCTGACAATCATTTCCATCTGAAAAACATAGCCTTTACTAACGCACGAGTTGATAATGTCTTCTAGAACTGTTTTCCTATACAGCCTGAGGATAGAAAAATGAGATTCAAAATCATATTAAAAACATTCATACAGCATGCATCTTATTAATATATAGCAAGGGTGGGCACCATTCTGAGTGCATGCCCTTCTTTTATTCAAAAAAATGAAAAGCTACAAACCTGAAAGAACCTGTCAGGTCGGACACACCGGGCCATAGAAATGTTTGGGCGAGGACATTTGCTCCCCTGCTTGTCAACTTTCTCATGAGATTCCATCCATGCACACCTCCACCTCTGACATATCGAGTACCGGTAACTATACTAGCACCAGTCTCCATCT
This sequence comes from Ottelia alismoides, assembly GCA_037367405.1. Classification (NCBI taxonomy): domain Eukaryota; kingdom Viridiplantae; phylum Streptophyta; class Magnoliopsida; order Alismatales; family Hydrocharitaceae; genus Ottelia; species Ottelia alismoides. Next base: position 433,660 of record JAZKJV010010592.1, on the reverse strand, counting down.
GTTTCCTATGAAAATGGTCAATGAACAACGAAAAATAACTTGCTAAAATGTCAACTACTTAAGTAATAGAAATAAGAACGTATGCTTCTTCAAATATATAAATAAGCCGTAATTAACTGTTACTACACGTGTATATTCTGATTTACAATACAGAACAATGGAAAAAATGGAGGACATACACTATGCAATATAAGTGTGATTAGAGCTTGTTTTGTGCTGCTTGTTGAGAATTGGACAAACTTGTTAATCATAGATAACGTTATGTCCATCAAGGTGTAGTACTACATAACACCATTATTTATAAATCGTTGAGGTATATTTCTCCACAAGGTTCCTTCACTAATTCAGCTTCTTAAGATGTACAAATGCTAAGTAGGCAGATGTTAGGTACACTCCCAGCAATACTGACCTGATAAAGCTTGGCAAGTACTTCGGCTGCAATACAATTCGAAACAAAGTCAGTACCAATATCCTTCGAATAAATGAACCAAATTGGTGAAGAGTTGAGCAATTACATGGTGGGAAAGATCAGCATCCATTATCACAACAAACTCACCAGAAGCATATTCAGGCCATGGATATACGCAGTTCCTGAAAACATAAGCATGTCCTAATGCCAAATCTTTATCTCTGAAAACAAGCAGAACCAACTTCATACCTAAACCAAGCTTTTTTGGGCGTGGCCTTAGCAACTGCAGAATAGTAGCATTGACTTAGAAAGTTCAAATCATATGAAGCTACTACTACATTTAGAAAATAAAAGCATACAAACATCAAGTCCGTAATTATTGCCAGGTATCTAAAACGCACTTACAATTTTATCTTGTCCATAAAGTTGCTGCAACTGCTTTATGATGTCTTGAGTTCCATCAGGACTTCCATCATCAACAATGATGATCTCAAAATCTGTGTCCCTGGTTCAAAAAAAGACAATTTCACTCCATTGGCTGACCAGATAACCTAGTTAACAGTTGTAATTCTGAAATTCTCAACTAGATTGCCTCTTAACTCTGTACTAGTTCAAGATATCAGATGCTGATATGAAAATGCTGCCACTACAAATAAAAAGGATAGGAATTTCAGAGCCAATCACCAGCAATCCCACCCACAAGTAAAACATTTAATGAGTGCAGCATAAGCAACTTGTTCATAATAATAATAAAAACAGTATTCATGATTAATAAACATCAGGACATATGGTGCATTTCTCTACATTGGTAATTATTTATGATTCCGTCTAAATTCTACAAGGAGAATGTCTGTAGATTCTACAAGGAGAACATCTGTACCGGTGCTTTGGGTCTGTTACGCTCATGGCTCGCCTAGAGCGCTTTTTGTATCTCTTTCACTTTTTTTAATTCTTAATATATTTATGGGGTGAACACCTAAGAGTGCCTCCCCCTTTTTTGGCTTTAGAAAAATTATTTATGATTCCGAATGTCAGACATATATCAGATGAATAGTCATTACTAACGACAGCATCATACTTTGTCATTTAGATAACAAACTATAGTTTTTATATTCACACATATATCCCAAGACTACAAAGGGATGATCAAACAAGAAAAACTCTTGTTCCAAGCTATTTGAGATCAAAGCTTGGAAGATATTAAAACAAATTGTATATGGGAAGTAGAAAATGAGAAAATTGATTTCTGGAAAGACAGATGGTTATTGGAAGGACTTATTTGTGAGATTAATGAGGGATATAATTTGCAGCTTTTACAGTTGAAAGAAGTTCTCAAAGATACGGATCAGGTTCAGAATAAACTGAATACTTTGGGATTTCTGGACATTTAAAGCAGCGTACCCTTGCCAGAGAAATTATTTTAAATTCCTATAAGTATAAAAGAAGATGGATGCTTGAGAACTCTGTGGATTTTACAGTTAAAAGTGCATGGAAGACAATGAGGGTTAAAGTGCAAAGTGCATGTAAGACATCAAGAGGAATCTGGGATCCTGGTATACCATCAAAGATTTATTTTTCCCCTTGAAGACTGATGAGAACCCTTGAAGACTGATGAGAAAAAATGCCGTCTGATGAAGTTTCACAAAAAATGGGATTTCACATTGCTTCTAAATGCTCTTGTTGTTACACAAATCGCAGAATAGAATAACACTATCCATGTTTTCTTTGACGGAGAGTTGGCTGAGATTGGTTGGAACTGGTATTTGAATACCTTCCAATTCAATAGTAAATACAGCATAGATTTTGGGGGAAGGTGCAGATATTATCTGAAAAAAGGTCAAAAGAAACTTTGTTGAAAAAACCAGAAGGGTGTATATCTGCCGTGGCTTCTTTTGGCTATTTGGGTGGGAAGGAACAGAAGAACATTTTCCAATGACTGATAATAACCGGTTCTTCTTACAAGCCTTCAGGGGAGATCAGAATGGTGAATCATCTTACCAAATCCAAATATGTGAATAATCAATGGGAGAAGGTTTTCCTACCCAAGCTTGGGATTGCAGCTGATGAAACTAAAAGAAAGGAAGATTTTTTGTTGGGACCAACCTGGCAAAGGTTATATACTCACTTCTGACGGGGCTTCTAAATGAAATCCTGGGGAAGCAGGAGGAGCTGGCATTGTTAAAGAATGCAAAGGAAGGATGATTTTTTATTACTATAATTATTTTGGTTATGGTACATATATGGAGGCTGAATTACAGGCTTTATTGGAATGACTGCATATTTGTGTTAAAAAAGATTTCCAAAATATGTGTTGAAGTGGATTCTGCAGTACTGATCCAAATGCTTAAAGATGACAAATGTAATATTTGGATTTGCAAACATGGTGGTTAGAATTGAAATCTTACAAGGCAAATGTAAATGTTGGAGTATAAGTTGTATGCATCACTTATGAGAGAGAGGTAAATGAATCTCTCCAGGATCCATTTACCCTATCCAGTTGTTTAGTGCCACATCTACCAGTTTGGAGATGTGGAGACTCAATGGGGGCTATATATAGACCCCCACACCCATTGTATTCAGATGAGAAAAAGCAATGAAATATATGGCCCTTTGAGACCTTCCGTGGTTTCATCCCGCTCCTTAGGGAGTAGGGTTTCACGTTAAAAACTCTTGTTCTTCATGTTTAATATTTATTTCTCTGATTCCCCTTCCGCATTCCTATTTTCTAACATAGTATCAGAGTTATGATATTTTTCTAACAGTAAACAAAATTTTCCATCAGTATAGAGAAGCTAATGCTATAAGCAGATGCTCTAGAACCTAAAGCTATTCTTTTGAGGTCTAATGCCATTATTAAAAACTTCAGGGACCTTCCTCATTTTGCTAAAGGATGCTATAATCTGGAGAGAAGGCATGACCCTCATGTCAGATTAAAGTGAATTAAGAGAGCTGACATGATTTTTTATGAGGATGAATCTTGGCAAGGGATTGGGGAAGTGCACAAAAGTTATGTCTCCTGTTCCTTGTTATTTTCCTTTTTACTATGCATTCTCTTCGAAACTTAACTTCCAAATGTGCAGGTCTGAATTCAAAAGAAGAATCCTTGAGGGCTTTTGGAAGCCTGATTTTTTCAGTCGGGATTGATTTATGGATCTTTAAATACAAAGGTCTTGCATTATTTTCAACCAGACTATATTGGTTAATGCTGTGAAGTATGATTTTCTGGATAAAGCCTTGGCATATCATGGAGGAAGTGCAAACATCTTCTAGATGGGTGCACTTCCTCCATAAGTCGCTTTCGTTATTGTATGATTTGATACAATATCTACTAGAGATTTAATTCAAAGGATTGTGCTTCAGTTGTAACCTCAAATACAAAGAACTTCTACTTTAAAAGTCAATTGGAAAAACTTGGGAGATCGTCTACTGGATAATGCTTGGCGCCTCAAACATGAAGCGTGCTCAGCAGCTTGTTAAAAATATCTGGATATTGCTGAAAAGAGTCTTAAATCAACTCTGTTAGATATTGGAGAAATATGGATCTGACATATGCCTTGGTGATTTCTAAAGGAAGTGCACACATCAAAATTAGATTAGTGCACGACAGATAGGTTCTTTTCTTAATTTTTCTCTTTGATTCTTCACGCAGCTTCTTGTCCTTGATAGAATTACTTGCGAAGGACGGAATACTGCTGACTATTCATATTGCTGGACTTCTTGATTGGAGCCACATGCTGAATTTTATGATAGTGAAAAACCGATGTTGAAGTTGAAGATCTGGTTTCAAATTCCTCATGATAGGGAGATATTGTGAATTCAGAAGTTGTCTATTTTCTCTAATGATGGAGGGGCTGATTTATAGATTTACTGATGGGCCTATGTTCTTTGAGAATAACGATACTGGATTACATCTTGGCATCTTAATGAGGCCTTTTGTCTGGGTTGCGATGGAGTTGATTGCTTCTAAACAAAGAAAGGCTTATCATTGAATCTTTGAAAATTTATCGCTGAAGCTGAATGCTACATAACTGAAGCAGCTGTTTCCAACGGATAAATTCTGTTCAAATTTCAAGTCTGATCAAAGAGTCCAACTCTTAAAGAGTTGCTGAATTTGTATTGTTCAATGGAAGATGACTTTATGAAGGAAACTGATCCTTCTATAGTTAACATTCTGGCATACCTTGACTCCTTGATATGAAAAAGGATCATATCAAAATGCTATTGAAGTCTGGACTTATCCTTGACAAAGAATAAAGGAGGTGCACACATCCTTTGGATGTGTGCACAACAGCTAAGTTTAAATTCCACTTACAATTATTTGGTAATACCTTTAACTATTGGATTTTCAAAAAAAAAACTATTGGATTTTCAGTTGACTGCTGTTGCTTATTATTTCATGTATTGGAAGATGATGCATTCAAGCCAAAAGATATCTACTTGAAGATTGGCAAGAGAGTGAGCAAACTTGCATTGGGCAAACTTAGAAAGGAGAAACAAACTTGCATTCAACAACTTGTTTGCTAGAGGATGTGTTCTACTTGAAGATTGGCGAGAGATTGAGCAAAAACATACATCCATGGATGTATGCAAAAAAGTGAAGCCACATTCTCTTGTCATCTCTCTATATACTTCCCTTCTAGTCATTTTGATTGGCTGCTCTGTCAGTTTCGGGAATGATTCTCCATTTGCGTAAATTCATTTGTGACCAGTGAGGATCAAGTGCTGATTGCAAAAGGATTAATGTAACAATGGGCTCATTAGCATGGATCTTGGGAAGTGCATAAATCACTATGATGTTCGCACAACCAGCTAAGTTCTTTTTTGAATCTTCTTCATTTTACATCCTTTGGAGTGCTCTGAGAATCGATCCCTATTTTGCTTCATATCTGGATTTGACTGAGCTTGAAGAAGGATTATTTCACATATGACTTCGGCACTTTGTGAAGACTTGAAGGTGCACTTTGAAGATATTTGGTCGAGGAACAGATGTTCAGGAGACTTGAACCATCACATATCAAAGTGATGCTAATTGCTTGGGGGTTTAGTTTGAGAGGCAATGAGAATATCTTCTTCTGGCATTCTTAACACTGAACAAAAAAATTAAACACCTGTCTGAAGTATCTGTTGATGGAGATTGACTGTGAATTGAGGGAAATATATAAAGCTGTCTGAACAATCGCTGATTTTTCTGAAAATGATGTCTAACATTCGAGGATTGAGCCTGACCTAGAGATTTGCAGAAATGGGAGGTGCTGAAAATTCGATGTTGAACAGACAACAGAGATCCAACACCTCGTACTTCAATACAATCGTGAATCACAAGATTCACAACATTCTGAAGTTTGAGATGGCTGAAGAAAATCAAGATGATGGAACTCACACTTGTATATCTTTTTTCACCTTTTTCTTTGCATACTTACATGTATACCCTTGAAGGGCTCCTCTTGTAAGCTCTCTTTTTGATGAAATAAGGTAGTTATCCGAGCTACCAAAATCGGGCGTACTATTTAAAAAGACTATTTGAGATCCACTTGAACATCTTTCAAACACATGAAACTCAACCAAATTAGCAGTCTTTACCAGAAAAATAGATGGATCGCATACCTGAGATGTTTAAATATAAGATAAGTAATGAGTGCAATATTGAGACGCTCATTGTAGGTTGGTATTATGATGCTGTACTTAATGCCATTTTTCTTCTCCCCTTCCTGCTCCATTGCCAAACAAATTCTTCCCCTTAACACGTCCTTCCTATGAAATATGAAAAATTAATCAATTTGGTAAACATAGTATTAACTTAAATAGCTTAATTAACTCATCTGGATAATTAATCAATTTGGTAAACATAGTATTCACTTGAACTAACTCGTCTGGATACCATTCTGGTTATGCAAACAGCTATGATGTGAAACCCAACAACTTCAAATCAAAGGGGCTGTCACCACAATAACTCCACCACTTATATTGAAATAAAACAGGAAAAGTCAGGTAGAGCTGAGCGAATTTTGGCATCAACCACACAGTGCAATCTAAAAACCAAATCTTAATGCCCAGCTTAATTACTCAAGGAAGACCCAAACCGATCCCAACATCTTTCAAATCCAATAACGCTATTATATCCACAGGGATATGTTCTTTATATGAAAGATGTGAATACAGCATGACAATTGGATGTGAAAATGTAATCCCCAAAATATGACACGCACATGCATATTTTCTAATGAGTTGCAGGTTGTTTTTCAACACATTGTCACTAGCAGCTTCCTTAGTTATTTATACAATATATAGGCATTAGTTTGCAAGATGAAGCAAGTTAACTCAAGCCCACGGTAAATTTTTATTGCAAATGCCCACGTTATTTTTTCAAGGCTTTAAATATCGATTTCGCTTTCATTTCGAGATGATGAAAAACGAAACAATTTCAAAATTTCGAGAAATTTCGCCAATTTCGGTCAAATTTCAAAATCGGCCTAGATTTGTGAAGAAATGGTATATATCGATATTTTGATTTCGGTTTCCATAGGGTGTCGAAACTGAAATTTCGCCGAAATTTCACGAAATTTGGGACTGATTTTTTATGGACATTATTTATTTCAGCAGTGTAGTTGAAACTCTTATAAATCACTCGTCAAATAATGGTTGAGTTCGAAGTGGCAAAATACTACTGATTGTCAGATCTTGAAGTATGCTTTTATCACCGAATACTGAACATTTTACTTCCTCTACCGACATTAGTCCAAACTTTTTTCTTGATGGCACACCAAAATTTTCCCTAAAGTTTATTAACATCCATCCCTCAATTAATGGATCCAAGGAGGGATGTAAAAGAACCAAGCATGAGCGAACACTTAAATTAGGTTTGGTTCATTTAATGCGTATACAAATTCAAATTTGGTTAGATTCGGTAAAATGAGAATCATGGTTGGATTAGGTTCAATTCGATACAGGTTAGCAAATTCGACTAATTCGTTACAGGTTTGCTCACGTGGGATTAATTGAACAGTAGCCTATTATTATCATTTTTTTGAAAAGGATTATTATTTACCATTTTAGCTTCTTTTTTAATCGGTAAGGCTGGATTATTCTTTATTAATAAATGAGATATCAGGGAATTAACCCCTTCATTTTCTCATTTACATGTGTATTGGTGTCCACTGAAAGTAAATGATTTCATCACGAAACACGGACTCATTTTTAACACAAAGTGGCTAACTGATCTGAACAGTAAGAACACCAGAAAATGATAAGCTTAGTTTGTTCCAATGGCAAAACATATTAAATGTACTGTAAACGGTGAGTTATCAGAAAAAAAAACTAATAAAGGTGCAGATAGACTATATGTCGCCTACTCAAGGAAGTTCACAATCCAATCATTCAGTTGCTAAAGCCCAAGGAGATGACCACAGGACCAATTGGACTAGTAGATGTTTCTGCCACTTGATAGGTGTCCATGAATTTTAACACCACGAGCATTATTAACTGCAGTGCTCTGCAGTATTGGTCAGCATTGTGTTACTCTGCATTATTCATTGGGCTATTGCTCTATCATTGCCTGGAAACCAATAATCCATGACGCCTAAGTTATATTGTAGCATTAATAGATAACTGCTACTCAGCTTCCCAAAGTGGCATTAAATCTAATTAACTAGAGATAACAAGAAAAACTGAATAGAGCATCTGAAAGAACTCCATAGAGCCATCAACTACTGCAAAAGACTGTTGCTTCCAGCGGATCCTACGGTAACTACTCTTAGAAACTATGAACACGTACAAAAGGATGGAGACATCAAAACGTCCAAGTGAGGAATCTCACAGAACGGCGGCGTCAGCAGTGGTTGGATCTTTGCAGCGTCTGCGTAGGCGTAGGCAAAGAGATGGTAGATACGGCGTTGATTGCGAGAGGATGGGATGGCGGCGTTGGCTGAGGCGGTTTCGAGAGGAGGACGCGGCGGTCTTGGTGTCGAGGATGGTTGCGCGGCGGCGATTAAACGGCAGTAGTGTGGCGGGAAGGCGAGGTCACGGCGATGGTTTCAACGGTGGAAGAGGGGTAGGGGTTAGGTTTTCTTGGACACGGCCGGAGGGAGGGAGAAGCAAAAGGTAGGCGACAATGGGTAGGACGGGGGTAAATCGGTAAATTACTCTATTCGGGTAAAAATTCCAAGCATTATAAACTGATCCATCAACATTATTCTATAGGAGAAAAATGGGACTTCTCCATACGACAGCCAACAGGTTATTCTCGTTTCATTTTTTAGTGAATTCTTTTTATTATTTTGAAAAATAATATCATATATATTCATCACTATATTATTCTAATATGTCAAATTAATTGTCAGAAATATATACTCATATGACCTCCAGGCTCCATCTAGAACATGTAATTTTAACGGTCTTAGAATTGTTGTAATCAACAGGTTTTTGATGGATGGTATAGGAGCATATGTTTCTGACTGAATTAGAACGACATATTAGAGGGATAAGGTGATGTTTGTGTGTGTGGCAGTATTTTCCAAAACACTAGAAAGATATTATGAAACTCTGTAAAGCTTTTACAGATAGACTGATGTGAGATGGGCAACAAGCTTTGCTGCCAGTCCCTTTTGAATGACAAATCCAATTCTTTGAAATACAATATTTATACACCTGAGAATCATAATATTGCTATGCATAATTTTTTGGACCCTCTTAAGGAGCTCTACCGCTTCAGTTGCCAAGAATTCAAAGGTGTCAAAACCGAAATGGATGAAAACATGTTGATTGTCAATACAAGATCGTGCCTATATTAATGTCGCATCACAATTATCATAAAGGACATCCTTGACAAGATCGTGCCTATATTTAAAACCTAAGAGTCCACGTCAATGAAGCTGCATGTTCCCCAAAGGCGTCCAGACAAGATTCGTGGCATACTGGACATCGTTCATTAGCTGGAACTAGATGAATCATAAGGCGATATCTGAGAATAGTACGCTACTCAACATGTGACATATGCATTCCAAGGCCATCAATAGGAATAGCTAGAAGGAAATCTTGAGCATGGTCAGATTGCAAACATCGAAAAATTATCTTTTGTCTAACAGTCATGTCAAACTCGACTTCAATTTCTTTAACAATTTTGCTAAAAGGGGAACTCGCCAAAGTATTATGAGCTTTCAGAATGCGTGGTAAACTTGTTAGCAAAACATGTAAAATCTAGAGATGAAAGTGTGACACGTAGGCCCTCCAAGGCATCTTGAAAATTAGAATCCATATCATGCATCCCACTATCTCGTAAAATACGGTCTTGCAGAACCCAAAATTGAACACTAGAGGCCACAAAGGCATGTGAAGAAGTCTCAATAGCGGAGTGCAGACCTAGGTCACCAAGCCTGATGGGTAAGGACGACACCCTCCATTGAAGATCGCCAAAGAAAGGGCCTCCACAAACCACAATATCCTCAATAGCTCCACCTGGCCGCAACTTGCTCCATGTATGTCGGTTGACATGTCCTTATGCCAAACATGAGCTTGGTTGAACCCATATAAGATCGCAATAGAATAAGCTCATTTTGTGGATCATTCAAATGAGGAAGTAAATGTGTTAAGTCAACAACTTTGGTTGCCTTCCTCGTAACCATGTCTTCAACAAATCCTTTATCCCTACTCACTGCACCTCCAAGTAATCTCACTCCTAGCACATGCCTCCCAATATCCACGGAAAACAATCCTTTGCAGAACTTCTATCCATCACATGAAGGCCAAAAAAAGTTTAATTTTTTTGATATTCAGAAGAAGCCCCATCTCTGGAGCTCTGTGTTGTATAATGTTAAGCACCTTGGACACCTACAATGTGTCCCCGATGATAATCCCATCATCAAGATTACAAGCATGGAGAAGGAGTTTACAATTGTTTATGATTTCATGAATAAGTGGGTGCAATGCAAGAGAAAATAGAAGTGGGCCTAGGAGATCACCTTGCTGCACTCCGTTTGTTAACGATATATGATTGTCTCCAATATATAATCTGGCAGCTTGAGCATAAAGAAACTCAATCCATGAAGAAATAGATGGACATTGCCTCATAACTTCACAAAGCATCGAAGATCTATCTATCATGTTGAAAGCATTAGAGAAACCTACTGTGAATTAGAGAGAGACATGTCATCATGAAGCTTGCTCAAAAGTCGGTTGGTGTTGTGTAAAATAGCTTCCTCTCCTCCGGATTCACCAACCCCAGATTGAAAGTCATTTAGATGTTTAGACATCTCTTTGCCCACCCATGTCATGGCAATTTTGGATATTAGACGTCTCTAGATACTGCCCACTGCAATAGGACGTATGTCATTGTTATGTTTGAGTACTGTAGTAAGAGGCGCAAGGCTACAAACTCAGCCAAACTCAAGGGGCATCTCCCACCTAGCCATAAATTAGCCACCGTGGTGATCACACGTAGGAGATTAGTGGACACTACATGCCCCTCCCCACAAAGAGCATCTAAAAGGTGTTGAGCTCTCAGGTCATTTCTGCCACATAATATCCCTTTAGGAAAAGATTTGATAGATTGTAGAATAGCAGCTGCATAGGTTGTAATAGAAGTCTTTGAAATCAAGATAAATGGCAAAGAGGGATGTGGCTTATACGGATGTTTAGCTTCTAAGGATTTCATAGTATCTTCATTAAAGGGAGCCACTCCTGAAGAGCACAGAACCCTTATGGCTGTTGAAAAGTGTCCACATGACACTTTGTGAAGGCACTGCCTAATGTTGAATTTTTGATTCTCCTCCAAGGAGTTGTTCTAACTAAGTCACGAAGTCCTTGATAAATCACATTTCAAAATATCACCCACCAACTTGGTGAAACCGTCTATACTAACCCAAGTAGTGAGTGAGCTCATAATAAGTCATTGTTGCAAAGACTTTCTATTGCTAAATCTTCCGTCTCGTCTATTCATATGCTTGAATGCTTGTAGTGTGCATCGGGTAAGAAGTAACAATCTCACTCAAGCCAATACGGATCCTGGCCTCGCGATAACTTGGTGCAAAGATGTCTTCAGAGCTTGAGAGAAACAAGACGACAAATGGGAGGAATACTTTTAACTGTGGTGATAGGATCTTTGAAAATACGATCAAGCAATGCAGCATCAATAACTAACCAATCTATGATACCATGTATGGCAGGTAGGAGGGGTTTCAAGATGTCGATAATGTGTCCTTGGGTCACCACAATGTCATATGTACTCCGAACAAGACTGTCGTCATGATGGCAAGCACGAGTCACAGTTTGAATCTTCACGCACTTCCTGCACATCCATTGATCCAGGGCCTTCAAGGTTCTCTCTAAAGCAATATATAGATTAAGATCATTCTTGATGGCGTCTCGCAACACAGTAGAACGATCATCGCTGGAAAGATGTATCCTTTTTATATGAGAGATTAAGCACGTAAAACCTTTACTTCCTTCCCTACCATACAAGAAACAATGAAAATTCCAAAAAGGACATATCAAACCACCTGTAAGACACGAGACACCCAACGCCTCTGTATTATAAGCTTGCAAGAGCTCACTATGTGATTGGAGTGTGGGGGCACATGATATAGGAGGAACATCTCCTTCTTCAATATCGAACATGGTGGATGTTGTCTCAATGGAAGAATTTGACATCAACAAGGAGATGGCGATGTTAGTCAGGATGGTTGGAGGTGGAGAAGTTATTACTGCTATTAGAGCGAAAACAACCGATTGCAAATGCAGCGGAGTTGGGGCCGGCGAGGGGGGCACGGTGGGGGAAGATGGGGCGCGGTAAGGATGCGCAGAGTAGCGGATGGATACGGATATATCTGCATCCGGTTGCATCCTTAAATCAAACACAGTACTGTATTTTATTTACCATTTCCGTACAAGTACAAGGAGCATGCCATTTTATTTTATATGCAAGTATTTCCGCTGTCCAAAAATCTGAACTTGTGTAATTGTTGAGCTAAATGTGTAATATGTATTTACCAGTCAAAAATTGACCTTCTGTGCAATCTACCTCTGCCCTTTGTGTTATTTTTTAATATTCCCTGGGCATTCAACTTCTTTTCTAACATGTTGTGCTGATACATTCTTCCAGCAGATGTCGAATTTTGTTGCAAACAACATGACGAGGAGTTTATGATCTGCCATCTAGTCAGCTCTTAGAATATTAAATTTTCATAGATAAATGTGTAAACTTCGAACTGGGCAACATCGATGTGGGCAAACATTGGACTGTCATAGAAGTATTTGTTACTTGCAGATTGCACAGAATGTCATTAGAAATCTCAAGATATGTAACGTCCCGACCTTAGTTTCTCAGTCCGTTATCGAGGAAAACTGGCCGTGACAACTTGTTGGATTCGAGCCTAAATGGAACCGTTAACAACCACCCAAAATACTTAAGCTTAAGTTGACAAGTAGTAATCCCCATCACTTATAAACTACACCCACACTTCGTGAGTTTTAGGTATGACACTATGTTTTGGGGGTATGGGTGTTACAACCTCCCCCACTTATATTCGCAACGTCTTCGTTGCAACATGGCGCATTCACTTATTCCCAGTGACAGTGGCGGTTGCACGCTCTCGGCTTAGTTCTCTTCGGGTAGCCCTTTCCACTATCAAAGGGAATCTGCTCTGATACCATTTGTAACGTTCCGGACTTACGTCCCCAATCCGTTATCGAAGAAAACTGACCCTAACAATTTATTAGGTTCGAGCCTAAATGGACCCGTTGACAACTACCCAAAATACTTAAGCCCAAGTTGACAAGTAGTAATCCCCATCACTTATAAACCACACCCACACTTCGTGAGTTTTAGGTATGACACTATATTTTGGGGGTATGGGTGTTACAAGATCACTTTGTACATGAAGCTTTTCTTTGGATGATGGCAACCATCACCTTACCCACTTCAAGGCTTCTTTTATGTGTTCTTGTTTTGCTCTGATGCTGTAGTTCTTACAGGGAAAATGAGATTATATTAAGTTGGTTGATAGTGAATGTAAATGTTGGTGAAAAAGCAGCAGGTAATCGTTGCCATATTGACCTTTGCCAATTCATAGTAATTTCAAGTATAAAAATGCATTTCACAACGGATAATATTTATCATTAAATATTTTTTTTTTGAAAAGATATCATTAAATATCATTAAATATTTAACAACTGATTTATATACTAACTGATTTCAGAAAAAAAGGTGTCATTATATATACATTTTCGTTGTAGCGAAAAATATTGTGAATATCATGGATTCAATCTATGTAAATTTCCTTTTGCAAATATCTAGGTTTTACTGATGGACATGTCACTGCATACTGTGGGGTAGTATTCTCTATACTTTGACAATGAAGGTAGCATGTATGATTTGGCAAGGAAAACCCATGCTTGCCATCCATCATGTGTCTGAACCATAGGCTCCTCCGTCTTCTAAAAAATTGTCTATTTTTTGCCCATGTGTTACATACTTATTTGTCTTGTTTTCTTCCAAGTACTCTTTCTTTCTTTTGTCGTCCGTCATCTGCGTCATCCGCTTGTTGGAGATTCGAGGCCCTGTTTAGTTGGAGAATAAGCCCTGGAATAAGGGGTCAATTCTCCTCCCGACACGGTTCCCAGTGGTACGACTATTCCCCATTATTCCATCTTATTTCACTCTTATTCATATCTTTATCCCACCTTACCTACCTTTATTTCACCTTATTCTCCTTATTCCTATCCTCCAGCAGAACAAAGAATAGACCATCATTCTCCTTATTCCCCATCCTTATTCCTGCTTATTCCTGAACCGAACGGGTCCTTAGATCATTTCTTTTTGTTTTATTGAAGTGATCTTATCACAAGAGAAAAACTACTATTGAGAGCTGTGGTTGCAAACCTGACATGATGTACTGGATTTTCACAGATTCACAGTATATAGATGTGGTATCTTGGGGGTGAGGAGACATGTACAATCTCAACCGTTTGCAAAGAAATAGACCTCCAAATATAAATTCTAGAGCTATGAAAACTATAGCAATCAGAACTAGGATGATGCCCTTGGTAGTGTGTAGCTATCTGTGCTTTCTTTCATGGCCAATGCTAACTATAGTCTGGCATGCCAGATGTAGTTATCCATTCTTGGATCCCATCTGTCCTCTTCTCCAATACACATTTACAGGCAATGCATTGTTTATGCTATGTCTTAATTTTTCTATATAATAGAAGTCAGGACATATAACAACGAAACTGTTGGGAGACGGGTAACAAGCTGCGCTGTCAATCCCTTTTGGATGACAAATCCAATTCTTCGGAACACAACAAGACAATAATAGAAATGCTATGTCTGACACCTCTCCTTGGAGTGAAGTAATTCATGGGGGTTCCATTGACAAGAATAGAAAAGGCAGGAGTTGTTATACAAGAGCTTATGAGATTGATGAGGAGCATAGGAATTTCAAGTTGGGATAGAGGATTTAGTACAAACCTCCATTCCAGATGATGATCAAAAGCTTTTTCCATGTCCAGCTTGATAGCCATGTAGTGGTGATTCAATTTCCTGGTGGACATATAGTGAAGGATCTCTTTGGTGGCAACAATATTGTCTGTGATCTGTCTTTCTTGCAGAAAGGCACTTTGATTAATAGATATGACCTTTTAGAGACCGGGCTTAATCTTTTGTGTAATAAGATTTGCAATCAATTTGTACAAAGTGTTTGCAAGACTTATCGGTCTATAGTCTGATGAGTTTTCAGAAGTTTGATTAAGGTCCTTCCAAATAGTGCTGGATAGAAAACAACTAGAGACCCGTTTGGTTATTGGGGTACTCTGGGGTATCCCGGTGTATCCCCCTCCAATGCTGGGATGGAAATCCATCACGAGTCAAGGAGATATCACATCACATTCCTTATTCCAACCCTCTCCCAACCCTCATAACCATCCAAACACCTACTATTCACAAGTGGATACCCCACCCCACCCCATCCCAGTAACCAAACATGCTTGGGTCTGTTTGGTTGCTGGGTTGGGGTGGATTGAGGTAACATGATGTGAATAATAACTGTTTGGGATGGTTATGAGAGTTGGAATAAAGAATGTGATGTGATGTCACTATGATCTGTGATGGAATTCCAATCCAAGAATAAAGAGGGGTAAATCGAATTACTCCGAGGTAACCCGATTACCAAATGGACCCTTATGATACTATCTTGCAGCAATTCCCAAATTTGTTGATCAAAACAAGCTTGGTACTGGTCTGGATCTGGGATCTTGGATGGATACATGGCGAATAGAACTGATTTAATTTCGTCTTTTCTGGGAAGATAAGAGAAGTAATTGAAGCTCCTCATTGGTGGTTCTATCTTGATATGTGAAAATAGAGCAAATGAAGTGTTATTACTTTTCTGGAATCAATCCTGAAATTGCTCAAGAAATGTTTTCTCAATAAGCATGTACTAATTGGTAAAAGATCCATTTGATTGCCTAATCCAATGAATATTGTTTTTCCTCTTCCTGTTTGACATGTAAATATGATAGAATTTAGTATTCTTGTCCCCTTCACTAATCCATTGATGAGGGGAGTGTTGAAACCAGTGTTGTTCTTCTTCCTCCAATGTTTTCGCATATTGCTTCTCAGTTTCTTTAATCCGAACCTGGTTAAGTTTTGAACAGTTTTGCTACAGAAGTTTTGCCAGAGTGATCTCAAGTTCCTTCTTTTCCCTATTTTCCAATGTCTAACTTCCTTGTAAGATTCTGATCACTATGTTTTATTGATATAATAAACATAATCCACCAGAATTCTCAATTTATGCTACACGTCTCACTCAGATAGTTGGATGCTCTCATAGTTTTAAACATTTGATCTTCAAGGCAATGAGTCTCAGAAATGAAGGTTCCGCAAGTGTCGAATTGCAGAAGGGTTCATCAACCCTCCACAATTCTGAGAGAGTATACTCATTTCTGATGTGGTAGCTGTTGGTTGTCAGCTACCATAGCACTGTCTCCAGAGATCGGGAGCGTCTTTTGTTTCTTCGTTGATGACTCAATGATATCCGGTATTGAGGCGATGTAACGTCCCGGGCTTATATCTCCGGTCCGTTATCGAAGAAAACTGACCCTGACAACTTGTTGGATACGGGCCGAAATGGATCTGTTGACAACCATCCAAAATGCTTAAGCTCAAGTTGTCAAGTAGTGATCCACATCACTTATAAACCACATCCACACTTTGTGAGTTTTAGATGTGGCACTATGATCTGAGGGTATAGGTGTTACAACCTTCCCCACTTATATTCGCAACGTCCTCGTTGCGACATGGTCCATCACTTATTCTCAGTGATAGTGGCGGTTGCACGCTCCGGGTAGCCATTTCCTCCAACCTCTTTGTAAGGGCGACTCCACCTCTCGGCTAGCCCTTTCCACTGTCAGAGAGAATTTGGCTCTGATACCATTTGTAACGTCCCAGGCTTAGGTCTCCGGTCCGTTATTGAGGAAAACTGGTACTGACAACTTTTTGGGTTCAGACCCAGATGGACCCTTTGACAACCACCCAAAATGCTTAAGCCCAAGTTGATCCCCATCACTTATAAACCACATCCACACTTTGTGAGTTTTAGATATGACGCTATGTTCTGGGGGCATAGGTGTTACAGGCGACCTCTAGCGTCAGTTTGGTAACTGGCTCGGGTTGGATTGGGGTAGTGTGAAGGGTTGGGATGGTTAGAACGAAGGATACACCGGTATACACCAGCAACCAAACTGACCTCTAGGGGTCGTTTGTCTCGGGAATCTTCTTAATTACCATGACATCATAGATTAATATACCTGAATGTGCATCAAACGTGAAAATAAATGAAGGTATCGTATACGTGTATTTACTTGATGTGTAACTCTTCTATTTCTCTTACGATGAGAGCCAACATAAATCTAGAGCACATGATCCCCACATCACTCTCTGCGTCCAAACAGCACACTGTCCAACCCGAATGCACCCATGTGGTGTTCCTATATAATCTCGGATGGCTGTCCCAAATCCCATGTGTCATACATGGCTCTCACTCCCATGGACGAGGTGATGGCTTGCAGGACGAGGACGACGAGGAGGGCCAGGAGGGGATCCCTCGCCGACCTCAGCTTCTCCGCTAAGCTGCCGGTCGGCATCGGTGGCGTCTACGCGGACAGCATCTTCGCGGTGAAGTCCTCGGTGGACCCGTTGGCCGACTTCCGGAGATCGATCATGGAGATGGTGGCGGAGGTCGGGGTGAGGGATTGGGCGGAGATGGAGGAGCTCGTGCATTGCTACGTCGTGCTCAACTCTTCCGACTTGCACGGCCTCATCGCCGACGCCTTCCTTAGTTTGTGCTCCCCTTCTTTCCCTCCCTTCTTTTCCGCATGTCACTGAGCTACATAGTTAGTATTAATAGTAGGCCCGATAATTTCGGGGATCCGGAACGTTCCCACTGTCATTCGAACCCAACTCATTTAAAGTGAAGGCACACTGCTCTACCATCCGACCACTCTTTGGGTTCTTAGCATCTTCTCTTGTGTCTTTGTGATTATTTGCTTCGAATTCAATGCTGAGTTTGATCACACAAAAAAAGCTTTCTTAGAAGTTTCCACATTTGGGTTATTTGAACCTTATCTTATGTGATCTGCAAATATTGATGGTTGTGATCGTCACAGCAATCTCTGATTTGAACTCACTCACAACAGTGGATCCTATCCTCGTAGCAAGCTATATCGATTCAAGCGATACCGTAACCGAAGCGAATCTACATGCTGGATCTTCATTTAACGAGAAGGATCGGCATATGTAAGTTTGATCTTGTTGTTGTTGATGCAGCTAGTAGAAGTTGTTTGAATCGAAGATCCAACAATCAAAGGCCTCACCTCACTTATAGTATTAATGGGGCCGCGCATTAAGGTTTAGTAGTCTTTGTTGTAGCTCAACAGAGGATTCTTTTACTATTCTACCGGGAATGTGTTCGAAAAGGATCCGCAAAGGCGGGCCTAGGCACAAATATTTCAAGATGGATCCTCTCGACAGGTGCTATAATGCAGGGATCCGTTCGATGGGGATTGGACGACCCTCGTAGGGGGTAGACTATCTCTTGCCCCCTATGAGGGTTGTCTGATCCTCTTCGGACAGATTCCTGTTTTACAGCAACTGTTGTATTACAACAAAGTTGAAACCCATACATGTCAAGAGTACAACTCAATCATTAATATAATCTAAAATTGTGCAATCAAGTGAATATTTACGGGTACTTCTAATTCTCTAGCCCTTTGATACTATTTATTTTGGATATTTATCTCCATAACCTTGAGCTCAGAACCATCGATAATTCGTAATTACAAGAGAAATATCAAATACGTGCCCCATCCTTCGCACATAATCTTTCATTATTTTAGTCCATTAATTCAATCAAACCATTGAGTTAATCTAATACATTTTTGATCTAACGGCTAAAATTAAATAAAAGCAAAAAAAGATAAAGACCCCCCAATCTCCTCGAGACGCAAGCGACATTTGTAGAGACGAGCTATAGAAGTTGTAGAGGACGGAGGCAGCATCCTTCTGGTTGCGCAGGGGAGCGGGGAGGTCGACGAGGGAGATGATGTCGGGGGAGGATGACGCGTGGGAGGGTGGCACCGGCTTTGGCGACTAGGAAGCGGTTGGCCGACTTGTCCCCCGACAATAGGTGGAGTGAGGTGATGTGACCTTGTTGAGCTAGAGGTCGGGGTCGTCGGGGTCGACAAGCATGATTCGTAAAAAAGATTAAGCATTAGGGTAATTTTACCTTTTTTAACAAAAAATCATGAAATATAATGGACAAAACAAACAAAACATAACATGTGGTTATGTCATATAAGAATTATGTATTATTCGAGATTTTTGGTGTAATTATAAATTATGAAGTATTCTTAGGATAATTAAGAAGCTCGGAGTTATGGATTTAAATATCCTTAAAAGACCTTTCTGTACAAAAAGTAAGATCCCATTCCAAGTAAAACACAGCTAATTTACTAGGGGTTGGATTTGACAGGTGAACTGTAAAATCTCGGGGATTGGTCACTGCCATTAATAAATATCGTCAAGCTGTAGTTTTGATGGTTTGTAGTAAAAAGACAAAAGCAGGTGGGTTTTCCATGCGTGATCAGTATCAAAAGCTGATTGGTTTTCACATGGGAGGTGAAGAAAAGGCCAAGAATGGGAGACAAACAGCTCGGTGATTATTCGATGCAAGGTTTTCTAAATTCAATCGGAGATTGAATCGAAAATTCCAACAAAAGTGTTGAATCGGGTTTGAATATGCAACCAAATCGGTTCAATCGGATGATGATATTATTTTTTAAAATTAGATTAGACGGAACCGATAAAGAAAAATAATTGAATTGGGTAATTAATCCGGAATGGATTAGAACATGTACAGAATATATACTCAAACACACTTAAGATAAATATAAAATATACAAACAATTAAAGTATATTACTTTATACAGAATATTTTTCTTGAATATGCAACAATAAATGTTATTAATATAGATATAAGTAATATTTGAACTAAATAATTTAGCATAATGATAGGTTAATTATAGTTATATTCAATCATTTCAAAAAGTTAAGTTGGAGTAGTTGTTTGGTACTCATCAATGGGTTAAAAGATGTCATGAGTTCAATACTCATTATTGCCATTATTATTTTAATATAAGATTCAAATTTGAATTGTGATTGAGTGGTACAATTTCGATTGAAATGGGTTAAATCGGGTTGCAAATAGTCGATCGGACCTGTCGAACCAAAATTGTGTCAATTTGACCCGAATCGTGAGAACCGATTAACCAAACCAGTCCATGCTTGATTCATCGGTCAAACCGGTTGAATCGATCAATCCAGTCTAGTTTCAATAACATCGATTCGATGCATTGTGTCCTCATTGATATTGTCATGGAGATTGTGATAAATATGCCAATGCATGCACCACTTTATCCCCATTTGTCCCGTGAGAGGATCCTCTACTGTTACAACAGATGCTGTGGCCTATATGGATCTGAAGATGTTCATGGGTGATAGGCTATGACTGACACGCATCTTCATCCTCATCGAACAACTATCCTGCATTACAGCAACTGTTGTAACAGTATATGATTCGATCCCTTGATCCTTTCAATAGCCGAATAATAATAATTCGTCGAGTTTGTTTGTTTTTGTTTACCTCATGGTAAACTAGCTATCCATGATGTACCTTATTTTGTTTCTATGTTAGAGTTAGCTGTATATATCCTACATTTTTTGTTATAATAAGGGTCGAGAATGTAATTATTTTTTGGTGTAAAAATCCCTAAAATAAAAGGTATACCTCCACATGTTTAACTAGTGATGAATCTGTGATTCATCACTCCAAAAGTCAAAAATAGAGCCTTGTTCCCGAGAAAATAGAGGCATATTTCCTTTTAAATTGCATAAATAGCATTCATGCACACATTCATAATTCATGCATTTTAGCAGCTCATTCGCATTTAAATAAGAAGCCAAAATCACCCTTGTAAAATAGCCAAAATAGCCTGAGAACCCTTGTACATTAAAACACACATAAAGCCCTCATACAAACCCCGAATTAGGTCTACTCACTCTTAGAATGCTACATATTAAAAGACCTTCAAAATGAGACTAATTTCATTGAAATTGGAGCTTGTATGAGAAACTTGGGTTTTTGGACCATTTTGTATACTACATATGTATATTTATGTATCCTTGTATTTGTGTATCATATTTTGACCTCATCTCCGTCTTTGGTCAACATGAAACTTGTAGATCTCATCAAGATCTACAACTTTCATGTTTTGAGTTTTTCCAAATTCGGCTTCCTCTTCTCTCTACACGTGTCTCTTACTCTAGCCACTCACAGCAGGCCACGTGGCGCCCTCTGGTTGCGCCACGCGGCCCGCTTCCCCTCGCCTCATCCGCCGGCGTCCTCAGCCGTCGGATCTCGCTTCAGATCCAACGGCCCAGCCTTTTCCACGCACGCCCCTTGCCTGGACCATCCGATCACCTCCTGCTTTGATCTACGCCACACATTAGCGCCCTCACCAGAGCCCTCCACGTGGCAGCATCCACACCGCTCGATTAGGCCCTTGATCTCTCCATCATAGCCGCCCCTCTCCCAGCGAGTCTCGTCCCTTCGATCATCTCCATCTCCTCATCTAAACCGTCCGCTCGCACTTCGCCCGCAGCCCGCCACGTGGCGCGCTCCCGACCCATCATCAGCGCGCCTTGATCTCATCCTACTCGTCCCCTACGGTTTGATCGCCACCGTTGGATCACAAGATCCAACGGTGGAGACCTCGTCTCCTACCTCCAGGCGCCCCTCTCCCCCACGTCCCTTGCCTTGCGGGAGGGGCACCCCCTTCCTATTTTTGGATGCACGTCGGCCATCTCCTCCGGCCGCCGACACCCCCACGACATTACCCACTCAACCCTCTCTCTCGACAGCTCCCTCAAGCTCCACCACCTCCACCATACTCGCCCCACGACGACCACCAACTTCGCTACTCCACCAGCCAACCCACCATCTTCACCTTATAAATACTCCACCACCGGCGTCGTTCACCCCCATCCGCCACTCCAGAGAGCTTCCCTGAGCTCTGATCTTCCAGTTGGTGACAGCAATTTGGCGATTCATCGAGCGAAGAAGGACATCAGCTCCGGCGAGATCCACGGCAGCTCCGCCGTATCGCAGCCGCTCCTCCGAGTAGTTGCACGAGCTCGGGACCCTACCGATCCCTAGAGCGACGACCCTGGAACTCCAATACGAGCTCCAATCCCCAGGTAACCACCTCCATTTGTCCTCCGATCGTCTTCGTTATTTCCTTGCTTTCTCTCCGATTTTATTCATCGTCATCGGCCACCTTCTCCCCTTCAAGCCACCTCGACGAGCTTCGCGTCGAAGCTCCCGTCCTCGCTGTCCCATTTTCACACTCCGACGACGCGTTTCACATTCTTCCGACCAACAGCTCCGCCACTTGGCCGGAGCTCGCTTGCCGGACAGCCACACTTCACCTTAGGCCTCGCCGATCACGCTACATTTCTCCACGAACACTTGCACGCCTCGGCTATCGATTCTAACTCCTGCAGGTTCTCATTCCTTCATTGGCCGGAGCCTCGCCGGAGCTCCCTTCGAGCTTCATCTCCAGCGAGCTTCAGTCACCCTCCGCCGCTCCGGAGACCATCAGGATCTTCACCGCCGCACCACGAGACTTCTGGGATAGCTCCGACACGTCGGAGAGCTTCATCGACTCGAGGAAGGACGGGCGGAGCAAAGACAACTTCACCGGAGCCCCGCCATCTCCTCCGCAGGCGGCAGAGGACCATCGGAGAAGACGTACAGCGGCCGTTCGATCACATCAATCGAACGGTCCACCACGAGCCACGTCGCATCTCAGCCGAGCTTTACAGGAGTCGTTGGATTCACTTAGATCCAACGACGCCTAGTGCGCCACGCGTCTCCCCTCCGCAGCAGTTTCCCACCGTCGATCGCGCCTCAGATCTGACGGGCCCTCCAGTCGCCACGCGTCGTCATCGCCAACCCTTGGATCCATCCTGATCCGAGGGCCTTCAGGCCGCCACGTCGACCAGTCCGAGCCTCGGCCTCCAAGCCTAGGCTCGGATGACCCGAGGCTACGCCGAGCCGCAGTCCGAACCTCAAGAGAATCCGAGCCTCGCTCCGAGCCACCGACGCCCTCCGAACCTGGGCCGCCCACGTGAGGAGCACGTGCGGCCTGGGTTAATTGCACAGAAGCCCCTGAAGCTGTCCAGAATTACAAAGAAGTCCCTGTGAAGCAGACCCCACGTGAGGAGCACGTGCCCTGTGGAGAATTTGCACAAGAGTCCCCCCCACATTATAGGTAATTGCATTTGAGTCCCTGTCTGCATATTTGCTTATTGTAATTTTAATTTCCAGTATTGCATTTACACCCCTGTGTTTGCACGCATCTCTAGAGTGCATTTTTCATCATTTTGAAATTCTAAAAATTGCATGTTGTTGGAAATTTTGTCCTCTGTCTATTAGTACACCTGTTTGATTTTTGTAGGCTTATTTGAATTATTAATGAATTAATTGGTGCATTGTTGACATATTTCGCCCAGTAATGCCTTTTGATTTTTAGTTAATTCTCTGTGCCTTCAGAAATTATCAAAAATTCACAATAGCTTAAGGACACCATTTTTGACATACCATAAAAATTTCATAGCATTTGCACGCATATCGAGGCCTAAATAAATTGTCCAGTGATTTTCTTAAAATTAATTTTAATAAATTCATTTCACAGTGAAATTAAGTCCTGTTAATTTTCCTAGGTCCCTTCTCATTAGAGCTACCTAGGATAATTTTAGTGCTTGGAAAAATTGTGATTTGATATTTATTAAAAATTAAAGTCTGAAAATCACTTTGTCTGTTTATTTAATTCACAGTAAATTCATTTTGAGTCATAAAATTCCAAAAAAATTAGTGTAGGTCATTTTCATCATAAATAACCATCTGGCCAATTTTCATTATTTTTGGACTTCATTTGATACATTAATTAAATTGCACATTAAATTGGCCTGCATTGTCTGCATACGTCTGCATAAAAATTAAAAAGACCAAAAAAAATACTCCTCGAAAATCAACACTCGAATAATTGCTTAAATTCACCTAAGGAGACAAATGCCTCCCTGAGATCGACCTTGGACTTCCACCAAGTAAAAAAATATTGCCGCTTAAAATTAACTTCAAATTAATCGATAAGTGGTTTTTGATCAACATCTCGTATCCGACTGCAACGAATCCTCAACATTAATTTGGACATTAATTTGACCTAATTAACATAGGGTGCGAGAGGTCTGTCAAAATGGCGCCGTTGCCGGGGAGGCACGGCTTAGGTTAATTTTTAGCTAATTTTTGAGTGTTTGATTTTCCTTCCCCGGGTAGTCTGACCCCCGGTTTTTCTTGTGAATATTTCTCCGTTCTTTAAAGTTTTGCATTGTTTCGAGTCGTTCTCTCTCTGACATCTAAATTATTTTTGTGCGAGGAACGCGAGGAGTCGAAGACGCTTCGAGGAATCGGCATTTTCTCTGAGTGAATTGAGAGAACTTGTAAATTTCAATAATTTTCCACATTTTTCGCATCATTTCCAGCGGTTCCCGTTCGGGATCTCGCGTGTGTAAAGATAGTGGAACTGTGTCCCGTGTGCTGTGTGGGTGAATTGTAACTTAGCTTGCACTAGCGGCTCCTCGAGCCACTCTAGGACTTGTTTGTGCTCGTAATCAATAGGACCACACAATACACTTAAAAGACGCACCTAGACCGCAGTACTTAGTCAAAATTAAACTGTTCTTCACGCTAATAGAACTGCCTGTCTAGGAACGGGTTTTCATCATTTGCATTTGCATGTAGAGTAAAGTTTTCAATTCTGTATTGCATCCTGCATAAAAAAAGCGAAGGGATCACTGTAAGTATTCTCTACTAAGCATAGCATCATCGATTTTTCGTGCATTGGCTTTTCTCGATTTCCCCCTCTGATTTTCTCACTTAAATTAAACAGGAAATTGGGACTGTCCGATAGGCGTGCTTTGTGGTGGACTAATTGAAGTGATAACTTAACTTTTAAAATCGGGACTGCTAACAGTATTGACCAAAAAAAGAATAAAATCTGAAAATTGTTTGCGGGAGATTAATCCCCGACCTTGTATTCAGGCTGAGTGAGGGTACTTGAGTGTGTGTGAACACCTTAAGGCAGAGCCCAAATCCCCGCCTTCCATATCACGAGCCAACTGATCTTAGCAAATATCACGAGTGGGATACTTTTAAACTCATTGACAAGTACCAAGTAGCCTCCGCCTTCACAGGTAGACAGGGGCGAACCAGCGGTACTCTGCGACAAGGCTTAAGCTTTGTCAGCCTCCGCCTGAGTGCAGGTAGATAGGGGCACGTCATTGAGTCCCCACTCCGGATAGGAGCAAAGAAAGGGAGGATCGACGGTATCTTCGGCGACAGGATAAACAGGGAAGACGCATCCGGCTCTAAGCCGACTTCCCTCTAGGCTGCGTAATCCTTGCTATTCTACTTGAATATCACACTTAAAAACTACAAAGATAAATTGGACTCAACTTTGAGTCCTTCACTGTGTTGAGTGTGAACCCAGGGTCTTGGATTGTTCTTGCTGCTTGCTTCAGGTAGGAGTAAAATCCTATCTTCTTCCCTCTTAAAGATGAGTGATTGGGGAGATCTCGACGCACTGTTCACTGATCTCTCTATGAGTCACCCAAGTAACTCGTCTTCCTCGGTCCGAGCGCACCTTGGACCACCCAGGACTCATGACCCTCTTGAGTCCTGGTTCCCGCATGCTCAGGGTGGTTACTCTCAAACCAACCCTTTTATCTCCTCCGAGATTACCGAGGAAGATCATTGCCTCGGTAATCCCTTCCTTGATTTGCCCTCTAACACCGATCTTATTTTCCAATCCCCAGAGCTAGAGGACAAGATGCCGCCAAAAATTCCACCAGATGAGGAACAAATTAAACAGATTCTTGCCCGCCTCGCTGAAGCCGAACAGAGGAATGCAGATCTCACGGCGCGGATGGGACAGATCATAGCAGCAGAAGGAATCGACCGACCAATGGTTGATACCTATAACCCGGCGGAGAACGAGATTCAGAACTGGTTGGCACCTGCAGTTCCCGCCCAAGCATTTGAGCTGAAGCCCCACTTCCTTAGTTTGCTTCCGAAGTTCAACGGAAACCTTAATGAGGAACCATACACTTTCCTCCGTGACTTCGAGTTGGTGTGCAACAATCTTAGCCATCCCAATGTTGGCCAAGATTATATTCGGCTGAAGGCCACCCCTTTTGCCTTAGGTGATAAGGCTGCTCATTGGCTGAAAAACTTAGGGGTGGTATGTACTACCTGGATGCAGTTCAAGGATCTTTTCTTGAAAAAGTTCTACCCTCTCAGTAGAACTAATCAGATGAGAACAAAGATCGCCAGCTTCGCTCAAGGATCCAGCGAACCGTTCCATGAGGCTTGGGACAGGTTCAATGACTTAGTACAGAAATGCCCCTACCACGGCATTTCAAAGGCGATCTTAGTCCAGACCTTGATCTGTGGTTTAACCCCAGAGATGCAGGGGTTGGTCAGTGCCGCCTGTGGAGGAAGCTATCTGAACAAAAACGAGCATGCTGTATGGAAGATCCTAGAGCAGATGGCGGAAACCGGCAGGTCACAGGCCACAAGGGCCTATCAGTTGTCTCCCTCAATCTTATCCAATGAGACAACTAGAAGGACTGTTGCAGATCTGACTGAGGACCTCATCCCCAGCATGGGGATGATAGCCGACAAGCTTACCATGGTCGAGCAGATCCACAAGAGAGTCGCGGAGATGGAGTCTCTTTCGAGCCTTCCCAAGAAAGTGGAGGAACTCTCTGAAAAGGTAGCTAAGATCAAGCTACCCGCCCCTTCTGCACCACCTGTACCTGTACACTGAGTCCATCTTGTACAGGAAAAGGCACCGGGGTCTCAGAGCAGCTGGGATAAGTCTTATACCCAGCCGAACCATCATGCACCCCCACCAGTGGAAACAGAGTATGAGGAGCCTCCGCCTGTATTCGAGATTAACGGGCTTTGGTATAGCCGTGACCCGCTAGTCCGGCAAATCGAGATGGGGAAGGATCAGGCACACCGCCCCACCCCAGTCTACCAAGAGACCAGGCCCGTCACAGTCCCGCGATACCAGTCCAGGCCAGACCAAGGGTACCAGCCGCAGCAGCGCACCTACCAGCAGGGGCCAGCACCGTCCCATCAGCAGCAGTATCGGTATGGCCAGCAGGGCCAATATAGGACGGCATCAACACCGCAGCAAGCCCAGCCCACCGAATTGGAGTCACTCACCTTGGCAATCCAGACCCTATCTGATAGGGTCCAACAGATACAGAATGACTACTTGGATATGAGAACCGACATCAATCGGGTTTCTCGTGCCCAGGACCAACAAATGGCGCCAAGGACCCCAATTCCCGCACAGGTTCAGGCCAATCCGAACAGCATACACCAGGGCCAGAACCGACCTCGAGATCAGGTATATTATTCAGATAATTATTTATCTGAACATGAGATCCTTTCGTACGATAATGTTAATCATATGTCCCTCAGGAGCGGAAGGACCGTGACCATACCTGATCGGGCACGAGCCCAAAAGGAAGGAGCCTCCGAGTGTCTACCTGAGGAGAATTTGGAGGAAGAAGAGGAGGAGCATCCCCACCACCATCCCCAGCAGAAGAAGAGGACATCTGAGTCCTCGAAGCAGCATTCCCGCATCCATTTAGAGTCAGACGATACCGATGAGCCCACACCTCCATCTGAGGAGGACCATCCAGAAGAAGCGGAAGAAGCATCACCGGTTTCGCCTAAGCATTTTCCTTTTTGTCAGAGTCCGAGTCATAGTCTGTGTAAAAGTCCGAGTCAGAGTCTTGTTCAGAACTCAGTTCCAGCAGCTAATGAAAACATTTCAGTTCCAGAACCTGAGTTAATAATCCCTTTCCCCCAAGCTCTCAAGGGTGGAAAGAAGAAAATCAAAAAAATCCAAAAAGATGACCCTGAGATGGCTGAATTCTGCAATAAACACATCAAGGTCACA
This sequence comes from Ottelia alismoides, assembly GCA_037367405.1. Lineage (NCBI taxonomy): Eukaryota > Viridiplantae > Streptophyta > Magnoliopsida > Alismatales > Hydrocharitaceae > Ottelia > Ottelia alismoides. Next base: position 405,612 of record JAZKJV010010592.1, on the reverse strand, counting down.
ATCCCTTTTGACAAGTTCGTGGAAATGACTCCTGCGTTCCAAAAATACCTTAAGGTGAGATGCACACCTACTAGGGTTAGGAGGAAGACCAAAAGCCGTGTTGAGAAACACGTTCTATCAGTGGCCACGACTTGTGCAATAAAGAACTCGTTTCCTCGGAAACGAAGAGACATGGGTGCACACTATGTAGTGAGTCATGATGATGACATTGCGTTTGCACGTACTCTCCTGGACAATGGTTCCTTGATCAACTTAATGCCCACAGCCCTCTATGAACGGCTTAATCTCGGACCTCTTAGGAAATCTAGAGCTATTCTGCAGTTTGCTGACAAATCCACTAAGAGGTCCCAAGGAGAGTTAAGGAACATTGTGATCAGAGTCGAGGGGTAAGAATACATGGTGGACTTTACTGTCCTGGATATGGAAACCCCTCGTAATTGGAGAGTTTCCCAGATCATTTTAGGTAGGCACTTCCTCAGAACAGCAGGGGCCTTATTTGATTATAAGACTGGGAAGATTCAGTTCCAAACTCCCGGCGGAGATGAGGAACTGGAGATGAAGCAGACGAGATGGCAGAGACCGGACTCCGAATCCAGCACCGAGTACTCTTCTACCGAGACAGACTGTGAACATGTAGACATAGTTGGGCCATGGAGACAGAACCCAGCCAGCATCAATGTGTCCATCTCCTTTGAAGATGATCCAGTGCATGAGTCAGTCTGCGAGATCCTCAGGGACGAGTATAGCTCTGAACCTGCACCGCCCTACATCTTCGATGACGTAGAGGCCCAGTTGGGCCTGTCAGTCCTTACATCCTTAGGACAATCGGAAGATGAGGATGACGAGTCGGACGAGGCGTTTGCCGATTGTATGGAAACTTTTGACGATCCGACTCCAGAGCCGCGCTTGGTGGCAGCTATTTCAGGACATGATCCAGCCACTTCCAACACCGAGCCAGATCAGATTGAGCCAGACTTCTTAGATGATCACACTATCCCTGAGCTCAAACCTCTTCCCACAACACTGAAATATGCCTTCCTTGCGGGCCAAGACAAGAAATTTCCGGTCATTATCAGTTCGCAATTGACCGAGGAGCAGGAATCTTGCTTGCTAGAGATCCTGGAGAAAAACCGCAAGGCAATAGGCTGGAGCATTTCCGATCTCCATGGGATAAATCCCGCTCTGTGTTCGCACCATATTTACTTGGAGAACGAAGCCAAACCCTCTCGTGAATTCCAACGCCGGTTGAATCCAAATTTACGAGAAGTGGTGAAAAAAGAGATAGAAAAATGGTGCGACGCGGGTTTCATTTACCCAATCTCCGACTCTAAGTGGGTGGCCCCAATCCATGTTGTCCCGAAAAAGTCGGGAATTCAGACGACCACCAACGAGGACGGAGAGGAGATCGTGACGAGAATACCCACGTCGTGGCACGTCTGTGTGGATTACAGACGTTTGAATGCTGCAACGAAGAAGGATCATTTCCCCCTACCGTTCATTGATCAGATCCTAGAAAGATTAGCGGGGAAAGAATTCTTCTGCTTCCTTGATGGGTTCTCGGGCTACAATCAAGTAGCCATCGCTCCGGAGGACCAGGAAAAGACCACGTTTACATGCCCCTTTGGTACCTATGCTTTCAGGCGCATGCCTTTTGGGCTATGCAATGCTCCAGGTACTTTTCAAAGGTGCATGATTGCTGTATTCGCCGAAATGGTCGGTGAATTCCTGGAAGTCTTCATGGATGACTTCTCGGTCCACGGAGATTCTTTTGATTCCTGTCTTAGGAATCTGGACCGAGTCCTCAAAAGATGTTGTGAGGTCAATCTGGTGCTCTCCTGGGAGAAAAGTCACTTCATGGTGACGGAGGGCATAGTGTTGGGGCATGTCATCTCCAAGAGAGGAATGGAGGTTGACCCTGCCAAGGTGGACGTGATCAGACGACTCCAGCCACCAACCAACGTAAAACAGTTGTGGTCGTTCCTCGGGCATGTCGGATTTTATCGACGATTTATCAAGGATTTTTCTAAGATTGCCCGACCGCTAACTGAGCTCTTAGGCAAAGACACGGAGTTTATTGTAGATCACAAATGTCTTGAGGCCTTTAAACTTCTACAAGGAATGATCATGGACGCACCCATTTTACAAGCCCCAGATTGGTCTCTACCTTTTGAGATCATGACGGACGCCTCAGACTATGCTGTTGGGGCTGTATTGGGACAAAGAAGAGACGGCGTCCCGTTCGCAATTCACTACGCAAGCAAAGTGCTTGATTCTGCTCAGCGTAACTATACAGTTACAGAAAAGGAAATGCTTGCGGTAGTGTTTGCCTTGGACAAATTCAGATCTCACTTAATCGGATCCAAGGTAACCGTGTTCACAGACCATACGACACTACGATACCTGATGGAGAAGAAGGACGCGAAGGCGCGTCTTCTTCGTTGGATTTAACTTATCCAGGAGTTTGATTTGGACATCCGTGATAAACCTGGAAAGAAGAACGTAGTAGCCGATCATCTTTCTCGTCTCGAAGATCTTAATACTTCCGAGGTTTCCCCGATTCGAGACTCCTTCCCTGACGAGTCGATTTTTGTTATCGACTCACTTCCATGGTACGCCAATATCGTGAACTATCTTGTCTCCAAGAAAGTTCCCGAGGATTGGCCCAAGAGCCAAATCGACCGACTAAAGTCGGACGCTAGACACTACCATTGGGAGGATCCGATCCTTTTCTTTGAAGGACCGGATTGTGTCTGGAGGCGTTGTATTCCTCAGGAGGAATACCAAAGTGTCCTTTCTTTATGCCATAGCTTAGAGGCAGGAGGACACCACTCCGGGAAGAGGACCGCATGGAAGGTACTTCAGTGTGGCTTCTACTGGCCGACTCTGTTTCGCGATGCCACCACCTTCGCGAAGTCGTGCCCAGTTTGCCAGAGAATGTGAGGAACCGTTGGTTCCAAGGATGAGATGCCAATGCAGCCGGTCATCATTTGTGATGTCTTTGACGCCTGGGGCATCGATTTCATGGGCCCATTTCCTGTCAGCCACGGGTTCGAATATATCCTCCTTGCGGTAGATTATCTATCCAGATGGGTGGAGGCTATCCCGACCCGAGCCGCAGACAGCAGGACTGTCTGTAAATTCATCCGAGAGAACATAATCTCTAGGTTTGGGATCCCCAAAATGATGATATCAGATGGGGGTAGCCATTTTGTGAATCGGGAGGTGAAGAAACTCCTGAAGGACTACGGCATCGAACACCGTGTCGCGAGTCCTTACCACCCACAAACCAATGGTATGGCTGAGGTGTCAAATAGGGAGGTGAAAACCATATTGCAAAAGCTTGTCCGCCCGGACAGAAAGGACTGGTCTCAGATCTTAGATCAAGTCCTCTGGGCGTATAGGACGGCTTACAAGACACCGTTAGGAACCTCCCCATTCCGAATGGTATTCAGAAAGCCGTGCCATTTGCCCGCAGAGTTAGTGCACAAATCAGAATGGGCAATAAAGAAGGTCAACTGGAACACACACCTGGGTCAGAAACAGAGAGACATGGATCTGAATGAACTAGTGGAAGTCAGAAACCGAGCATACGACAACAGTTTGGTGTACAAGGACAAGGTGAAGCGTTGGCATGATAGATATATCAGACGAAAGACCTTTGTTCCTGGACAGAAGGTATGGTTGTTCAATGCTAGGCTGAAGATTTTCCAAGGCAAGTTGAAGTCTAAGTGGACAGGACCATTTGTCGTCCGTACGGTGCATGATAGTGGATGTGTCGAGATCTCGGATCTCGCAGATGACGCACCGACATTCCTGGTAAATGGGCAGCTGTTGAAGCACTTCGTTGAATCCAATGAACAGTTAGTCCATGTAGAGGAGATTGTATTCATGCGCGAGACAGATACAACAGATACACCTCAAGCCGCGTATGAAACCTTGCAGCAATAAACCCCAGCCATCAGCAGCATCTTCGAAAGATTCAAACCGACTCATATGTATATATCATTCTTCCTGTATATCCTATCCTTTGCCCCCACGATTCTAGTAACCCATCCCACCCCCACATCATCGAGCCATTATCTTGGACTATACTTAGGATGACCAGATCCTAAGTATAGGGGGGAGGGGTCACCCGAGTCGATTCACTGTACATCCTCCAGATCACATTGGTCCTCATACTCATTTCCTACCGACACTTAGGCTGACCTGAGCCTAAGTATAGGGGGGGCCGATGCCCGTATTTATACTCATCCATTTCCCATCTTTCCCTCATCCGCCCCATTTCTAATCTTCTTCTATACTTAGGCTGCCATAGCCTAAGTATAGGGGGGGGCGAGATGACTTCTATACTTTTTGGCTCTCCCACGCTTAGCACGAGCTATGTCTTTTTCCTCGCTCTTCGTGCTCTGAGGACATAGCACACGCTAAGTATAGGGGGGCGTGTATATATTACATATATACTTTACCCATAGCTCGTACTTTCGCGTATTTTTGTATATATCTTACAATAATTACGGGTGGGTAAAAATCGAAAAAAAATAAAATAATAAATATAATAATAATAAAATAAATAAATAAATAACATATAGAGGCTTCTTATTTACTCATGCATATCATATCTGCATCCAAGAAAAAGAAAAAGAGTCTTGCATCTTCATAGCATGACATCTCATCTCATCTGCATACTTTGCATATACAAGTGAAAAGCTAGTGGGTTCTGGACCTATTTATGAGCAGATATTGAGGATGGAAATGATTTGACCTTAATCCACCTAATTTCAGAGGAACCTTATAGGAACTGGAGTTAAGATTTTTCAGGTCAGGTGACTTAATTCTTTAAGTCTGCAAGTCTATGTTCATATGTCATCTTGACAAGCCTGAGTAGAGCACTTAACAACACACACATGACTCCTAGAGACAATGGCTTGACGTGCACCAGCACTTTACACATGGCTCTCTACGGATGAGGTGATGAGGAGGCGGTTTCCTTTAGCTTGGGGTAGCATATGAGGGTAGTACTTCTAGGCGGAACCTCTCTTCTTCTTCTAGTGAAGGAAGTGCGTCTCAACTTGGACTAGTGGTGATGAAGGTTAAAGACAGAAGCAGTGGGTTGTAATAAAGCTTCAAAAGAGGGATAGTCTACTGGCTCAAGAGGAAATTTCTGATATCTATGCTGCACCATGTAAATATGTTGTACAGAGGCATGTTGAAAAAGGAAAAAAAATGCCAAAAAGAAACTCCAAAAAAGTGGTGGGTCGGATTGAAAATTTAATAACCCCACCGGAGTATACGTAGTCAAGAAAGGCAAAAGCTTATGTTTGCAGCGGGAGACTTAGCTACACTGGCTGAGCTTCCAAAAGTCTATACTTCTTCCCCCTCTTCTTGAGCCGGTTGAACTTGAACTTAGAAGGGAATACCCCGCTTCTCGAGGAAAGAGTTGCTAGACCGAGGCATTAGAGTTACCAGGTTGGGGGAGGTTGTTTCTTTGTTACTTCTGAGGTGGGGAGTCATTTATCACTTACACTGCATGAAAAGATTCATGGTCATTAGAGTTTGTGTATGTAGACTTGTTCTGATTAGGTGAGTTAAGGAGTCTTGAATAGAAGACTTGTGGAACTTGAAGTCTGTTAAGTCTTAAACTCAGATCCCAATAAGGTTCCGACACATGATTAATCCAAAGGTCGAGGCATGCTCCATTTTTCAACTTTTGTTCATGACCTTGGTTTGGAACCCAAAATCATTTCACTCTTGCATTTCAATTAGTTGCTCGGGGACGAGCAAGGTTTAAGTATAGGGGGTTGATGAATCTGCGATTCATCACTCCAAAAGTCAAAAATAGAGCCTTGTTCCCGAGAAAATAGAGGCATATTTCCTTTTAAATTGCATAAATAGCATTCATGCACACATTCATAATTCATGCATTTTAGCAGCTCATTCACATTTAAATAAGAAGCCAAAAATCACCCTTGTAAAATAGCCAAAATAGCCTGAGAACCCTTGTATATTAAAACATACATAAAGCCCTCATACAAACCCCGAATTAGGTCTACTCACTCTTAGAATGCTACATATTAAAAGACCTTCAAAATGAGACTAATTTCATTGAAATTGGAGCTTGTATGAGAAACTTGGGTTTTTGGGCCATTTTGTATACTACATATGTATATTTATGTATCCTTGTATTTGTGTATCATATTTTGACCTCATCTCCGTCTTTGGTCAACATGAAACTTGTAGATCTCATCAAGATCTACAACTTTCATGTTTTGAGTTTTTCCAAATTCGGCTTCCTCTTCTCTCTACACGTGTCTCTTACTCTAGCCACTCACAGCAGGCCACGTGGCGCCCTCTGGTTGCGCCACGCGGCCCGCTTCCCCTCGCCTCATCCGCCGGCGTCCTTAGCCGTCGGATCTCGCTTCAGATCCAATGGCCCAGCCTTTTCCACGCACGCCCCTTGCCTGGACCATCCGATCACCTCCTGCTTTGATCTACGCCGCACATTAGCGCCCTCACCAGAGCCCTCCACATGGCAGCATCCACACCGCTCGATTAGGCCCTTGATCTCTCCATCGTAGCCGCCCCTCTCCCAGCGAGTCTCGTCCCTTCGATCATCTCCATCTCCTCATCTAAACCGTCCGCTCGCACTTCGCCCGTAGCCCGCCACGTGGCGCGCTCCCGACCCATCATCAGCGCGCCTTGATCTCATCCTACTCGTCCCCTACGGTTCGATCGCCACCGTTGGATCACAAGATCCAACGGTGGAGACCTCGTCTCCTACCTCCAGGCGCCCCTCTCCCCCACGTCCCTTGCCTTGCGGGAGGGGCGCCCCCTTCCTATTTTTGGACGTACGTCGGCCATCTCCTCCGGCCGCCGACACCCCCACGACATTACCCACTCAACCCTCTCCCTCGACAGCTCCCTCAAGCTCCACCACCTCCACCATACTCGCCCCACGACGACCACCAACTTCGCTACTCCACCAGCCAACCCACCATCTTCACCTTATAAATACTCCACCACCGGCGTCGTTCACCCCCATCCGCCACTCCAGAGAGCTTCCCTGAGCTCTGATCTTCCAGTTGGTGACAGCAATTTGGCGATTCATCGAGCGAAGAAGGACATCAGCTCCGGCGAGATCCACGGTAGCTCCGCCGTGTCGCAGCCGCTCCTCCGAGTAGTTGCACGAGCTCGGGACCCTACCGATCCCTAGAGCGACGACCCTGGAACTCCAATACGAGCTCCAATCCCCAGGTAACCACCTCCATTTGTCCTCCGATCGTCTTCGTTATTTCCTTGCTTTCTCTCCGATTTTATTCATCGTGATCGGCCACCTTCTCCCCTTCAAGCCACCTCGACGAGCTTCGCGTCGAAGCTCCCGTCCTCGCGGTCCCATTTTCACACTCCGACGACGCGTTTCACATTCTTCCGACCAACAGCTCCGCCACTTGGCCGGAGCTCGCTTGCCGGACAACCACACTTCACCTTAGGCCTCGCCTATCACGCTACACTTCTCCATGAACACTTGCACGCCTCGGCTATCGATTCTAACTCCTGCAGGTTCTCATTCCTTCATTGGCCGGAGCCTCGCCGGAGCTCCCTTCGAGCTTCGTCTCCAGCGAGCTTCAGTCACCCTCCGCCGCTCCGGAGACCATCAGGATCTTCGCCGCCGCACCACGAGACTTCTGGGATAGCTCCGACACGTCGGAGAGCTTCATCGACTCGAGGAAGGACGGGCGGAGCAAAGGCAACTTCACCGGAGCCCCGCCATCTCCTCCGCAGGCGGCGGAGGACCATCGGAGAAGACGTACAGCGGCCGTTCGATCACATCGATCGAACGGTCCACCACGAGCCACGTCGCATCTCAACCGAGCTTTACAGGAGTCGTTGGATTCACATAGATCCAACGGCGCCTAGTGCGCCACGCGTCTCCCCTCCGCAGCAGTTTCCCACCGTCGATCGCGCCTCAGATCTGACGGGCCCTCCAGTCGCCACGCGTCGTCATCGCCAACCCTTGGATCCATCCTGATCCGAGGGCCTTCAGGCCGCCACGTCGACTAGTCCGAGCCTCGGCCTCCAAGCCTAGGCTCGGGTGACCCGAGGCTACGCCGAGCCGCAGTCCGAACCTCAAGAGAATCCGAGCCTCGCTCCGAGCCACCGACGCCCTCCGAACCTGGGCCGCCCACGTGAGGAGCACGTGCGGCCTGGGTTAATTGCACAGAAGCCCCTGAAGCTGTCCAGAATTACAAAGAAGTCCCTGTGAAGCAGACCCCACGTGAGGAGCACGTGCCCTGTGGAGAATTTGCACAAGAGTCCCCCCCACATTATAGGTAATTGCATTTGAGTCCCTGTCTGCATATTTGCTTATTGTAATTTTAATTTCCAGTATTGCATTTACACCCCTGTGTTTGCACGCATCTCTAGAGTGCATTTTTCATCATTTTGAAATTCTAAAAATTGCATGTTGTTGGAAATTTTGTCCTCTGTCTATTAGTACACCTGTTTGATTTTTGTAGGCTTATTTGAATTATTAATGAATTAATTGGTGCATTGTTGACATATTTCGCCCAGTAATGCCTTTTGATTTTTAGTTAATTCTCTGTGCCTTAAGAAATTATCAAAAATTCACAGTAGCTTAAGGACACCATTTTTGACATACCATAAAAATTTCATAGCATTTGCACGCATATCGAGGCCTAAATAAATTGTTCAGTGATTTTCTTAAAATTAATTTTAATAAATTCATTTCACAGTGAAATTAAGTCCTGTTAATTTTCCTAGGTCCCTTCTCATTAGAGCTACCTAGGATAATTTTAGTGCTTGGAAAAATTGTGATTTGATATTTATTAAAAATTAAAGTCTGAAAATCACTTTGTCTGTTTATTTAATTCTCAGTAAATTCATTTTGAGTCATAAAATTCCAAAAAAATTATTGTAGGTCATTTTCATCATAGATAACCATCTGGCCAATTTTCATTATTTTTGGACTTCATTTGATACATTAATTAAATTGCACATTAAATTGGCCTGCATTGTCTGCATACGTCTGCATAAAAATTAAAAAGACCAAAAAAATACTCCTCGAAATCAACACTCGAATAATTGCTTAAATTCACCTAAGGAGACAGATGCCTCCCTGAGATCGACCTTGGACTTCCACCAAGTAAAAAAATATTGCCGCTTAAAATTAACTTCAAATTAATCGATAAGTGGTTTTTGATCAACATCTCGTATCCGACTGCAACGAATCCTCAACATTAATTTGGACATTAATTTGACCTAATTAACATAGGGTGCGGGAGGTCTGTCAACTAGTAACTTGTCATTTATCCATAAAAAAAGGTTTTGGATAACTAGAGTTTTGACTAGTGGTTAAAATACCTTTTAACCTTGGGATTATCAAAGTTCATTGGAAAAATCAATTTAATTATTTAATACCATTTAATTAGCTTTCGTTTTCCTTTCACTATAACAAAATTGACCTAAGACAATGAATAATTTGAATATTCATTGCTAATTCTTCCCATGTTAAATATATATCAACGAATATTATTTAATGTAAAATTACCTTTTCTTCTCGAAATTATCAATGGATGCAATATTTGTTGCTAAAGGCTGATATATCAACTATTTATTCGTTGTCTTATTTATTGAAGTTTATATTAATCGTTGCTAAATTTAACAACGAGAAGATCACACAGAAACATAGCAATGAATGAGAAATTCATGGGAAATTTAAAGAATGAAGTGACGGATAATGCTCCTTATTTTATATTTAACTATGTATATTATAATGAATAAAAAATAGTCGTCCCCTTAGGTTAAAAAATGTTGTAGTGTTTACAATATGGCTCCATCTTTCGTCTCTCTTTTTTCAATCCATTTTAAATTTACAGGCTAAATCCTTTCTTACAGGTATGTTATCAAGTATAGTTTGCATTAACGATAATAATAATAATAGTAGTAGTAGTAATAATAATAAGGGTGGCATGTGGCTGCTCCTGTCTTATTTTTCGTCAAAATATTTTTATTTTTTTGGAAAATATCATCATATATCTTTATCTATATATCCGTCCTATATGTCAATCGAATTTCGTCAGAAACAGAGACTCCTACAGCCTCCATCGAGATGGTATCGATTTTAAAAATCGTGTTACTGTTAAAAAATGATTGTCTGGATGGAGGTCGTAGGAGTCTCTGTTTCTGACGAAATTCGAATGGCATATAGGAGGGATATGGGGATGAATACACATGGTGATATTTAAAAAAACAAAAAAATTACGGAAAATAAGGTGGGGGCAGCCCCATTTTTCCTAATAATAATAAGAGATTAATGGGGTTGCCCCCTTGGGGCAGCTAACATGACTGCCCCCGCGTTATTTTCAGCATTTTTTTTATTTTTTTTCAAAAAATATCGTCATGTATATTCATCCCTATATCCCTCTTATATGCCACTCGAATTTCGTCAGAAACAGAGACTCCTACAACCTCTATCCAGACAATCATTTTTTTTAACGGTAACAAGATTTTTTAAATCGACACCATCTCGATGGAAGCCGTATAAGTCTCTGTTTCTGATGAAATTCGAATGACATATAAAAGTGATGTATGAATGAATATACATGGTGATATTTTAAAAAAAAATAAAAAATACCGAAATAGCAAGACGGGGCAGCCCATTAAATCTTAATATAATAATAATAATAATAATTCATCTGTTTTTGCATCTGGCATGATGCAACAAGGGAACAAAACACGTTGTTTGGATAGAACAGAAACATGTGGGACTGCATCTATATTTCTTGTCAGCAGAGAAGAGCCCACAATAATAATGATCGTATCTTGGTCTTCAAAGTTCGATGCAGGACAAACTTAGCCTGTACGGACGAGGTAGATGACGAGCATCATCGTCCAATTCCATGCAAAAGGAACCAACTCATTCACATCTATCGATGGTTTCGTTTCCCGTGATGGATCAAACACAGGCCTGAATAGCTTTTAGGTTGAATCCAAGGTCTCTTGCCTCTGTCACCTCTTTTTGCTTCGCAATCTAATCACAAATAATCTAGTGGTTGGCACTGTTTGTCATGAAAGGATGAGATAATAATTTTATCAGTTGTGCTCTTTTGATATATTGGAATATCAATTATACCTTTTTTTAGAATATCATTTGTAACTCGAATGCATGCATGCATCAGTTGCACCCCCGTTACTTTAGTTGTCAATAAGTCGAACTTAATTACGATTTTTTTTTCAAACTGTAGAGGTATAATTGTCCAAACACTTCCCTCATCCACCTCCTTCTCTGGCCCATCCTCCTCTGCTACACGAGGCCCCGACCTATTCTACATAAAGTAGATAGAATAAATATGAAATATAAAGTAAGGAATAAGAGATATAATATCTCAACTGTTTTGATATGGGCTCATTGATATATTAACTTAACCTATTCTACCCCTACATTAGTACGTACAAAACAAATATCAAGAGGCGTACAATGTCGTGAGGGGCATTTTCTAGCTTCTAAATCTAAGATCCCAACATTTGTGAAAATTTGAAGAAAAAAATATAACTCATGATGAGTTATCACTTCCCAAAACGTGTTGCACATGTCATTCGTTCTTCAAGACCACACTTAACCTATTATGCAAGGGCATACACTTGTGTGAATGAGTTCTTGTGTGATTTTGTGCGATGCCCTAAGTGTATTCTACACGTTGGGGCATGTCTAGCGAAGATATAATAGACATTTAATATTTAATTTGTGATTAAAATATCAAATGAATTGATGTTAGACATTGAATTCAAACTAACACTATCAAGCACATGAGCATTGAAATTATTACGCAAAGCAACAAATATACACAAATATACATAAACACAACATGCAAAGTAAAACATATACATAAACACAACCATAGACACACACTTATACACAAAGAATAACACGTCTACTTCAACACACATTCAAATGCATTTCTAAAACACATATTACAACAAGTAAACATAAATCACATTTGAAAATGTTGTTTAATCCATCGTCTTTCTTAGACATTTCAACAAACACTTACAATGCATTTGAAAAATCACATACAAACTAAAATGCAACCATTGATTGGCACAAAAACTAAACTATGAGATGATAATAGTAAAAGATAAGAAATCTACCGACGGGTGATGAGTAGAGGCTCGTTGGATGGTGAAGTGATGAGATAGTGGAGGAACCCTCTTGAGAATAGATGGTGGAGGAGATGGGGGTTCAAGAGACATGCTAGCGGAGGAGAGGGGTCATAAGAGGAGGTCAGGGTGGATGGAGGAGGAGGTTGTGTCGCTGAGTGGTGGAAAGAGGAGGAGAGGTATCGCCAGTGGTGGAGGGTGAAGGAGGTCGGGGTTTAAAGGTTAGGACTTGGGTGATCAAATGAGGAAGAGAGGGAAAATGGGTTATGTTTACGGTTTCTCGTCAGAAAATGCGAGCATAAATGCGAACACAAGTAGTCGAAACCACTATCACATTATTTCGACCCCCTAATGATCACATATGAAGCCCGAACATGCCCACTTTTTTTGTTTGTGATCGCATATTTAAGTTACGACCACGGGCAGTGAGTTTATGCTCGCATAAACAACCGCGACTACAAACTCACTACTTATGGTCGCATTTGTGTGGTGGTAAATGATCAGATTTCTTATAGTGATAATGTTCTTCCTCACCAAGCATTGCAACCCGTTCTCACTAATATGACTTAATCATTGATGTAACAAATCAAAGAATCAACATCTTGAGTAACATCTGCCACATCACGAGAAATTGATGTATTTATGATATAAAGGCTCTTGCTTTACTTTCTTCCTTGAGCAACAACCAAGGATCCCTGGGTAATATTCTAATGCCCACCACCAAAGGTGTTCTGGTATCCATCATCATCAAGTTTCCGTGCAAAGACGAGGTTAAAATGCAGACATGTTGTCTGCCTCACATCAATGAGTGTTAACATCGCTCCATTGGCACTTTGTCGTACAATATTGCCAATGCCAATAACTCGAATCAAAGAGCCACTATCCATTTTTAATGTGCCAAAAACACTAGACGTGTATGAAGACAATAAAGCCATGTGTGAGCTAACATGGAGTGTTGAGCCCCTATCAACTAGCCCAAAATTACCATCATAGGAGGCATTCATCATTTCCTCATCACATACAATGAAAAGATCACATTGGGAACCCTATAGCAACAATCTCTTGCTCTTTGCCTCCATTTGCAGTTTTCCTATTAAGTAGGAAATAATAGTTCTTAATGTTAGGGGTGTCCATGGGGCGGGTACTCGCTCCATTTGATCGTGACCCGCCCCGTCCCATTGGGATTGGTCACGGGTCGACCCAATCCATTCCAACGGGTACCCAATTGTAACGGGTATTCGGTTAATGGTAATGGATTTTGGCTAGCCGTGGATACCCACGACTACCCGTGAGGATACCCGCGGCTACCCGTGAGGATACCCTCGGCTACCCGTGAGGATAAAGTGACATATATAAAAATGCAAACGATATGTCCAACTATGTATATCCATATCTATATCATATTCATAATGATAATGTCGGATATGAAAATATAAATAGTACAGAATGCATTCAAATAAGGATAAATAAACGTAGATAAATGAATTAATGAGCATATATAAAACTATGTAAATAATGTAAACCATATGAATACATGCACTATTAAATACGGATCCAATAATGACACATTCACGTAGGTTCTTCCTCATAATGAATCAAATACAGATAAAGGAGATGTAAATATATATAATCGGAGGACAACATGACAAAGAATATACAAGTATACATTCCTATTCGTAAATGGATGTATTAATTATCATCACAATTGGTTATCGGGATATGTGTGCGCGCGCTTATGTGCGTACGCTTGTGCACGTGGGCGTGGACACATACGCGCGCGCACATGGGAATGGGCATTTGCATGGGTACAGGTGCAAGCGCGAGTGTGGGTGGGTAGGTGCGTGCACGTGCGTGTGCGATACAATTCGTATTCAATCGTATTCATTATAATCATGTTTGGATGCTAGGATGTATGTATATCGATTTGGATCGTATCCGATTCATTACCATATATGTTTTCAAAGTTTAACATCCATGTATATTTCGATTTCAAAATGGATACATGTATGAGCCATCCCATACATATAGATTTAATATTATCTATATAATTTTGATTCTATTATTTTTCCTATCTAATTTGCATCCATTTCATACCGATATTTATTTTCAATGATTTAGCAATATATTTTTCATATTCACCGATATTTGTATTCGCATCCATTTTTATATTTTAAAATAGATAAGAATAATGTAATATCTAATTTGGTATTTGTATCTAATTATTTTGCATTTTTGTGAATCAATTGATAGTGGAAGCTTTCAATTGGGTACCTGCGGGTACCCATCGGGTGTTTTATATGGGGTAGGGTCATGACCTTGCGGATACCCGACCCATCATTTTCAATTGAGTATCCGAAAGAGTAGGGTCAAAATGAATGGGTCAGGGTACCCATTGATCTGGATATTTTTTATCACCCCTACTTAATGAGACCTTTCTACTTGCAAAATTGGAATTTGCAAAATTGGAATTCGTGTTCTCGTATTTGGACCATGTCTTACTTTTGCTACTATCTCTACCTTTCATTCTAGAATCCACTCCTCAATGTGAAGATCTACCTTGGCATTCTTGAACCCACTCCTTATGTTCTATACTAAGGAGTATAGTCTTATTCCTCTTATTAAGGAGTATAGGGACTCTAAAAAACAATGAAAAAAGTTCTTAGTTTTTAGCTTAAAATCCAAAAACACTTAATTTTTTCGAAAAAATAAATTCTACAAAATCCAAAAGACCTTAAATCCTTTATTTCGCTTTACATCTCACCCTATATATAATATGAAAATATACTTGTTCCACCTTTTTAGACTTATCTCCTAATTTTCTTAGTACTAGATATATTGCTTAACTTATTATCCGAATTTCTATTTTAATAATATCATATAAAAACAAAAAATAGGAAGGCGTACTTTCAAACTACCCTTTTCCTATATTTCTTCTCCTTTAATAGAAATGAAAACACCATAGAAATAAGCATATTAAATAAATTCTTTTATGAAATTCAAAAAGATGTCCAAAGTCAAGTAAAAATATAAAAATTTAAAAAGGAACATGAAAATAAATCACAATAAAAAATACAATTAAAAATCTAAAAAATACAAAAAATATAAAAAATCACATAAACCCTTGAAAATAAAAAGTGTACTAGGATCATATATTTTAATTTATATACAAAGGTATACTTAGTCATTTTTCAGATACACACCTTGTATCTTTACCGAAAAGTTGTCTCCTCTAGAGTTCGTCCCTCCTCTAGAGTTCATTCTTGAGATTTGTCCAAGTAAATCGACATCCATGTGCGCTACACCAACATCTTCTACACAACAAGCATTTGGTTTGGGAGTAAGAAGGAATAAGGATGGAGAATAAGGAGAGTAAGTGTCTATTCTCTGTTCGGCTAGAAAGATAAGAATAAGGAGAATAAGGTAGAATAAGGTTAGGTAAGGTGAAATAAAGATAGAAATAATGATGAATAAACACTACAAAAAAAAAGAGTTGTGGTCACGGAATGTGGCTACAGAAACTTGTGGCCACAATAATTCTGTGGCCACTAGTTTCTCGTAGCTACAATCCGTGGTCAAAGTCTTTATAGAAGAGTTGTGGCCATGACAAGTTCTGTGGTCACTTGTAATGGCGACGGCATATTCGTGGTTAGAGAACTCTCGCGACGAGACTTGTAGCTACAACTACTGGCTACGACGTATGGTAGCTAGAACTCAATTCTGTGGCCAAAATCCCCATATCCTGTTGGACATGTGAGCCCACGGCGAGCCATTATGCAATAAATGTTATTGCGAATATCATTCCCTGATCTGAAATAAAGAATAAATAATTTGCATAATAGGTCCCTCTGTACAATTAGGGTTATGTACCATGGCTGTCTTAATGATCATACAACTGTTGATTCAATTATTGAATCAAAGAGGCTGATGCTTGGATGAATATCTAAAGAGTTAGATTGAGGACTCATCAAGCACCGTCAATGATTGTTAAGATGTGATCTCCAGCCTGAGTAGGAGATGGCAATCCTTTCTTACATAGGCTGATATCTGACCGACCTCTTGATGCAGGTCCTCTGCATAGGAATAGAGATTCGGAGGTGTCAGATTAGTTAGGTCAAAGAGTTGACTTAACGAGATCGAGATAACCTAAGTCCTATGTTGAATGCTGTCACAGCATAGGCACGCATCCTCTGACCGGAGACAGATGTATTGCTATATGTCTGAGTATGTACATTTGACAGACCAATAGGTTGATGACCTAACCAAGGTCTATACACCGGCGCGTTGGTGTGCATATAAGGGCATATGAGTAATACGATCTCTCAAAGGGATCATACATGTTCACTACTGAACCGGAAGACATGAGCTCACTCATGAGATATTGGGAAGAATCAAATTCCGTGCACGGTCGTCTCGCTTTGGAAGCTTGACTGAATTTGTAGGTTTGATATATACTTTTGGAAAGTATATGATCAAGACCTAGGTATGATATATGCTTTTGGAAAGTATATGATCGATACCAAATCCCAATGATCAAATGAGAAACTTAGTGATCAAACCCAGAAGAAGACAGTGTAAAATAGATCTTGATCTTCGGGTTGACCATGGGTCTTCCAGTATGCAGGATGTACATGGTATTGGGAATACCTGAAGGGTGATGTGATCATAAACGATTGTATATCCATGACGCTTCCATTCCGAGGGAGTGATGAAATAGGTCTGGATTTTAGTGACTCCTTCCAGTAGAGAAGCAATCTGATCTTAGTCCCAAGTGTTGGACATTGATCTGAATGAGATTCAGATTCAATGAGAAGATTGGATTTGCGGTCTTGATTTAATCAAGCATCTGTGGGAGGTTCGTACGATCTGGATTTGAGACGAGATCTCAACATCCAAGTCACTATACGTGGAATAATACAATCGCCCTGTCCTTATCTCCAAGTATCTGCGGAGAAAGCACATTATTCATTGAAAGGGTTCAAGAATAATTCTTTTGATGAAATATCCAAGCAAGGACTTGATGATTAAATGAGATTTAATTATCAAGCTTAAATATGAATATGATTCATATTGTGAAAATGATTATCTAAGATAATTAAATGGGATTTAATTATCAAGCATTAAGAGAATGTGGATAACACTATCCATGATATATGTGTGTTATAGATATGATTTATAATATACATATATAAGAGAGAGAATTTATGTAAATAGCATTTGTTAATTAATAGTGTGAATTGGATTCACATTTGTTAATTAATTGGAAATGCAATTTACTAATTAGTTTGGGTTGTGAATATGATTCACATAATATTCAATGGCACGATTGAAATATTCACAAATTAATTTGGAATTAATTTGGTGAATATTTTTGTGAATACAAAATTAATTAAGGAATAATAAGATAAATAAAAAGGAGCCAAAATTGACCACCCTCCATAGGTGGCGTCACCCATGAATTGTTCATGGGTGACGCCCCCCAATTTTAGGGAGGTTGGTTGACTCCATTTTTATTTATCACATTATCTCTTAATTAGTTAAAGTTAAATTAAATTATGTTGATAATGTTGCAACATTTTTTAATTTAAATTAATGTTGTTGGTTTTAACCAACAACAATCATAGCCATTGATTTAGCATGGACCAAGCATAGCCCTTGGATCCATGTGTCCATGGATTGAGATCCAATGGATCCTAAACTAATATAAAAGGAGGGCTAGGGTAGCCTTCCAAAGTACATGATTAAGAGTTGTGCAAGGACACAACTCTCTCTCTCTTTCTCATTCTCGCCCTCTCTCTTTCTCTTCTTCATCAAGTGGCCGTCCACTTTGTGTTGAGAAAGGAGAGACTCTCGGCTTTCGCCTTCGACGACTCGTGGATCTCCATCTTCTTTGGAGTTTCTTACTCTAAAGGAAGACGACGGATTTCGTTTGACGAAATCGGGGGAGCCATCGCTTGGATCTTCATCGAGGATTGCGGGAAGGAACGTGACTCATCATCGCGCCCGCAAGTGCGTTCTTCGTGGATCGGCCTTAAGATAGGAGGATCTCTACTTTGGGATCTCGCGATCACAACCACACTTCAAGAGGTATTCCTAATACTTTGTGGTTTGATGAAACGATCCGAGAAGTGTTCTCGTGATCATGTGGTTTCATCTTTAAAGTTAAAATTTTTAATTTCCGCTGCATCTAGCATCTAGTACGACTAGTTGCTCCGATTGCATACGATGCGATCGACACGCTTCCGTGATGCTCTTGAAGGATTCTCAATATCCTTCAAGTGGTATCAGAGCCAAGTTGAATAAGGTTTTGGATATGATCCATAGACCTTAGACGATTTGGTTCTTGAAAGGGTTGCGAAATTTTTACTGCATTTCAATTTTCGCACCTGTGTCTAATTGAATTTTTCGGCTCTGTTTAAAATGTTTAAACACGAAATTTTCAATTGGATTTTGTTCCCCATTAAACAAGGAAACCATAGGACTTGAGTTTACTAAATTTGGACTTCATTTGCTCAAGATATGGCTTTTTGAATATGACTATATTCACTGTTGCGGGAACTGCGGATTTGAACGTAATTAATGAGATGATTACGGTTTTAGTCCGCCTTGAAATGCGTGAATTATCACTTGGGTTATTTAATAAATCAAATAGGCAATCTTTGGAAACTGAGTTTGCATTTTTTGGATTTAAATTGATCAAGATATGTTAATTTTAGTGATTGGGGGTCACTGCTGGAAATTAACAATTTCTTGATCTTGAACCTTGTGATATGTCATTCAATTATTATGATGAAAATTAATTGTTAATTTTCTGGAATAATTAGTGATAAATATTTGTGAAATATTTAAAGAGATAATTATTTCATTGAATGACACATGCCTAAACCACAATGATGAGATATTAGATCTTGATCATTGGTTCATCAACAAACATTGCTTTCATGAAAACCATAGTTTATCCTACAATTGTTGTAGGACAACTTTTACATGAAAAACCCTTTTGCTTGAATAGGATTGGGGATTTGTCTAGCAAATCTCCTTATAATAAAAAATGTTTTGATTTATATTATATGGTATAATTTTCGGTTGAAAAACCGATGAACATCTCAAAGTACATGATGGTCTATCTGGTATTATCCTTTCCCGAGGCGGATGTGGTGCCTAGTCGGAGAGTATTGGGGTCGCGGGTTGCAACGTATGTGGTCCGTCCCACTCTCGTCGGTACTGGCCATGACAGCGGGTAGGGACTGTATAATACTGGAGACAGACAATGTGTATTTTTCTAATTATTAAAATTTGAATAATACGTACTTTGAGTATATACCTACTATTCAAGTAAAATACATGTTTGTTGATTGATGATTGGATTGATGATTAATTTAATGTGATTAAATTAATTATATCCAATAAACACTCTATTATAAATAGATGTGTATTTCCCTTGGAAGAATTAATTACGTGAATATGATTCACGATAATTAATTACAATTTGAATATGAGGTGGAGGATCACATAAGTGACATCCATGGTCTCCCGTCAAGGCAAAGGATTCCGTCGCCAGTTGTTGTGTATAGGAGACGCCTGTCCGAAGTGACAGATCCTGTACATGATTTAATTGGATCGGGTTCTTTGCTTCTCGAAAGAGTAAGGTCGTATACGTAGTGACCCCAATATCGGGTCTTCATATTATTGGGGCGATATTGGATTGCGTATAGCGAGTATTAAGCCTGTTGACGGTTGGTTCAATTAATGACGGGTCAACATTGCCTTAGGGGTGGTGGGCCCGGGTGTTAAAGACCGAATTGGGAAATGCAAGTTGGACTTCCAAGGCGGAATGTGTTCCCGCTTCTTTTTATCCGAGTTGTAGGTTCTCATATTATTGGCATGCAACAAAGATAGGTAAGGAGATCCCAGATCTTGCTAGAGATATAATGGTAAGAATATCTCTTACATTGAAAGTGATTAAGGGAATGAACTTTCAGTGTTGACAAGGCAAGACAACTTTGATATAAAAATTCCTAAATCAAAGTAAAATATGTATATATAATATATATACCCTTATGCAAATTTCTTATTTCAGATAATCCTTCATTAAACCCACTCAATGTTATACTCAATAATAACCAGTAAAATATCATGGATTGACTCTTGATCCAGATATTGTACTTGCAATTGGAGACATAATGTATGTGGTTGCAGTGTGTAAGTTCCCTCAACATAATGAGGAAAGGGCAATTAAATAAGACAATAAGACATCGCCTTAGGGTTTGTATGTCTCTGTAGTCTTGATCCTTCATCGAGTGTACTTTGGAAGTGACATGTCGATGGTGATCGTAATTGTCGAATAATCCTTATAAAATAAAAGAAGATATTTTGGCATATATGCTCTAGACATTTAATCATGAATGACATGGTTCTCTGCATCATGCAGAATGGTGGCTCGAAAGAGATGATGTATTCAAAATGTTTGAATACCTACCTGAACCTAAGTCTCTAAGAGTTAAGATGTATGTAGACATGATGAGTGTCATCATTCTATTATCTATACTCTAGTCATTCATGAAGCTTCATAAAATTCATATTGTATGAATTTAATGAAGCATGTATAAATGTTGAAATGCTCTTGTATTGAAATCTTTAAATTCAACATAAGAGATTCTTTGTCTTGAACAATGGTTATTTATAGATGGAGAGAGCGCAGTGGAAGCATGGGTCGGACCCGAGCAAGAAGGAAAGTCAAAAAGTTGACCTACTTCTGTGACTTCCATATGACATCCAAAGAGTTGGATGAATGCCAATACTGCAATAAGTTGATGTGTTGATAGTATGACTATCAAATCTGTCTAAAATCCTTAGTGAAGGACTCAGATAGAGCATCAAAATAATCTACATATAATCATTGACTACGACTTTCTTATTTCATAAGATTAAGTCTGACAATTGTATCCCAATCTTCTAATGACATTTGCAATTGGTTGCAGATATATATTAGAAGATTAGAAGTTTGATCTTAAGGTTTAGTAGTCATCTACATGCATATTACTGTAATTGTTGCAGCAATCTCTATTGGATAGATAGACTTCATATTCTCAGTGGGAGAGCCCTTAGTCTTAGAGAATGCCTCTATGACCTAGATATTAGAATACCCTCATTGTTTGTTTCTAAATGTTGGAAATAAACATGAATTCTGAGATAGAACTATCATAAAAGGTTATGATGGATATATTTCAGATAGTAATCTAACATCTAGTGGACTCCACAAAATTAGAAAATTAATGAATGGTTCATTAAGATTTCTAATACTGAAAATCAAACCTTATAAGATTAATAGGAGGATGAAGATTATTTGACAATGATCTGGCATCAAGCCTTGGACATTTGTCTGTTGATTTGATCAATAGACTAATAAGATGTGAAACTTTAGAATGTCTAAAATTTCAAATCTTACATACTTTTGAATATTGTATTCGAAGTAAAATGTCCAATACACCCTTCTCTGGGAATGGTGTTAGATGTCGAGGTATTCAAGATCTCATACATATTGATGTATGTAGATCATCTATATCATAGTAAACATTATGGATATGTGATATCTATTGATGATTATGTATGATATGAGATTTCTTCTCTTCACCTGAGAAACCTTTGAAATGTTCAAAGATTTCACATTTTGGTTTACAACCAAAGTTTGAAGAAAGATGAAATGAATTTGATCTAAGCAAGGTAGCAAGTACCTATTAGATAAAATTCAAAGAATACCTTATGGAGATGTGAATATCATTTCTATCTCAATCCTCCTAACACACCTAAACTCAATGGAGTTGTCGGGAGATACAATTGGATCATGTGTGACTCCATTTTTAGGGAGGTTGGTTGACTCCATTTTTATTTATCACATTATCTCTTAATTAGTTAAAGTTAAATTAAATTATGTTGATAATGTTGCAACATTTTTTAATTTAAATTAATGTTGTTGGTTTTAACCAACAACAATCATAGCCATTGATTTAGCATGGACCAAGCATAGCCCTTGGATCCATGTGTCCATGGATTGAGATCCAATGGATCCTAAACTAATATAAAAGGAGGGCTAGGGTAGCCTTCCAAAGTACATGATTAAGAGTTGTGCAAGGACACAACTCTCTCTCTCTCTTTCTCATTCTCGCTCTCTCTCTTTCTCTTCTTCATCAAGTGGCCGTCCACTTTGTGTTGAGAAAGGAGAGACTCTCGGCTTTCGCCTTCGACGACTCGTGGATCTCCATCTTCTTTGGAGTTTCTTACTCTAAAGGAAGACGACGGATTTCGTTTGACGAAATCGGGGGAGCCATCGCTTGGATCTTCATCGAGGATTGCGGGAAGGAACGTGACTCATCATCGCGCCCGCAAGTGCGTTCTTCGTGGATCAGACTTAAGATAGGAGGATCTCTACTTTGGGATCTCGCGATCACAACCACGCTTCAATAGGTATTCCTAATACTTTGTGGTTTGATGAAACGATCCGAGAAGTGTTTTCGTGATCATGTGGTTTCATCTTTAAAGTTAAAATTTTTAATTTCCGCTGCATCTAGCATCTAGTACGACTAGTTGCTCCGATTGCATACGATGCGATCGACACGCTTCCGTGATGCGCTTGAAGGATTCTCAATATCCTTCATATCCGTGGGCATAGTTCTGTAGCCACAACTTCGTTTCTTTGTAGTGAAGTTGAAATAATGAGATGTGGATAGGAATAGTCGGACACTTGGAAACCACACTGAACGAAGAATTGACTCATTATTCCGGTGCTTATTCTCCAAACAAACATGGCCTTAGGGAATCACACATAAAAAATGACATCATTATTGATGAGACACACCAACGTGGGTTTGCTAGTGACTTAGTCACTTAGGTTTTTGGACCCTTACCCAATTTTTTGTTTCATCTTTTTACATTTAAGTTTACTGCAAGGAAAACAAGTCGTAGCTACAGAACTATGCTCACGGATGTGGGGTTTGTAGCCATGGAATTGGGTTTGACCACAACACATCGTGACCTGTAGCCGTAGTTACAAGTCTTGTCACGAGACTTCTCTAACCACGAATATGCTGTGGGCACTACAAGTAACCACAGAAGTTGTCGCGGCCATAATTCTTCCATGAATGTCCTCCTTACACATTTGAAGACTTTGACCACGGAATTGTAGCTACGAGAAACTAGTAGCCACGAAATTATCGTGGCCACAAGTTTCCGTAGCCACATTCTGTTACCACAACTCGTTTCTCTTGTCGTGGTTGGTTTGTTATTTGTTTGCCTTGATTTGTCTTCTTCGGTATTGTTGAGTAGCTTGGCCGGTTTTCTTAGATCCTGAGCAAACTGACTTGCTCAAAGATCAAGCGGTCTTCAAGGCAGCCAAGATGTGCATGAGCAGGAGGAGAAGACATGAGCATTCTAATAACTTAACGTAGATTTGACATCGTTTTCTGCATTTAGTGTAACTATCCATTTTTGCACTAATGCAGATAAACTTGTGAATTAAGAAACTTATTCGGTATGTTTCAACTACAGTCAGGGTTTAGATATCTGTTTCCAGATTTTCGCTGTTTTCTTTCCTTTGTTTTCACAGTATATGTTGATTTGAATAAATATATGGTAATTTCATCGGGGGATGATCCTATAAAATCAAAAATCTTCTAAACAAGATTGATACCCAGTTAATCTAAATAGTTATATGCTGATTTTATTAACGATGATTCTGTTTGCTGCAGTAATTACTAAAATCTAACAGATCACAGAACAGGAAACCGCGATAAATTAGTACCAAACCAATGATATGAGGATTGAGGAACATGTTGTGATCTTGTAATGGAAACCGATGATGATGGACATTAAGATGATCACAGCACAGGTTGCCACTCTGAACAAGAAGATGATTATATTCTATATTTTGCTTTTGCTGTATTGTTCCTGCGGCGTACAGCTGAAATGTTTGTCTCGTCTTAAGGACAAAGCGCATGAAGAAAGAGCCAAAACACCGGTCCTAAGTGTGCGTGTACGTAACCCCACACTTGACCGTCGCTTCCCCTTTGATTCTCTTGGGAAGATTTTGAATAGAACAGGCTGATGTATTCATATGAATAATCGCCAGATTATATACTTTTTCTAGACTTGTGTATTATGCTGTGCGATGATGAGAACACGCAACTCCAGTGATGCATGCAGATGCAGATATATGTTGTTACTGAACTTCTTTAAGATCTATGTATTCATGTGGGGATTTGTGATTATCAATACATACATACATATACATACATACATATACATACATACATACATACATATATATATATATAGATATAACCGTATCCTTATCCGTTTTTGAATACGAATACGGATGCGGATATTGATGGATATTAAAATTATCTTACTACATCTTTAAAAAACGGATGCAGATATGTAAAATGGATGCTGATCGCATACGAGTAATGTTAAAAATACTATATGGACTCAAGTATATAAGAATTGGACGGAAAACACATGATATAAATTTACTAAATGTGTTTGTATCATAAAAATTACATAAATATTATAAAAAAGGTATAAAATTATGTAACATAGGATTAAAAGTAAATTTATGACAATATTTTTATACGAAAATGGATATATGAATACAAATACGGATGTTTGCGGATATCAAAACGATATCCATATTCATATCCATTTTAAAATAGATACGGATACTGATGTTAAAATATGTATAAAATAGATATGGTAACGGATCGGATACGGATATATCCATAACCATTTGCATTCTTAATTGCAGGCCATAATTGGAACTGCTTAAATATCATATGGGTGTAATTACAAAGTTTTGGAGGAGTACAAGTGTAAAACCTCCTAATGCAATTGGACTGGAATTGGGCCAGGCCCGTTTTCCCAAGAAGGGCATAAGGCAGAAGGGCCTATTGTTATTATCTAATAAAAACCTCATAGATAGAGAAAGAGATGCCCACTTTTATAAAGTAAGAGAGCGATGCCCACTTTTATAAAAAAAAAACAGCAGAGAAATGGAAAATAAAAAACGTAAATGTCACTCAGTCATTGGAGACAAATAGTATTTCTAACCACTTTCAAACTAAAAAAAGTCAACATAAATGAATTATAAATACAATCAGCATTTAATACAAACAATATCACATCAGATCATTTTATCATTTCAATCCTTCAGATCATTTTATCATTTCAATCCTTTTAACTGCCTGAACACCTTTTAATTACATAAGGGTTTTGCTGGTGAATAGTAAATTATACTCCTGTGAATAGTAAACTATACCCCGGTGAATAGTAAACTATGAGGAGGATTGAGAGGGTTCAAAGGAGAGGTACACCGATGTAACCAAACCCAACCCAACAACCAAACATGCCCTTAGTAATCCATTTGAGGGAGTTCGCTCCATCCTTATCTAACTAGGTAAGCAGACATGTATTAAGAACTCTAGAACTTGAATGCTCTCAGAGAGACTTGAATAATGATCTTCCTTTTTGATGGAAAATCAAGAGTTAACTCGTTAATAAGAAAGTTAAGGTCAATAATCGATGAGGAAGGGTCATGAAGGTGGGTTTCTTCTTTGGATTGACATTAAAGACCAAGGTTTTAAAAATCAAATTATATATTAAATCAATCATATTGGGTTTGGATTTTTTATAGGAAAAAATAGGGCAGACCAATAGAACTCATGATAACATCAATGATTTTAATTGAAAAAAATCGAATAATTATATTTCTATTTGCTTGGTATGGTCCGATTGGAATAACCCAAATTCGATTAATGTTTCATGTCGAAGATGATCCAAACAAGCAATCTATCAGGGAAAAAATTATGAGCAAAGAGAGGTTAACAAAACATGAGAGCATATACAAGAATTCTAAGACACAACGTCTCTCTCAGAATGAGACTCTCTCATATTCGGTAGGAGAATAAGCAAGAATAAGGATGGAGAATAAGGGGAATAAGGGTCTATTCTCCGTTCGGCTGGAGGATAGGAATAAGGAGAATAAGGTAAAATAAAGGTAGATAAGGTGGAATAAAGATAGGAATAAGAGTGAAATAAGATGAAATAATGGGGAATAGTCGTACCACTGGGAACCGTGTCGGGAGGAGAATTAACACCTTATTCCAGAGCCTATTCTCCAACCAAACTGGCCTTAATCTTACAATACATATAAAATGGTAATCGGTAAGCAGATCCTAGTCAGATCCAAAAATCCGTACGTAGTCAAGATCCGTTTATGGAATCTACTTAGATCACAAACAAGCCGATGCTTAAAGTCATATTTCAACAAATCCTCACTTTGACTTGAACTCCTCCTGGAATATTGCATGCGAACTCTCTCTTTCCTGAACAGGGCCTTTACGCCCTAGAAAGACCAACCAAGTCCGTGCTAGTTATGAACTTGGTTAGGGGCATTGACTTCATCATCATGTCTGTTGGATTGTTTGTAGTTGCAATCTTCTTCATTTGAATGTGGCCCTTTATGAGTACATCTCTGATGAAGTGATTGCGGACGTCGATGTGCTTTTTCTTTTATGGTGCATCTAGTCTTTCATCATATGTATACCACCCTGACTATCGAAGTAGATGACGATTGTTTTCTAATCAGCAATGAGCTCGTCGAATAATCAACTCAAGCAAATTATACGTCCTTGATTCCTTCATTTGCTAATATGTACTCGACCTCCGTGGTAGATAAGGCCATGTATTACTGCAATTTTTCCTTCGACGAAACTACACATCTGTCAATAGTGAATACATAGCATGTCGCGGACGTTCTCTTGTCATGGTCACCTATATTGTCACCATCAACAAAGAGAACTACTCTATCCTTCTCTCAAACTCAAGACAAAATCCAATGGTACCTCATAGGTATCTCAAAATCCACTTCAAAGCTAGACAATGACCTTTTCAAAGATTTGACATGTATCTACTCACAATATTAACTGCTTGGGAGATGTCTGGGCATATGCATATCATGACATACCTGATACTCCCATCAGCATTGGTGTAAGGAACTCATGACATGTACTTGAACTCGTTCTCTGTCTATGATTACAAGTTTGTGAAATGAGAGCAAAGTTGTATCTTTTCTAGTTTGGCATTTGACATGCTAAAATGATCCAAAGCCTTCTACAAGTAGCTCTTCTGACTCAAACACAATTTCCTAGCATTGAGATCCCTATCTCTCTCTCTCTCTCCACGATAAGTATCTTCTTGGTTGCACCAAAATCCTTCATCTCGAACTCTCCACCAAGTAGGGCCTTAAATATGTTCATTTCAGATTTATTTATACATGTTATCAACATGTCATCAACATATAACAATGGAAAAATGAAAAAGCCATCACTAAAGTGTCTAAAATAGACATACACATCATAACTGCTCTTGTGTGCAATGATGAATGAGATGAAGTGTTTGTACCACTATCTCCGTGATTAACTTCAACCCATAAAAAGATTTTTCCACAACATGTACACCTGATCTTCCATTCCATGCACTGCAAATCCTTCATGTTGGCACATGTAAATATGCTATTCAAGGTCTACATGTAAGCAAATTGTCTTCACATCTAGTTGCTCCAACTCCATGTCATACACATCAAAAATTACCAGTAGATTTTATACGGAGGTGTGCTTTACTGCATGCAAGAATATATTATTATAGGCAATAATCTTCACCTGGCTAAATCTTTTGGTAACTAGTCTTGCCTTATACCCACACTGAGAGATCCAGATATCTTCTTTCTTCTTGTAAGTCCACTTATGGAAAATTACCTCTTGTCCATGTAGTGGAGGAACAATGGTCCATGTCTGATTTTTATGAAGAGATTCAATCTCCTCATCTATCGCTACAAACCATTCAGTAGAGTAATGTGATGAAATAACTTTTGAAAAACTACGTGGCTCTCCTACATCACATATTCCCTCTACAAAGGATAATGCATATGTAAAAGTAGAATATGCATATCTAGTGGGTGGCTTGATCTGCCTTCGTCCCTGTGTATTTGCAATGCAGTCTTCTTCTTCACATGATGATCTCTTCTTCTTCTGATTTAGATAGGTGACCATGATGTGGTTGGACTGGCTCAACCTCAAACTCCACCTACTTGTTGGTACTCACATCTATATCTGCATCACTAGAATGAAAAATAGAACTATGCTTGAGAGATGAAATAACAGACTCATTAAATACAATATTCTTCTCAATCATCAACTTTTGCGACTTTGGATCAAGATACTACAACCTATATTCCTTCACTTCAGACACATAACCAAGAAATATTCACTTAACATATCTACCAACTTTCCTTGAATAACATGTGCATATGCACAACAACAAAAAAATTTCAAATCAAAATAATTTGGGGAATGTACTGAACATAAATCCTTTGATGTCAGGTTATCTAGAACTGAGGAGGAAGATTGGTTCACAAGGAAGAGTGTTGTCACAACTGCTTTAGCCGGCCCAAAAATCCATCATTAATCCATCATTCAACAACATGTGTCTGACTCTCTCTAGCAGGATCTTATTCATGTATGCTGCGACTCCATTCTGTTGAGGAGTGTTTTTGATAGTATAATATCTCGTGATGCCTTCATTCTTGTAAAAGTTATTGAATTTTGTTGGATAGAATTCCATGCCATTATCTGCCAGTAACCTCTTGATGCTTCTCCTCGTCTGCTTGTCTAGTAGTGCTAGTGAGTCTGGCACAAGAGGGGGCGGGATGAATTATGCAATATACAATTCTTGCAATAACACTATAATTAAAAAATAATTCAGAAATCACAATGAAAAAACAATAATCAACCACAAAGACACAATGATTTTTATGTAAAAACCTAAGCAGGTGAAATTCATGACCTAGTCTTATTTTAGGATTTTCCTTTCGCTCTCTCAATGATTACTTTAACCTGATGGTAGCACAACCTCTCGTGCAACCTGTACCCTTGATGAAAACTTTTATGAGCAGTTCTATTTATATTCGGGTATATGAATTCGTATGTTTATGTGATCAATACGTACGGGAGTAGTATATAAACTCCCTAAGGTTAGGGATCTCTGTATTCTTTCTTTATCAACATAGGGAAAACCGATCGTCAACGCCGAAGGACGTAGCCTTGTAAATCTTGTGTTTGCATCTTGTTTGATTGATTTTGTTTGTGTGTGTGTTTGTTTTCGTGATAAGCAACATTAACAAATCTTAACTATTAGATAATAATAAAATAGTCTGATTGGAAAGTACCACCACAATACCTTCCCAGCATTCAAGTCTAGAAATAGTCCCCCATACCTCCTAGAAGAAGCCATCAATTCCATTCATCTTCTTCCACCGAGCAAGAAAGCTTTAACTTAGAGCTTTGGTGATAGCAGAAGCGACCTAGCTTAGGACATCTGCATATAGATACACATTAAGGCGTGTCGAGAGCATACACGAGCTCCTCTACATAATTCTTCTCCCTTTGTGTCATTAGACGAGTTCCGTGCATCACCATTGAGGTATATCCAACCATTGCTCAGTTCCCCTTGCTCCTCTCCAAGCAGACGGAAGTGAACACAATCATGTAGGCTATTGTACGTCGCCTCTTTTCAATTTCATCTTCTAATCGTGTTTACCTTGCTAATTTTCATTATCCTCTAATTTTATCCACATCTCGACGTCATCGTCGATAATTTTCATTTATCTACTACGATCTAACCTCATCATGATCGGTTAATCTCGGTTGATTGATCGTGAGATTGTCCAATACATTTCTCCTCGAAGAGGGACCTTGTATTATCATTCCTTCACCTTTACTAGTACCGATCGTTTAAGCTCTCGCCAAGATCGCAAACTCAACCTTGCCTAGGTCATTAGCACTTTCGATCTCCTCATCAAGAACCTATATGACATAGCTATATCCTATGCAGGATTTGAGCTGATTCGGTTACATTTTGTCGAACCTAGCCAGTTCATCTTCGATTATCCGAGTTATCTATATCCGTTCAAGGTCCATCTTCACTTTCATTCGCTCTTGTTGTTCGAGGCAGCATGATTTGCCAAATATTTGAAGGTATATTTTGATCTGAATTATGAGCATATAAATCTGTTATGCCTCATCATTGGATTCTTAGAAAGGTTTTTATTCTTCGACATCGATCAACTCTCTCAGCCATCAGTTAGATCTCAACTTCCATATATTTGGAGTATGTAGGTATGAGTTTCAGACATTAAGGGTGTGTTCGGTTCAGGAATAAGCAGGAATAAGGATGTGGAATAAGGAGAATAAGAGTCTATTCTTTGTTCGGCTGGAGGATATGAATAACGAGAATAAGGTGAAATAAAGGTAGGTAAGGTGGGATAAAGATAGGAATAAGAGTGAAATAAGATGGAATAATGGAGAATAGTCGTACCACTGGGAACCGTGTCAGGAGGAGAATTAGCCCCTTATTCCAGGGCCTATTCTCCAACCAAACATGGCCTAAGGGTTCGTTTGATTACTGGGTTGGATTGGGTTGGAGTAATCTGCTATGAATGTTGTATTTCGAAGGATTGAATTTGCCACTCAAAAAGGGTTGGCGGTACAACTTGTTGTTCGTCTCCGTCAATTTCTATGTAATGCTAGATTCTTGGACTACGAAGTAACATATATTTCTGGTACTAAAAAAACAAAGGTGGTGGTGGGAGAATGTGCTTTCACACCTACAATTCAATTCACTACAATGAGTTTTTTTAAAAAAAATGGTATACATTGTCATTTTATTTCAAATCTTTTAAAATACCAAATTATAAAGATTATTGAATAATTCGTGCAAGTGGCAATTCATATCCGTTTGCCTTTAAACGTACTATAGGATACATTTGCATATTTTCGAACTTTTACTTATTCAATTTTGTAAATTAATATTTCACTTTATTAATAAAACAGAACTAAAATTTTTTTGCCTCTTGTTATAGTTTTTTCCTAGAAAGTTCCCAAAGTAAAAAAATTCTTAAACAGAAGTTTGTTAGCTTAACAACTTAGAAATTTCATGGGTTTTTGTTTTATTGTTTCATAAATATAGAAATTAGATAATCATATTTTATTAAATTTAACTTCATAAATTATTAACAAATACATAAAAATATGGAATATAAATAACTTGTTATATTTTTGTTCATTTATAGAAGTTTGATAGATTTATTCCATCATTAAAAATTTACTACAACAAATAGAAATTATGAAAGTTTCTCACAAATTTCTACAAAATTCCTCTACCTATTTTTGTAAATTATTTGATTCTATGAGATAAATGATATAGATTTATACTTGAAATAGTTAAATTATTAAAAATATCAAACTAAATATAAATTTATACACATAAAATTAATAAAATCTCTCCTTTAACCTGATTAAAGAACTTGTAATTGGACATATATTTTTAAAACTTTCATTTGT
The DNA here is from genome assembly GCA_037367405.1 of Ottelia alismoides. NCBI lineage: Eukaryota > Viridiplantae > Streptophyta > Magnoliopsida > Alismatales > Hydrocharitaceae > Ottelia > Ottelia alismoides. The sequence goes on along the minus strand of JAZKJV010010592.1, from coordinate 373,993 downwards.
AATCCGATTTACATCAGCAACTTAACATCATAAAAACCTCAATTAATACATAAATTCAAAAACTTATCACAAAATTTTCGCACAATTCCGTGGGAGGCATGGATTTATCTTAGTATCATATTTTTTTCAATATTGGTTTTCTAAAATAGGTTGATATCTCATACTCTTGTGTTATGTTTCTTACAGAGATTCTTATTACCTGCACAAAGCCAACTGTAATTTTGTGAATTAATAATTCTCCGTACGTATACATATAATAATGTAGAGCGGATTTGTTGTACAATAAAAATTATTGTACAAAGAAGAGCCGTTGGGGCAAATCTTTAGCGGGTCAAAAGTCCGGCTGTTGAAGACTCTACATCAGCTTAGTTCTGAGTCAGGGAAGCAACTGGAGGAGTCTCTGATTATGGGGGTGTGGTTCCGTTGATGTTTAATTAGCTCGGGATCTTTCCCCTGCCACCTTCACTATTGAAGAAATATCTGGTCAGCACCACCCGCTTCTTGGCTTTCGACTCTTGCTGACGACTACTAATAGCTAGATCATGATCGAGCTCACGAAGACCATCAAAATCCGGATCTTGTCTAGCTAGTACGACCACAATACCATCCCTACATATCCAGATGAGATTGGATCGTCTCTTGTAGCCTTTGTTGCAGCAGAGTCGGCTGTAGGAGCTAGAGCCGCACGATCTTGATCGTGCGATCCCCATGAATTGACACTTTGTGTGGACCCGGATCATGCGAATTCTTAAGAACCGCTCAATCAAGATCAAGCAGCTTCAACCCCTACAACCGACTTTGCTGCAGCAAGAGCTACAACAACAGACGATCCATCTCATATCCAGATATATCGATCACAATCACAAACATATAAATCCAAATTATAATATCAATTAGTTCTTCCTTCTCTTACCTAACAAGGCAACATCAACCAGATTGATTCGTATCCATTCCCAACCATGTAACATATCACACCAGATTGCAAAAATATCCTCATGTTTACCTGTTCTAAAGACCAGACCACCAAATCCCAAATCTCGACTAATCTAATCCAAATCACGAGCCCACCGCCACCAACCCCGACCCAATCATACCTTCTAATCAAAGTTGCCCACCTTCCCCGCCCATATCTCAACTCAACAGCAACGACGTCTCAACTACGAGCCCCCCACCTCACGATTGCACCATAATCCACATCCACCACATCTCTGCAACAACACAAGGATGATGGAAGAACCCATACGAGCCATCTTCAGGTGCACCACATGGCATGAAGAGGAGCTCCCGTCCCCCACCGCCTGCCGGTACCGCTACTCCTGCGGCGGCAGCGCGTACCCCGCCGACTACCCGGTCATCGTCGACCTCCTCGCTTTCTTCCTCACCATCTTCTGCTACATGCTCGCTCTCTACTTTACCTTCAACCTCAATCACAGCAACGACGATGACGACGGCGACGAAGGCGGAGGCGATTCCTTCCGGCGGCTACGGATGATGAGGATGTTGTCTCCCTCCGGTCCAATATTACTTCCACTGCTTTTGCTGGTACTCTCCAATGGCCACCGCATCAATGCAGTCTTCCCTCTCTCTCAGCTCGGACCGGTGATCCTCCAGCTGGTCTACGTGTCCACCCTCGCGTTCCCCACGCCGGCGTACCGCAGCCTGCGGTACGTGGTGCTGGAGGCTTCCACGGTGTCTGGCGTTCTGCATGCAGGCATGTACGTCGACGCTGTGGTGATGCCGTACTACACCGGTCTCGACTTACTCGCGAGGTCATCGCCGACGGGTGCATGCGCGACGTGCGTGTGCCGGGAGGAGGCGTTGGTGGTCGGGGGGTACGACGCGGGCTACCGGGGGTTGTCGTGGACGGCGGTGTGCGTGGCGGCGACGATATGCGCGAGGCTGGCGTGCGGGATGTTCGGGGACGACGGCAGGGGGAGGGCGGCGAGGTGGGCGGCGGAAGGGGTGAGCTGGGTGATGGTGTGGTGTGATTGCGTGTATATGGTGGTGGGGTTCGGGGAGGGGGAGCCGTGGGAGAAGGTTGGGCATGTGGCCGTGGGGGTCTTGGTGGTGGTGCACGTGTGGAGGAGGGTGTATCTGCTGTTGGGTTGGTTGGAGGTGTGCTGCAGGAGGAGGAGAGCGAGGAAGAAGAAGGATGGTGGCCATGTTATGCTCGTCTGAATGCATCAAACGTCTGTAACTGCAACTTTTTTGTGTGATTATGCACGAAGGAATTGCTTCAATGTTCACACTATTTATTATGATATATTTTGGATTGGAACTATTGGACAACGAAAAATCTATTGAAAGTGTTCGAGTTTAATCGTCCAAATTCTGTAGCTAAACTTGTTTAGCCTTACGACGATCAAAAATCTTATTCGTGAATTCATTATCAGGAAACATATTATAAAGAAACCGTCGCGAGACGGGTAAAAGTTGCGCGGCCAATCCCTTTTGGATGATAAATTCAATTCTTCGGAACACAACATCCATAGAATTGGGAGTCATAACATTGCTATGCATAATTTTCTGGACCCTCTTAAAGAGCTCTATAGTTTCAGACGTCAAGAACTCAAAGGTATCAAACCCGAAAGAGATGAAAAAATGTTGATTGTCATGTTTAGCAACTTTGGCTGAGGCAGCTTTCTTTGCAGCGTATCCCGCAGCCAGCTAGTGAATAATATGTAGCTTCATCTTCACGTTGCAGGACAGGGGGATGGATCCTCTGCTGTAGGGACTTTTGCAGCAGAGGTGCTGTAACTCTATTTAGGTTATTTTTATGATTTTGATTTCAAAATCTAATCTTATCATTTGTATTTTAGTTTAATTCTCTACCTATCCTCCAAATTTCGTTCAAATATGAACTTATTTGCTATTTTATCTTAATGATCAAACATTCGGATCTTTTTTAAATCGAATTTTAGTTGCTTAGATTATGATCAAATGTTTGACTATTAAGATAAAATAGCAAATAAGTTCAGATTTGGCCGAAATTTGTAGGACAGGTAAAGAATTAAACTAAAATACAATCTATAAGGTTAGATTTTGAAATCAAAATCATAAAAATGGCCTAAATAAGGTTACAACACCTCTGCTGCAAAAGTCCCTACAGCAGAAGATCCGTTCCCTCAGGACAGATGCTATTAGAGAAATTTGCTGTAGCATGGAATCGTTGTGTACAGATCGAGAATGTTCATCAAATCTGTGTTGTAGCATGGAATCGCTGTGTACAGATCGGGAATGTTCGTCAAATCTGTGTTGTTGCATGGAATCGCTGTGTGCAGATCGGGAATGTTCATCAAATCTGTTTGCTTAGGGGAAACGATTCGTTATAATTAATTGCATGCAGTCGAGGGGGGCGATGAAAGGCAAGAATCCCCTCTGGTTAATTAAGTCGAAGATCTTGCCGATATTATATATAATAGGAAACTTCGTCAGTATGTATAAGATAATAGGAAATGCTATCTGTCTTCTGCAATAAATCTTTATTGATGAATCTATATTTAGGTTTTCTATAAATGCTAGTAATTTATGCTTGTCTGATTGTAAAGAGTATGGATGAAAACAGATCCGATACGGATCGGATAAACATGTTTTCATATCCATATTCGCTTCGTATCTATCGAATACGGAAATTGATATGATTCGAATATGCATTGAGGAATCCATATTCTTAAAAATCCGGACATGAATTCGAATCGGATATTTATTGAATCCGAATATGGATCGAGTAAAGAGCGGATCCGAATACGGTTCGAATAAAGAGCCAATCCAAGTATGAATCCAATAAAGAGTTAATCCAAATATGGATATAATAAACATGGAACCAGAGTACGCATCGAATAAGGCTCACATATGAATATGGATTCAATTTTTTTTCAAAGTTCATAATAAATTTAAAAAATGACAATGAAATATAAATAAGTTGTATCATGACAAAAGAGAACGTCGATGTGACATGCATTCTTGATCGAAAGCAAAAAGGAGACAGGGTTTTCCTAACTTTTTCTCGTGCATAGCCTTAAACAAACAGAAGTTTATTAATATCATTAATATATTATATTATGTAACATATAATAATAATATAATAACACAGAGTTGTGGCTTATATTACATTAACTAATATATAAAACAATATTAAATATTATATTCAGATAATTGAATCTGAGTTCGGATAGTTAAGCCATTACCATATCCTTATCCATATCCGGACAATTTTTACAACTCATATCCATATTCGATCCATATTCGATTAATATTCGGATACGATATCCGTATCTGGTAATTTTTCGAATACGATAAGTGGATATTCGAATATATCTGTATACGTTTTCATCCCTAGTAAAGAGATCACTATCAGAATTGTATGTTTCTATATTTTTTTTAGAAAAGGTCAACAAAAAGACCAATACAGGTCGATACAAAGAGTATTACCGAACATTTACAAGATCGACCCCACCCAGAAAGATGAGAAACATCACACAAAAAATAGAGTTGGCCAAAGCAGCATCCGAGCTTAAGACAGTAGCACCTTCAGCTGATGAGACTCCAGTAACAATAGCTTTGAGCATTTCGGATCTCAACAAAAAGATTTGAAGTATTTGACAACATCACCTCTTGTGGGGGAGAGAATTAACCCTCAAAACATTATTTCGAACCGAGGAAGTCTCCCCAAACTCCATCGCTGCTGGAAGACACAGAAGAAAGGATGTGACAAATATATGAGTAGTTATGTAGAAAAAGGAGTCAAACCGCTATCAAAAATCCTGTCCATTTTGTATCATTTCATAACGGATCTCACAAATTTTTGCAGCTTCGGAAATCAGGGAATCTCTTCTTAATAATTTTCCCTCAAAAGCGATCGCACAATGAGCTTTCCAAATAAGCCACAGAAGGGTAGCTTGATAAGCCAAGACCTTCCAATTAACATCCGGCGAGTCAAAATTAAAGTTACTTTTGAGGAGGTTAAAGATGTTTCCATAATTTGAGAACCACCCGCTTTTCTGAAGAATCGCAATTGTCGTTTCGCATTCACAAAATAGGTGAGAATAGCTTTCACCATCTTTTTTGCATAGATGACAACGATTAGTTGAGGCAATATTAAATCTTCCCAGAAGATCTTGGGTAACTAGTTTTCTATGGACCATCATCCAAATGAAGTATGTGACTCTCGGCTCATACCTATATATACCTATATAACTCTGTGAGAAAGTAAATTGTCTGTCCAACAACACTGTTGGAGTCTACAACAAAATGCTTCTGTAAAAACATATTTTAGGATACATCGCTATAATGAATAATACCTGTTGAAAAATAATGGTTGTTTGTAGAGTTATATCCTTACTAGATGTTGCTATGGATACAAATATTGGGTATTAGCGAGACTAAATATAAGAAGTTTTCAACGAGAAAATCGCATTAATTACTTTGAAGTATAAGTATGGATGAGAATAGAAGATAAAGATAATATAATGGTAATTCGACGTTCAATGTTCTTTCCTTCTCAAAAAGATAAGCAATGGCGTATATTGACTAACTAAAGTCTTACCATCAATACGTTTTAAGCATATACCAGCTTTATTAATAATAACGATACTTATCACACAACAACAAACTGCGTGAACAAACTACAATCTATATTAATGAAAGTTATTTTAGATACACTCAAAGAAAATCGGCCTACAATAATAATGAATAATAGTTTAAAATATATGTTACCATATTTTCCGATGTTATATATAATAACAAATGGTATTTAGTGTAAAATTATCTTTTATTCTTCCTGTAATTCACTATGAATGTCATACTTAAAGTTAACATTTTATATAACAACAATTATCTGTTACTTTTTTATCTGAACTATTTACGAATAGCTGTTTTTATAGATTTTTTTTATAATTTTTTATAAGAATTTTAGATTTTTGTAATTTTTAGTGTTTTCTTTTCTTATTTTTAAGGTTTTCTCGTCTGCAGTTATAAAATTTAGGGATTTTATCACTTGTGCCCCTCTGAGATTTCGTAATTTCAATTATGCCCCTATCTTTTTGGTAATATCAGTTGTGCCCCTCACTTCTTGCTATTTTATCACTTGTGCCCTTCGGGTTAGTGACCGTCCATTCACAGTGCAAACGGACGTTAACTTTGAGGACATAAGCGGTATTAATTTTAGAAAAGGAGTTATATGGTCATTTTATACCCTCTTCCTCATCCTTCTTCTTCCTCCTCATCCCCCATCCTCTTCCTCCTCTTCCAACCTCCTCCTCCTCCCTCACCTGGGCCGCCCCCTCCCCTCCCCCGCACCGCCTAGCCACGCACCACGCCGCCCACGCGCCCCCAGCCCCGCACCGCACCGCCCCCTCCCCGCGCCGCCCAGCCCCTGCTCCCCTGGGCCGCCCCCTCCCCTCCCCCACGCCGCCTAGCCTCGCACCGCGCCGCCCCCGCGCCACCAGCCTCGCACCGCCCCCGCTCCTGTAGACAGTTGCTCATCCTTTGGACTGGAATTTACTGGCAGCGGAGCAGGGGCCGTACGCGGCAGCTGTTGCGGAGGGAAGAAGGGGGTCGACGGATGGTGGGAAGAAATCTGAATGTCTGGAGCGCTACGAGAAGCTTCTTGATGCGGCTTGTGCGGAAGAGGAAAAGAACATGGATTGATTACAATGCTGAGATACCCTTTGAGAAAAGGCTCCCACCTGGTTTTTTTGATACAGCAGATGAGAAAAGACCTGTGGAGCAGCCCAAATTTCCTGCACCATCGAATAAGAAAGCAGGATGTTGCTAGAAATAAAATTGCTCAAAGGTAAGATGCACCATCCGCAATACTGCAGGCAAATAAGCTCAACGATCCTGAAGCATTTAGGAAGAGGGCAAAATTGATGCTTCCACCGCCTCAAATTTCAGATCATGAATTGGAGGAGTGCGGCTTCGGGGGAGGTCGCAGGCGACATGTGGCTGGCAATGACTAGGGCAGCAGGAGGGCGTGGTGTGGTCGTGCGCGGTGTAGGCGCAGGCGAACTCCGGCGAACTCCGGGCGGAGAGGGAGGAGGAGGAGGTTGGAGGAGGAAGAAGAGGAGTCTGGACAATAATACCCCTCTTAACTGCACCAAAGTTTGAAAAAATCATGGTTAAGTCAATTCATTGACGGTCAATCTGACGGAAGGGCACAACTAATGACGGAGAAAGAAGTGAGGGGTACAACTGATATTAACAAAAAGATAGGGGCATAACTGAAATTGCAAGATCTCGGAGGGGCACAAGTGATAAAATCCCTAAAATTTAATAATAGATAATATATACTTTTTGGAATATTTTAAAGATGATTTTATAATTTTTGTATTTTTAAATGCAAACAACGAATAAATGCAAGGTTTTTGAATTTTCATAAATAGGAAAATAGTTTTAAATGGTCCAAGAAAAATATATATGATTTATGACATGTCTAGACACTTAAAATAATTTTCCTAGAATTTTTTGGGTGTAAAATGATATTTTAATAATACAAATGAAGAAAATATAAATAAATGCACTAATAGGGACCTAGTTGCAATTTCAATAAAGTATTCTTTATTTTCCGAACCTCTTAAAGAAATACATGGCCCAAAATGTAATTTACCCCGAATATTCAATAAACTAAACAATGGTAGGGTATAAGTGTAACTTGCAAAAAGTACGAGGTCTAGACTACAATTTATCCACATTTAAATACACCATAATTATAAGAAAGAAAATACAAAATGTTTAAGGGTCCTACAAAATGCATGCCGCACAGGCACGTGAGGTGACTACTTGTACATATCACAGAAATATATAACTGCAGATAAATGTTTTGAACTGAACAATAACATATAAAAAATGTGAGAATGAAGTGCAAAATACCCTACTAAAGGTGTGAGGCGACGTCGCAGATGTCCTCACTAATCCACGTGGTATCTCCTCAACAATGGATGGTGGAGGAGGGAAACTAGCTCTCTCTGTTCCTGGGTGAATCAAGGAGAATGAAGTGGGTCAGAGCTAGGGATGCAAACGGTCGGATACGGATATAGGTATTATTCTGTCCTTATCCGTTTTTAAATACGAATACGGATGCGGATACGGATATTGACGGATATTAAAACTATCTTACCATATCTTTAAAAAATAGATACGGATGTAAAACGGATACTGATCGCACACGAGTAATGTTAGAAATACTCTATAAAATCGACTAAAACATATAAGAATTTGATGGAACACACATGATATTAATTTACTAAATGTGTTTGTATCATAAAAATTATATAAATATGTAAAAGGAGGTAGAGAATTATGTTATATAGGATTAAAAATAAATTTTTGATAATATTTATATAAAGAAATGGATATACGGATACGGATACGAATATTTGCGGATATCAAAATGATATCCATATCCGTATCTATTTTAAAACGAATACGGATGTCAAAATCTGTATAAAATGGATATGGTAACGGATAGGATACATACATACATATATATATATATATATACATACACACACACACACACACACACACACACACACACACACACCCACCCACCCACACACACACACACACACACACACACACACACATATATATATATATATATATATGGTGCACTTGAATTGAGGTGGCACCTTTCTTTGATTATGGAAAGGTGCCATCTTAGGCCGTTGGATGATGGATGTACATGCGAGATTGAAACCACTAGGTGGTTTTCATGCCAACTAACATTCCTAATATGTGGGTGGATTAAATTAGTAAAATACACGTCATTAATCATTCTATATTTAGGAATAAATTGAGTGATGTACGAAATTTTCCAGAAATATCTTATGTAATAAATGTTCGTATTTTGAAATAACTGTTATCAATTTACCAACGTTTGAGATATTTTACAATTCTGTGTCATAAATTACAAAAGCGTAACCCCTTGTATTCGCAAAAAGTCCAAATCCGACGAAAATTTGAATTTTTGTATAGATGTGTTTCCTAAAATATAGGGTGCTTTGATCATTTGCTAATTAATTGATGTACACGTGGAAAACATTCCTAAAATTATGGGATTTTTGTTACAACTATATTTTCTAATATATTAGATGAGGTAAATTGCGAACACGTTAAAAATGTTAAATATCATTTGCATATTAATTTTAAGAGGTATTAAACCCACTTTGTAATGAATGGATCTATATTAAACAAATAGTCCTTATTTCACATTCATCGAGTTTATTTTACATTCCATGTACAAACTTTACGTCCATCCAATACCATGTTACAATGTCAAAGATTCCAACAAAGTGAAGACTTGTAATAAATGAATCCATCATTTTATCAACATATGTTACAATTGTAATTCATATTTTACATTTCTCTCATTCTTTTTACATTCGTCTCCTATTTTTCTGTAGTCAATTCCAAATTGATGACATCCGTAAGATATGGTTGTCTCGATCTTTACCCTTCTTCCTCTCATTGAAAATTATCCAAGTGGCCTACATAATATAAAAATAGAATAAGATATTGTAAACAAAATATGGAAGTATAAAATGACTGTAAGTAATATAAAAATAAATGGAATGTTTTGCACAAGTAGTACATCAGTCATTTGAATGTAAAATACATTCTGATGATGTAAAATGAGACAGAAAAATGTAAAATGATCAAATGTATTGTAATTTTGTGTACTGCATTGTAAAATGATGTAATAAACATCACTGAACTTAAAACAAAATGCGTATATATACGGATCATGCAATAAAGTAATGAACCTGACATAAAAAAGAAGTACATGAAAAAAGTAATAGAACAAGAGTGCACGAAAATAAAATAAAACAGAATTTTACAAATTGAAAATGAACAGATGAAAATAAATGAAGCCACAAACGATATGATATTAGTATGTAATCGAGAAATCTTCGTCATCGTTTGAAATCCGATATGAAAAGGTATAAAACATATAACCGAAGATTGGATCATGGAATCTTACAAAAAATCATGAATTGAAATATTACCAGAAACATGGAATTTGATGTTGAATACTTCACAATCGTCGCGTCATAAATCTAAACAGAAAAATAGAGGTGTATTTAGGAGAAATGAAGACTGGATACATAGATTGAAAAACGAAATATATGAGAAACAATGATCTCCGTTCGAGGATAATCGAAGATTGGATTGACATGGAATCAAAATGGATCGTAAAATAATAGACCAAATCAAATCACACTAACCCGGGACTTTTTCTAATGGATGAATACAAAGAAAATGAAAAAATAACTAAAAATACACATCCTCCATGCGCAACCATCTCCTTTCGCTCCACTGCATCGTTGTCGTCATCATCACGCACCATTGTCGCACACCATCATCATCTCCACACAAAACTACCGTCTTTCATCCATTGAATTGCGTGGAATGATTAATTTGGTGATTAATGGAGCATGGCAATGATTACGCATGAAACAAGGGATGCAAAATGAAAGAGAGAGAATAGTTGCTAAAAATAGCAATTATATACGGATGTGATGAGTGGTTTTGACGTCACAAAGTGGTTTTAATGAGAGCCGTTGATCTTTATCGGAGGGCTGAAATGAGGTGTCACACCGTAAATGTGGAAAGGTGGCACCTCAATTCAAGTTTTTCATATATTATATATATATACATATATACATATATATATATATATATTCGTTTGCATCCCTAGACTCTAAGCGTAGTAGAAGCGATGGGAATGAAATGGCAGTGGAAGGCGGGTCGGAGAACGGTTGAAGAACGAGGGAACGGTGGCCGGAGCACCAACTGCATTCCTCCATCGTCCACAAACACATCCTCTCCGACCCACGAATCCCCCCCGTCTGCTTCGACTAACGCCGCCAACGACAACACCTCTTGCTATAGCCTCGGTTCCAAAGCAACTCCTTTCCATGCTTCAACGGCATCAAACTCCAGCAGAGCTTCATCGATACACCCGGCCGACCTGCAACTTCATCCTCCATCGAGCAGAGGATTCCACCGAAGCTTCCACGCCTCCTCCGCCAACGAAGGATCCTTCACTCCCGGTAGCCGTCGAGCCATCACTGCAGAAGCAACTCCACCAAGGAGCCCCCTGCCTCGGCGCCTTCGCCGCACAGCCACCACTCCGACTCCGCTACGTCGCGCCACTCCCACCACCTTTGCCAGGTGTGGACTTGAAGGAGCGCACATGACCGGCAACACGCGCCCAGGTCTATTTGCATTCACGCCCTCCACCGTCCGCTTGATTCGGATAGATCCCCCCCTCCCCGCACGTGATACTCACGTGCGAGTGGAGAACTTGCATCAGCGCCCGTCTAGTTCGCATATCTCCACAGAAGCCCCGCCTGTATGTGCCCCAGTGTTTTGAAAACCGGACCGGACCGGCCGGTTCAACCGGTCCGACCGGTGAACCGGGCCTGGACCGGTCCGGTTAACCGGTTTATAGCGGTTCGGTTCAAACATTCAAATTCTAGTTAACCCATCTGGTTCAATCTATTTTTTTAACCCGGTTTAACCAGGTTCAACCGAAGTTGAACCGCATTTAATTTTTTTTTTAAAAAACATGGTGGTGAGAGTTGAACCCATGACCTTTGATTGCCTATGACAAACTCTTAACCACCTACACTAACACAACTTTTTATACTACAAAAAAAGGCGGGATTGGCGTGCACATAAGAGCTCGTTATGTGCACGCATAGTGCACGCCATGTGCACGCCTGACGAGTGGGCGAGCACATGTGCTCGTTAAGGTCGTGCTCGCTGATCTGAGAGTCGCCACGGGTGGTGGGCGAGCACCATGGGACGCTATGTGCTCGCCCGCACGTCTGGCGTGCACATATGTGCTCGCCCGTGTGATCGCCTTCTCTATAATCTGCGATTAAACACGGAGCACCGGGCGAGCACATGTGCTCGCCCAAAGTGATTTCCAGGAAAAAAATATACAGGTTCGACAGGGTTTTGACGCCCCGTCGAACATGTATAGCCTGCCAATAAACCACTGCAGGTATCTTCCTAAGGATATATGTATTATAGCAGATCGTAGATTAAGATAACTAGCACTAAAAATTTAAAGGAACGCAATATACATGAATTCAGAAATAAATAATCTAATATAAGATCTAAATATTACAAACAAGTCAACGCCAACAAAGTTCATATAAATTAAAAGATGTTCTAAAAGTTTAAAAGAAAATACAGGTACAAACCACCAAAAATTTACTTCTTCTTTGATCTAAAAAATTTGGAGACTAAACCCTGCTTTGATTTCTTTTTTCTTTCTCCTTTTCTTTGAACCTCGCATACATGCGTGCACATGTTAGAGGTGATCAAATCCTCTAACGTGTTGCACACGCCACCCGTTGTGCAGGGCCACACACCACCCGGTGTGGAAGGACGCACTGTGTGTGAAGAATTTTGTGCGATTTTCTAATAATTACTAAATCATATTTTGGACTTATTATAAACCTATGTATAAGTTAATGTGATATAATTGGTCACATTAACTAAAATTTAATGTGATAATAAATTATCACAAAATAAACAATGGTGTATATCATATCTCATATCAAAACGATATGAAATTTTAAAACTGTTATTAATGATGTTGATAATATCTAGTATCTACATTATTGAAGTTGAGTAACTAAAGTTATTCACAAATTTCATAGCTAATCATTTTCGAACATAATGTTTGTTGAGGCATTTTATCTACATTATTCCGAGCCATTATAAAAGTTGAGTAACTAATCTTTTCTGAGCATAACTAATCTTAACTAATCATACAAGCATTTTGTCATTTAAAATTTACAAAATTTAAACATAATGTTCGTTGAGGCATTTTATCGAACACCTACAGGGCATACAATTCTACATATTATTTAGACAACCAAATTCGAAATAACAATACTATAGTGATCTACTATTATCCTTAATATGTAAAACACATAAAAACTAACAAAATACTACACTACATTCAACAAAAATTTTAAACCCTAATCTATCCAAACAATACAATTACGTAATGAAATCAAATAAAAAGATAAAGGATTAAAGATTATACCGACTAGTAGATGTAGATCTACTCAAAACACGAAAACCACGGGCGTCGGAGTCGGGGCGGAGGCCTTGCGGGTCGCCGGAGGGGAGGAAATGGGAGAGGTTTGCGTGAGAAATGAGGAAGAGGGGCGTCGCAGTCTCTGTTTATGGGCTTGGGCGAGCACACTTAAGTGCTCGCCAGGCCGTCGCCCGGTGCTCGCCCATATATTTCCAGCCGCTAAAATTTTCCGCGCAAGGAAATTCAAGTGGGCGAGCACATGGGCGAGCACATGTGCTCCTCAATACTGGTAACTGTGCCTCTCCGCAAAATTCAAACCAGCGACCCTCATGGGCGAGCACATGTGCTCTTAGTGTGCTCGCCTATTACGGGGCGAGCACATGTGCACGCCAGGTGCACGCCGAGATGTGCACGCTAATCCCGCCTTTTTTTGTAGTGTTACATATATTGGATTTTATATATAATTATATAACTATTATTTTATAGAGTAACTAGTCCAAATAATATATATATGATATGTATGTCATTTGATGGTGTATATGACAAATATTTTATATATAGTGTGAAATATATACATTATTTATGTATTTTATTTATATTTAAGTGTATATTATATATATTTTTTATTTCATTTCGGTTTGATTAGTCGGTTCAACCACTTTTTTCTCACCGGTCCGGTTTAATCCGGTTTTAAATAATGATTATGTCATCATCCGGTTGAACATGTTTGATTACATGGTTCAACCCGATCCGACCATTTTGATAAGGTTTCCGGTTCGGTGTCCGGTTCGGTTTTAAAAACATTGATGTGCCCCAATTGAATATTTGCAGGAACTTCTCTAGGAGTTTAGGTAATTACAATTAAGTCCTTCTCTGCATTTTCTTTAAATGATTTTATTACGTAATTATTACAAACTGAACCATGTGTTCTCGCTACATTTTGAATCCATTTATTGCATCTTCTTATTATTTAAAAAATTGAACTTTGTTTTTAATTAATTCTTTACATAATGACATGCTTGTATTATTTTTATTCTCTATGGTTAATTAAAAATTATTATTCTTACAAAAATTTATATATTTTACCCAATTGACACTCAGAAATTCATAGATAATTAACCATTGTTCGAAAAGGTATTGAAAATTCAAGGATTGTAGAATTAATTGTGATTCACATTGTGCTAAAAAGATTGCATTTTCATGCACATTTCACTTTATAAAAATCATTTTGTATCTTTCATTAATTAATTTTTAATAGATATTAAATTCAATATTATTAGGATTTAAGATTTTTTCGGGATAGATCACTTAGGGATGTATCTTAGATAATTTTATTTTCTGAAAATAAATAGATTTATAATTTAATTTATATAATTATTGAAAATCTCATTGGCTGCATTCATTAACTCATTAAATATTCATCTTGCACTAGAAAATTCCAACCTTGTTGGGATACCAAACGCTCGCAAAATCCGAGTCAACAATTAGCTATATTTTATCAAGTATCTTCACATATATAAAAAATTTCATAAAATATCAAAAGAAAAATAAAAACTCAAATATTTGTGAAAACTAAATCATAAAAAATCCTAAAAAATCATACAATCCGTGTTTTAAAGGTATTTTAATGTTAAATCTAGATCCCGTCTTGACAGATTTCTTCTTTCGCCTGAGGCTGTGGAGCTCTTCCCTTTATCTGGGGAGGAAGAAATGATCTAATTTTTAAAAATCAAAGGTTCTATTCGGAAAATGTATTAGCTTATGCTCTTTCCCTGTATCGTTTCTAGTCCACAAGGTAATGTACCTATCTAGTACTATTTTAATATAAATAACATTTGCGGTGAGTCCCAACTCGGGATTTCACCCTCTTTTTCATCAAAAAAAATCTCGGTCTTGGGCATTGCCCCGTTCTCATTCGGATCATATACCTATTCTGCGGTCCTGAGGAGAATACAAGAACAAGATAAACAGTCATGGCTTTTGGAGGAGGGATTTAGGGAGGAGGTGACGTCTCGGTGGGCCAACTGGAGTCCGGAAGGGACGACAGTGGGCCGTATGGCAAGCAAGTTGGCGCTACTAAAAAAGTTTTTGCTATCGTACGGGAAAGAGGTGAGGACAAGACGAAGATCCCAGCGAGGAGCTACCTAGGAGGGGGTATTGCACTTGGATGAGCTGGATGATCAAAGAGGGCTAGACCAAGAAGAATTCAAGGAGAGAGGGAGACTGTTAGAAGAGCTCATGTTGGAAGATAGGAAAGAGGAGGTTGAATGGAGATAGAGATCCAGACAAAAGTAGTTGCGAGAAGGAGACACAAACACAAAATTTTTCCATACAATAGCCTCATTAGAAGAAGGCAGAACTATATCCAAGAACTGAATATTGGAGGGGTCAGAGTGGAGGGGGATGTACAACTGGGGGTTGCCCTCAGGGGGTATTTTGTGGAGGCTTCTAGAAGGAGGTGAGGAGAGGGTTGGGGTTGGCTTGAGAGAGGAGTAGAAGTGATATCGGAGCAGCAAACGGCGGGGCTTGAGGCACCGTTCGAGGAGGAAGAGATTAAGAAGGCGATTTGGAGGCTGAATGTGGATGGGGCCCCAGGTCCTGATGGCTTCCCGATTTTGTTCTACAGGGAGTTCTGGGACATGCTGAAGGAAGAGATCCTGGATGTGATCAACGAGTTTAGGGAGGGGAACTCGGGCTTCGAGCGGGTCAATAGGGCACTACTTATTCTCCTACCCAAGAAAGACCATCCATTGACAGTGGAAGACTACATGCCGATTGTGTTGTCCAACGCCGTTTACCTAATCATTGCAAAAGTCCTAGCAAACAGATTAAAGAATGTGCTCAACTCGATGATTCTTCAGGGGCAGTCGGTTTTCATACCCGGGCGGCAGATGACAGATGGCTTGATTATGGCGTCTGAGATTTGCCTCCAATGGAGGCGTGCGAAGAACAAAGGGGTGATGTGGAAGATTGACTACGCGAAGGCTTATGACAGCGTGGATCGGAACTTCCTTTGGGTGTCGCTTATGAGACGTGATTTTCCAGACAGATGGATAGCTTGGATGAAGAGATGCGTCACTACTTCTTCATACTCAGTCATGGTGAACGGGAGGCCCGAAGGGGATTTCTTTCAACCATAGAGAGGTGTTAGGCAGGGTTGTCCTTTAGCACCGATGTTGTTTGTCTTGGTGGCTGATGCATTAGCAGTTCTGTTCAGGCGTACCGTGAACGAGGGCTGGTGCGAGGGGTTTCGTTGTGGCAACATCTCCATACCACTGTTACAATATGCATACGATACAGTGATTTTCCTGGGAGGATTTGAGGAGATGAAAAGAAGGGCGGCACAGATTGTTGAGGTCTTTAGTAGTCTTTCAGGCCTCCAGATCAATAAACATAAGTCTGTTGTAATCCCTTTCGGGATGGAGGGAGATGAAGGTAACATAGTGGCAAAGCTATTACAGTGTCCTCTAGGGGAGTTACCGATCTCTTATTTGGGACTTCCCCTGCTGGCTGGCAGGCTCAAAAAATCAGATTGGGACATTGTTCTTTAGAAAATGGAGCAGAGGTTGGCTGGGTGGAAAGCAACTACGCTTTCTAAGGGGGGAAAGTTGATTCTCCTAAAGCATGTGCTTTCGGCTATTCCTATCTTCTTTTTTCAACAAGATTGATGCCGGTAGGAGTACGCAAGAAGATCGAAGCCATGATGAAGAGATTTTTCTGGTCCGATGGCAACCAACAGAGAACGGGGATGCATTTAGTTGATTGGGAAGAGATGACATGACCACGAATCAAAGGAGGTTTAGGTATTCGGAATGTGACGTGCATGAACAAAGTTTGTTGGAAAAGTGGGTCACTCAGATTTGGGGCTAGACAGACAGGTTGGCAGCCAGGTTGTTGCGTGAGCTCTACGGGGTGCAGGGATCGCTGGAGACAGGAAGAGTGCGGTTTGAATCCCCACTATGGAGAGGGGTACGAGAAGTTCTACCTCTATTAGCGTCGAGAATGCACCCGAAGATTGGTGACGGGAATGGGTTCAAGTTTTGGAAGGATGATTGGACGGGTGATGGGGCGCTAAGCAATAGGTTTCCAAGATTGTTTGCTTTGGCGGCATCGAAGGACTGTACCTTGGGACATGTGGGGATATCAGGGTCTTGGGACCCACAGTTCGTGATGGTCCTCTCTAGCCGGCGTTCAGATGAGCTAGTCAAGCTGCAGTCGGAGCTCCCATCTACGGATTGCATCACACAGGACAGGGATCATTTCGAGTGGGATGGAGGCAGATTCTCGACAAAGAAGACGTACATGGAGTTTAATTGTAACACGACGCCTCTGGATGCAGATCTATGGAAGGATATGAAGATTATTTGGGCCAGCAAGATCCTGTGCAGGGTTAAGATTTTTCTATGGTGTTTGAGAAGGGGTAGGTTGTGCGACAAAGCAAGGAGCGGAAGGATTTTTGGCATTCTAGACACTCAGTGTGACAGATGCAGGGAGCATATGGAAGATGCAGGTCATTTATTCTTCAAATGCCCGACGTCTGAGCAGGTGTGGAAGGAGGTAGGGCCATCGTGGACCTCGACAGGGGGAGTCATTGACTTCTGGAGGTCAGTGAGGGTGGTAGGGGGGGGACTCTTCCGATGACTGTGCATTGCCTTTTGCGATTCTTTGGGCTATTTGGGGGGGGGGAACGATCTCATTTTCAAAAATCAAAGGTTTTACCCAGAGAACGCTATTGCTCACTGTAACTCGTTGTATCGTTTCTGGGCTTCCAGATGATGTACTCTACATATACTATTCTAATAAAATTTCCGTAAGGCGGTGAATCCCACCTCAAGATGTCACCCTCGCTTTATTTCAAAAAAAATATATGTTGTTCGACATCTCATATCGGAAACAAACCAACTCAATGAAATGCCCCTGCACCCACCAGCACCATGCAGCAACCAAGTCCCCCTAACATATGACTTGGGCCACCTAACGAAGGTCCTTTTTTTGGCATCATCTTTTTGTGATGTTATCATTAGATCTTTGTATGCTTATGATATTTCTTGGTGAACTTATCAATTGTACTAATCAAGGTTTTAAAAATCGGACCGGATATTGAATCGGCCAGTCTTTGGTTTGGTTCAACCAAGTTGGATCGTTAGTCCAAACCGGTCGGATCAATGATGATGTCAGCATGCCATCATCATTTCTATCGACTCGGAAAAAATCAGAGTAGGCTTAATTTACTTGTCAGACCGCTCGACCGATTTTTTGAACTGATAAAACCCGATACATATATGTAAGTATGTACTTATATATCAATGAAATAATTGTTAAACATATTAAATCTTTCAATAGAATAATATGATTTCCTATTTCGAGTAAAACACTACAAAAGTTAGTCACATTTTTTACAATTATTTTTTTAAGCCAACATTTTCTACAATTATATATGAATATAATATTATAATCATTTGTTTATTATTGTTTCTAGAAAATTACTCTAAGAAAGTATAGGCACAACATATATTCTAAAAAAGAGAGGGACATTACGTATATCTTAGAAGTTAAGAAGGACACAAGTGATAAAACCCTATTATTTCATTATTTAAACTTTTATTTTTTAAAAATTTATCAAACCATCAAAATTGAGTCAATCCGATCTGACCACCGATCAGATCCGATTTTTTATTTTTCTTTTTTTTAAATTAATTACACAAAACCGGCCGAACCGACCGGATCGAAGACAGTTCCCAGTCCAACCGATCCGATTTTTTAAACCCTGATACCAACTACTGGGCTCCCGGTTGGTTTTGCTGTATGGAACTCTTCTGTATGCGTCTCTTTTGATTCAATGAATCCCGATCTTTTTGAGATAAAAAAGGAGAGAGGAAGTGTTAAAGAATTCGTATCACTAGAGGGCGTATCGTATGTTCGTTGAAGTATGCATATCAACGTTGGGGATGCATTAATGCTTCACCTTCTGATGCACTGGTCGTCGTTGACGTCTTATATGAAGACGTACGTCTTATATGGTGGAAGATGACCAGGAGAATTCGATGCTTCCTTATCAAACAGCTGTTTGCACAGAACATGAGTTTGCATATATACCCATCAAACTTAAAGATCAAGATATAAGGAGAGAATACAACCTAGATTATCCAATCAATGTATAGTTACCCCATACTGAAACGTGTATGTTCTCATTCTCCTCGGAAGAAAGCTTGTAATCATGATCATAAACACGTGTGAAACCTAATGGCCCCTCTCAACTTTGAGGTAATTCGATACAACTGACAAGAGATGTAAAAATAAAAATCTTCTCAGCTGATCTCGAGTAGTATCAGACGGGGGGCTCCTTGTGAACATTATCGGTCTCCTCCTCCTCCTCCTTCGCTTCTTCGTGGGGTTTGACCTCGACACTCTCAGTCTCCTTGGTCTTCGCCCATAGGAGAAGGTAGAGTCCAAAGATAATGAGGATAGAGCCCAAGACACTGTACGATAAATGTAAGAAGTTCAGTAATTATCATCGATAATTGAGTAATGCAACCTGTCAACGATCGGTAATTAGGGTTAACGTAGTTTCATGCACTGTGTATTTACCTTCCTAAGTACAGCGGTTCATGCAGCAGGGATAAGTCTATGATGCCCGCGAACATCTGCACGAGAGGGGTGAAGACGGAGGGGAAGACCGGACCTCTCTTCGCGACGCACCACGTCATTGCGAGGAAGCCGAACGCTGAGCTAATCAAACCCTTCAAAAATTTCCATTACATATTGTTACTATTTCAGAAGTCAGGAATAGCATGAAGATCACAACTAGGGATGTCAGAAAATTCTCAAGTTCGATATTCACTCAGGTTTGGCTCGCTAAAAGTTCGATTCAGATTCGGTTCAGAAATAAACGAACTGAATCTGAATAGAAATTTAGGTTCGATTAAGTAAACGAACCGAACCTAAAAATCACAGGTTCGCTAAAGTTCGATTCGTTAAAAGCTCGATAAACATACATATATACATATTTACAAATCATTATTAGTAGAAGTGGACCTTATTTTAAGATAGGTGGATTTTGTCTAAGGATACGTGACATTTGTCTAGAGATAACTGAATATTTACGTGATAAATAGGTTTTATCTCAGTAAAAACTATCCAAAAATAAAAAGTTACATCGTGGTTACAACATCCATCATCTGTGTGTCTAGTACTTTTTTCTTCTTTATCTTTAAATCAACAGAACAAGTATAAACATTACTTGTTGGTATCTCCACATTATTCTTATTCCTTATCCCCATCTGAACATATATAAAACTATATGTTAATTATATTTTTTTTCAAAGAGACGAATCCTTATTAGTCTATTTTTTTAAAAGATGAAGATGAGTTAGATAAAGAAAAAAAACGAAATGAATATTTATTGTAATTGCAGACATACATATATTTCCATTTCTCTTCTCTTCACTCCCTCTTACTAGAGAATTCTTAATTAAGTTCGATATTCGCTTAGCTTCGATTCATTTAAAAAGATGTTCGATTCGGATTCGGTTCGAAAATAAACGAACCGAACCTGAACACAAGTTTAGGCTCGATTAAATAAACAAACCGAACCTAAAAAATATAGGTTTGCTCATGCTCGGTCCGTTTACACCCCTAATCGCAACTAGAATTAAGATATATAACAGATGGATAGAGGATCTAGGTATTTACTTCCACCTTGATATATCTAGGGCTAAAAGAAATCCTATTCATGTTCGACTTTAATTACTATACAAAATTCTAGGGTTTTTGGCTCACCGAGTATATGACCGTGATGATCTCTATCCTTCCCTTAAGTGTGGAGAGGGGAATAGACCTCTGGGTGGCGAGCATGAGCGCCGCCGCCTGGAAGAAGCCGAGGAAGAACATGAGCGCGTTGCTGGTATATATAGCCGGGTATCTCTTCGATATCTTGGATTGGATGAGGAACCACGCCGTCCAGCAGAGGCAGCAAGCCAGCAGCAGTAGTGACCCTATGATCCACTTCCCTGCGTTGCCGTTGCCGCTGTCCTCCGGCGAATGTCGCGCATTGTGAACCGCCGTCTGCACCCGTGGCGGGTTTTTCAGTAGCACTCCTCTGTAGAAGATGAGCACGGCCATACCGGCAACGCAGACCAAGGAAGCGACCACCTTGGCCTTGCCGATGATGCTCTTCAAGTTGACCTTCTCCATCCTGTGTGGACCATTGTCTTAAATTAAGATGCGAACAAATGGTTTTAACGCTTATGTGTACAAAAAAAGCACTTGATTTGCATAAACATGAAGAATATAACGTGATGATGGTGACTGAAATCCATCTGATCTTGTTTTCATGATGGCATAAGGCATAAGAGCATGAAGAACTGTGGATGGAAAGCTGTTAGGTGGGCTCTGCTGAATAAGATTCTTGACTGCCTTCTATGAACGCTATATTTCGATTAGTTATGTTCCCCACCATGTCGAGGAAATCTCTCCTTGCTGTCCAAGTGGATTGCACTCATGATCCTAAGACAGTAGTTTGGTTCAATGGACGAACACTTTTGGAATAATATATCTTTGGAATCTGCAATAAGATGAGGAGAACGGGAAAGGGAAAACCCGAAATATTTGAAAGCAATTAATATTTCTTTGTGAATTTCAACCTGTTTTATTAGGGCAGGTTAAGTCTACTGTCACAGATCATATATAACACGTGATTGATAATATTTATTCAGGAGATGTTAATAACAAAATAAGATGAACCATATCGAAAACTATACCATCTCAGATACTGTTTAACTTTTCCTCTATTTTATCTGTAAAAAAGATAAGATTCGAGTGTTGGATCCAATAGTTTATGAAAAGCATGCGATACATATGGAATTAGTATATTCATGAACGAGTTGGCGAGGGCATTAAAACAGCTTTTCCGGGTTCACGGAAGGAAGAATATTAATTGTTGGATCGTGAAAGGCAAACAGACCAATGCTATTTTTATTTCAAGTCTTTCGGCTTTGCTTCCATGACTGTGATATCATCCAAATGGCATGATGTCTAAATTCCTTATCCAGACAAACGCACTATGTGTGCTCATCCAATTCCAGAAAATAGGTTAGAAAGGTATGGAGTGCAACACAATCAATGACCAGAAATAGGCACGCGGTTGTTATAATCACAGCGTCATCAAGAAGCATGGCTGTTAGAATATGATCAAGTGGACGTCGATTTCAATCCCTTCCCCTTGGCAACATGATTTATTATTATATATGCATAATATCAAAAGGAACGGATGTATATTAATTAAATCCTGGTGTATGTGGCACCTTCGATCTTTCGAAGGCGGATCGTCTGCTGTAGCGTGTAGCGCAGCAGATTTTGCTGCAACCGCTCGAACCGTTCGATCTTGATCGAGCGATTCACACAATCTCTGCTCAATCAAGATCGAGCGCCAATCACCGTGACGTGCATGTATTTATTGACGATGCATAACATCGTATACTTCCTAATACCAACCAAATACTTAAAAAATCTCTGCAGCTTTTAAACATAAATTTGGTTGGATGAGGCGATTCCTAATATATGATTGGAAGAATAGATTCAAAACGGAAGTTTTATCTCGCTAACTTTATATATATGTTATAATGCATGGAAGGTGAATTGCAGAAAAAAAAATTTGATGAGCTATATTTTAATAGAGTTCAACATGGCTGCTCCCGCCCTTATTTCGGCATTTTTTTTATTTTTTTCCGAAAAATGTCGCCATATATATTCATCCATATATCCCTCCTATATGACATTCGAATTTCGTTAGAAACAGAGACCCCTATGACCTCTATCCAGACAATCATTTTTTAACGGTAACATGATTTTTTAAATCGACACCATCTCGATGGAGGCCGTAGGGGTCTCTGTTTCTGACAAAATTCGAATAGTATGCAGGAGGAATATATGGATGAATATATATGGTGATATTTTTTAAAAAAAATAAAAAAATTTGACGAAAAATGAGGTGGGGGCGGCCCCATTTTCCATTTTAATATGGTGTTGGTGAAACAACGTGTACCGTACAAGATATATTGCAGCAAGAGAAATAGCTAATATAGATGTTTCATGTGTAGTTCAAGGATTTAAATATCGGTTTCAGATATCGTATCGATACCCTATCGATACGATATTTCGTCAAATTTCGACGAAATTTCGACAATATTTTGCCCACATCGATCACTATTTGTGAAGAAATGACCGAAAACTACCTTCATATCGCCATTTCGCTCGAGATTTCGGTCCCTTCTCGAAACCGAAATTTCGTGAAATTTCGTGAAATCTGAAACAATGGTGTAGTTATGCATGTTCTGCTGGATATGATTAATAGTAATTATGGCGTTAATATGCTTGCTAAGTATGACATAATCATTACAGTTTAAGGAATATAAAACAGTTGTAAACGTAATGATGAAGCCCTCCTGTTCACATCCCACGCTAATACGTACACCCCAGCAGATTTTCGAAGATTCGACGTTACCACATCACTCCCGCGTCGGAGATTGCGTGAGAGGACCCCATCATCATCTTTTCTAATGAAAATATATAATCAAATGCATAGACAGATGGATCGATTAATGTACCGGAGGGATACTGCGGCCAAGAAGGTGAGCACCGGCATCAAATTGAGAAAAGCACACGCGAACGTCGCCGATGTGTACTGCAGACCGATATAGAACAGGTACTGCGCCAGAGATCCCCTGCAATATAATCAGCAATCCAATGATGCAAATTTACAATAAACAACAAGATCATACCATGAATTTGAATCGATAATCAACTTACCCAATCAGCGCATTAACGAATACGTAGATGAAGATCCTCCAGGTGAGCTTCGGCCTGCTCTTCCTGCAAGAATCCAATGTCAATAAGCTGAACATAGCATGCTCCAGCTCGATATATACTACCTCTCCTTGAAGTAGGCTATGGGAGCCAAGAAGACGGCCGCGATGGCCTGCCTGACGGTGACGAGAAGCATGCCGTTGAGCCCGTCCTCGAGGGACTTCTCGACGAGGCCGTTGCCGATGCCGAAAGCGAGGGAGACCGTCAGCATCACCAACACCGGCGCCCACTTCTGCTCCATCTGGTTAATTAGTGATCAGGTCAGTGGGCTCTGCGGATGTTATATATACATATGATGTTGCCATGCGTGCTTAAATAGGATGGAAGGCCTTTCTTGGTCTCGTAATTATGATCGCATGGATATTAATTAATGGTTGGCAAATTCGAAATGGCATATTAATACAGCTTTGCATCTTTTATAATGGGCAAATTGGAAAGAGGAGGGGTGCTGTCGAATAAAAGGGGCATCGTCATGTGGGATCTATCGCCGTCCACGGAACCGCCACTAGCTGTTCCATGGGGTTCTTCATGTGACATCGCGCATCGGATGCTCGATCTTCACCTCGTGTGATAGTTTACCGTGTGATGTTGGTGCTTTGTTTCATATGGATCCAGAAGGTCTCCGGTTCAAATGTTGCATTATTTTACGATCATGAGTTGGGTTGTTTCATCATATCTGAAGACGTGGAAAGCACCTTTTGACTTTGGTGGTTTTCTCCACTCCCATCTCCAGTGGATCCAAGTGGAACTGTTTTCGGTACGGCTTTTATATTAATTAAGGATGCAAACGGTTATCGATATATCTGTATTTGATCAGTCACCGTATCCGTTTTATTCATATTTTGACATTCGTATCTGAATAAATAGAAAACAAATTACAACGTATTGTTGGGAGATGGGCAACAAGCTGTGCCGCTAATCCCTTTTGGATGACAATCCAATTCTTCGGAACACAAAATCTATAAACCTGGGAACTATATCCGAATCTGTTTTAAAACATATACAGATATAGTCCGTATTCGTATATCCGTTTTTGTATAAAAATATAGTCATGGATTTATTTTTAACTATATATAACATAATTCTATACATTCTTTTACCGTATTTGTATATTTTTTAGGGTGAATTACATTTTGAGTTCTCATATATAGGTTAGATCTCAGAATGGGTCCCCATCTTTAAATTGTAACGATTCGGGTCCCCGAGCCATTAATGTAATGAACTTTTTGGAGCTGATGACGAATATATACCATTGTTTAAAAGTTGGAACCCAATCCTCATTCCCTTCTTCTCTCCTTCCCAACAAGGGCATTTTTGTTATGAGCCCAAAATTTCCGTTTCCTAAATGGCTCGAGGACTTGAATCGTTACAATTTATAGATGGGGACCAATTCTGAAATCTGACCCATAGATGGGGACCCAAATTGTAATTTACCCTAATTTTTAGGATACAAAGACATTCAGTAAATTTATATGATGTGTTTTCCATCAAATTCGTATATATTTAAGTCGATTCTATAGAGTATTTCTAACATTACTCGTATGCAATTAGTATCCATTTTACATCCGGATCCATTTTTTAAGAAGATAATAAAATGATTTTAATATCCGTCAGTATCTGTATCTAAATCTGTATTCATATTCAAAAATGGATAAAAATATAATAATACTTATATCCGTATCAGTATCCATCCGTTTGGATCGCTAATATTAACTTCATGGACGCATCTTTTGGATTGAAGTATTGTAATATATGTGTACTTAGTTGTAGAAATACGGACTGTGATCATTACACGAGGAATGAATTGATGGGTAACACTCTGTTAATCTTTTCCAAATGAAGTTCTTCACATGGTTTTCCAAGATTAAGATCTTACAAAAATTTAATCATCTTGAGTATTGTGTGATACACGTTTTCTTTTGTCAAGTAAAATATATTGTCAGCTTCTATTTTTTTTAAATAGAACAAGTCTTTATTTTGTACCTTGTATGTGCGTATTCTTGTTCAACTATAAACATTTTTCATGTGATATTTTACTTCGTTGAATGCACTCTCTATTTTTGTTTTCTAATCCGTTGGGAGTGTTGTTCAAGTGGAAACGCTAATTCCCACATTGAGGTTAGGGCTCTGAGGCCGACATGCCTCCCCATGGTTTTCATTGGGGCCTCCCATGGTTTCACTTTCCCGTTGGGTAGGATTTCCATTACCTCAATAGTACACTAAAAGGTTTTTATCAATTGTGCCTTCTTTATATATTGCAATATTAGCTATGTTCATTCCTTTTTTGAATATCAGCTGATTTCTGACTTCTTGTATAGTTATTACTTCTGCCATTCTTTCACCGTCAATGAGTTGAACTAAACCATACTTTATACACACCATGATTTTTGCTAACAAGGGCATAAGTGTCAAACAAACCGCTCCCTCCTCCTTTCTACAACCACTCTGCCCTAATTTTCTCCTCTCCCCTACACACAAAGTAGCTATTTTAGACACGCGTCTTCGATATGGAGAATATGGAACTGGGAAGTTGTTTCAATTTCTTGAGAGACGACAGTGCTTGATCGAAGCACGACTTGACGATATTGGGCTCGAGGCAGACATGCCTCCTATAGCTCAGCTCACCTGGGTGCTGATGCTGAAGACGGGGGACCACGACTCATTTGTCGGTCTCTATAATGAGAGAATTTTCTCTTTGTCTGCTATTGGAGTTGAGAGGAATTGAATCCTGCCCAATGACAATCTCCATGAGGAGGAATCTAAAGAGGAGGAGGGGTTGTCAGGGGATGGGCAGAGGAGGGGCAGAAGGGGTGGAGAAAAGGGAGGGGCAGAGGAGGGGTGGAGGAGGAGGAGGATAAGGGGGGTCAGATGATAAGCTGGAGGGGGAGGGGGCAAAGGAGGAGGTGGTCAGAGGAGAGGTTGGAGGAGGAGGGTGATGAATATGTGATTCATCTCACTGAAAATAAAGTATCGTCATGAGTAATTAGATGCATTCATGTGTTTATAAGTCATAATTAACGTTCAAGCACTTGTAAATCGTTTGCATAAATTAGCCTTTCATTATGCGTTCATATTAACTTGTGTATATTTCACCCAGTTTCACCCATTTTTAATCAATTCAAACTATCCCAATTGGCATAAAACCAAGTCAATTATGTACATATCGCTAATATTAAATAATAAAAAATCCTAAAAAATGTTACCTTTTATATATTTGAAATAAACCCAAACCCTAATTCTAGGATAAAAGGCGTAAAAGTCGATATCTCTCACATACAATGCAATTTCACTCTAATCAATTTCAAATTAATGTATATTCGATTTTCTATAAATCAAGATCAAATTCAAAAGAATTGGAGTCCGTGTGCGAGACTTGAGTTTTGGGACCTAATTATACGGTGTACATATTTAGTGATCTTTGACTCGAAATTTTAAGTAGATATTAACTTTTTTATATTTATTTCCTTTTCATTTAGATATTTCGTCTCATGTTTTAACTAATTACATACAAATAAAAATAAAAAATTAGAAAAAACAAATAAAAAGAGAGATCCTGACTTGAGCACATTGACATATTCATTTGTAAATAATTCACATCACTGATTTATTTTTATCTTTTCTTAACTCATAAAAATTAAAAAATGCATTTGTGTTTATCACACTATTTTACACCATAGAAAACCAAATAAAGATATACAAAACAAAAAACTTGATATTTTATATACATAAATATCATCGAAAAAAAATCATATCTTGCACAGTTGATTTCCTTTTAATCCATGCCCATCATGAACATTATAGAGTGTATTTATATTAACAATTTTCATTTTGGGCATTTTTGCATTTGAGGTATTTTGTTATTTTTTTATATTTAACCGTTTTTCATTCATGGTCAATAGTCCAGGTCAACATACACATGTCAACACTGATGAATCTCAAATTCATCACTCTAAAAATGATTAATTAATCTCAAATCCCCAAAATTCATATGCATTTCATCCATTATACTGCATAATTAGCATTCATGCATGTATAGATAATAACTGCATTTTATCACTTATTATTGCATAAAGTAAGAAGCCAAAAATCACAACCCAATTGACCTGTAAAATAGCTTAACTTCTCTGATTTTATCTAATTTATGCTAATTCCAAATAACCCGAAACCGCCTCCATTGAGTACATATTACTAACAAGAATAAATGAAAAATACAAAAAAAATCACTAACACAAATAAGTGGACCGGAAACTCAAAATCTAATTTCAGGATTTTCGGACTAAAATGTTGATATGTTCCTCATATAATATCTGATTTGATCCTACTCACTTTTGAACTAATGTACATTCAAATACCTTAAAAATAAGATCATGTTCAAGTGAATCGGAACTCATATGTGAAAGTTGGGTTTTGGGCCTCTTTTATACATTTTTGTATTTTATTTAATTTTAGCCTATTTTTGTGTATATATTTAAATATTTTATTTTTTTCTTTTCCTTTGATTTTCTTTGATACGAGTTTTATAAAAATGCATAAAAAATTAAAATAAGCTTGAAATCAAAGAAACTAATCGAGTTCACGTCATCACTGACTATTTGTACAACAATGGTTGTTTTCATATTCTACTTTATCTCTTTATTTTATTAATTATTAAAAATAAAAAAATAGATTAATGTGTAAATATTTATGATTGATTTTATCATTTTTCGATTTTTTGGTATTTTATAGAATTTTTGCTAATTTTTATGTATTTTTTAAATATTAAATTCAACAAAACAATGTACTGATTAATTATCTGAGATATTTTTAGGTTTAATAAATATAAAAAAGAACAAATTAACATAAAAATAATTTTAATATATATTATATATAAAAATCACAAATAATAAAATATATTTTTAATTTTACTTTATTTTTTCCTAAATTTTATAAGATTTTTAGGTTTTTTTTTCTATTTTTTGATTTTAGGATATGTGTAGATAATATATTAATATAGCTAATATATTTTATGATTTTATTTGTATATTTAAATAAATAGGAACATAAATTATATAGGTATAAATGTATGTATTTTACATGTATATTTGGTTCATTATTTTTATTTTAAGTGTTTTCTTTGGTTTTATTTTTATTTATATTTTTAATAGAATATAAGTAATGTTTACAAGAGTATAAAAATATAAAAGAATAAATAATGAAAGAACAAATTTTACTTTTTATTTATTTACATGTATTATCATAGGTGTTTTGCCTATATTTTATATAGACTTATTTTATTTTATATTTTTTTGTTTTATTTTTCTAAATATGTACATAAGTTATAAATAATATTTAAAAAACTATAAAAATAAAAATTGTAAAAATAAAAAAGAATGTTATACAAAGAAGGTCAAAAATCTAACTTCCACACTTTAACTCCAAAAATATGAAACCACCTTCATTAAATAGCTTATTAAAAGTTATATACAACCAGAGTGATTTTGCTATATTTTAAGTTTTTATTTATAAGATATGAGTCTTTGAAGTTGGGATTTTCACTTTTTTTTTGTGTATACTTTGCCAATTTTGTGCAAAACGCTCCTCAATTTTCAGTTATATCACAGGCACCCCAAACTTCCCATTAATTGCACCCATACCCCTACTCTAGTATATATAATACTACATATTATAATACATATAAACTAAAAATAAAAATATAAGAAAATAATAAAAATACATATACGTATACAACCTTATACTATATATAGTATTAAATAGTATTTTGAAAATAAAAAATTCTAGCATTAAATAAATCATTTAAAAACACTAAAAAAGATAACAAATATTTCAAAAAATCATAAAAATATAAAAATGCCTTTAAAAATCCTAAAAACATTACTTGAGTTTACTATATTTTACTAAATTAAAACAAAATAAAAATCAATAGTTAAAATCAATAAAAATATAAACATTCACTAAAACTTCTAAAAATCGTAACTATATAAATAAAAATATCTTATAAATGCACAACATATCATTCTAAAGATAATTTCAGCTACTTTTTTATAAAAATAAAATAAAAATATTTGTCACAGTTTTCAATTTTAAAATTTGAAATACCTCGTAGTTTTCATAAAAATATGTTTTATCTTAAAAATAAATCAAAATCTATAAAAATCCTAAAATCCCTTAAAAATTCATAAAAATGGAAACTAAGCATACAAATAATAAAATAAAAATTAAATAAAAATTATAAAATATTTTTGAGATAATAAAAAAATAGTAAATACTTAAAATGCATAAAAATAATAAAAAATTCATTAAAAATCAAATAAAATCCAGAAAAAATTCTAAAAATAAATAAATTAGAAAATCCTTAAAACATTTGTTCTTTATCGATTTTCCCTAGTTTCAAACAGTTTGCCTCCTTGAGTTCAACACTCCCGTACTTTACCACTATACATAAAATTTTAGGAGTATAAATAAAATAAATAAAAAGATTTACTAAAAACTAATCTTTACTTCTAAAAATCACCCGGTGGATACAACGACCGCGATATCTTCTCTTCTCCTTTGCAGGAGTTCAAAAGCTGATCAGGTGGTGTTTTTCACATATATAACCTTATTCTTATTCTTTTATTTTTGTATAAATATGTATTAAATATATCATATTACAAATGATGTTAGAATGTTAATTAATGAGAACTAAATTTATTTACATGTATTTTACTAAGGATTTTAAGCCAAAATGAAAGAATATAGATGATAAATTGATTATTCATCAGTAGCAACATAAAATTCATAACAATATGCATAATTATGCAAGACATATAAAAACTTAATAGGTAAAAATATATCAAAAATTTGCATATGTTATAGTAATCACCTTGAGTGTCTAAGGATCCTTTAAATATTTTAAATACACACACACACACACACACACACGAAATTGCATGTGCTATTTAGCCATCCATTAAGGGGCAAATATATAACCCACACTAATAGTGGGTTTTTCCTCATCCTTATCAAAAGCCAGATACGTGGCATTGGCAACGCCCCCTTTTCTCCCATTCCATTACCTTTCTCCTCTCTCTCTCCTCTCCCTCTTTCTCAAATGACACACTCATCTCTCTCTCTTTCCCTCTCTCCTCTCTTTTCTCTCTCTCCTCTAATATATTCATTAAATTTAAAAATATAAATATCATATTTTCCTTTATATTTATTATGTTAATATTTATAATAGACATATGTTATATTTATTAAATTAAAAATTTTAATTCTCATATAAAGTTACATGTTTTTTCAAACTTAATAATTTATTCAAATTCAAATTTTATAATTAATGTGGATAAAAATCTATGTAGATATTTTATTATTGTGCTAAATCTAAATTATATTTATATGTGATTATAAAATTGTGAAATACAATATTAATTTAAAAATAATTTAAAACAAACTTATTGTGAAATACAATATTAATTAACAAATAGTTTAAAAAACTTCAATTTGTAGATATAAATCTTATAATAAAATATAAAAATATAATTTGAAAGCAATTTCAAATTAGTGCTTAAGTTATTACTTAATACATATAATTCAATAAATAATAAAAATAAAAATTAACTCATGAATATGGTAATCATAGAATTATAGTTATATCAATAATTTATTAATAAAAAATTCTAAAAATTAATCTAAAATTATATAATAGTTTTTTTTGAAATGTGCTACATACATAACTTATTTTTTCCCCTTCTTTTTAAAATTAGGATGACATATAAATTTTATATTTCATTTTAATTAAATCCATCAATCAAATGGATTTGAAACATTTTTACATTATTTCTTATACATTTATATATCTATGGATTACTTAAGTATATTTTGACAATCATAGACCGATTAATTACCGTATAAATAGTAACTTAATTAAAATAAATATCAAATATATAAACTATATCCAGAAAAAAATAATATTTCTATCAAAATGATTTCAATATCATAATGATTTCAATAAAAGTATAAATTAAAATAAAAATTTAATCCATTAAAAAATATTTAAAATTATTAAATAAATAATAAATTTGTTAACATAATAGTTTGTAAATATACTATTATATGTATTTGTTCTTATAATTTTTTAAAACATAATATAAATATAATTAAATAAATATTTTTATTTAGTTTTAGTAAAAAAAATTCGTAGAAAAAATATATCATATTAAGAAAATGTACATCTCGTTTTATCTCTCTATCAACTCTCTCCTCTTTCTCTCCACATTATATGAGAGTTACAAATTTTTAAACTTAGTAATTTATTCAATTTCAAATTTTATAATCATTGTAGGTAAAATTTAATGTAGATATCCTATTATTGTACTAAAATAAATATGCCACTTTCTATCTCTCTGATTTTTACCCACACTCCCCTCTTCTCTCTCCATTATTTCGAAGTTACAATTTTTTTCAAATTTAATAGTTTATTCAAATTAAAATTTTGTAGTAAATGTGGATAGAAATCTATGTAGATATTTTATTATTGTACTAAATTAAATTATACCTATATGTAATGTTAAAATTGTGAAATACAATACTAGTTTAGAATAATTTAAAACAAACTTAATTGAGAAATACAATACTAATTAGAAATAAAACAAATAAATTTACAGATATAAATCTTACAAAAAATTAATAGGAAACATAATTTGAAAATAATTTCAAATTGATGCTTAAATTATTATGTAATACAAATAATTCAATAAATGATAAAAAATAACTTAGAGTATGATAATGATAGAATTATACTTATATCAATAGTTTGTTAGTAAAAAGTTTAAAAAAATCGAAAATTAGATAATATTATTTTTTGAAAGTAGTACATACATAACTTATTTTTCCCCATCTTTTTGAAATTAGGGTAACTGATGAATCTCCATTTCATCACCTTTATTCTATCATTTTGGCCTTAAAAACCCCAGCAAATGCATGTAAATAGCATTAATTTGTTCATATTAGCATCTATTATTTATTGTACTAATTATACATAAAATAAGGTTTTTAATGCCAAAATTATAGAATAAAGGGAAGAAAAGAAAAAGGAATAAAATATTGTAAATATTTTATGACCCTAACCCCGAGACCAAGGCCAGCATGGACTTGGTCGACAAGGAATAAAGTAGGGGGAGATAAGGGCCAATTATACAATAAACATCTCATTTAGTCATTCATTCATTTATGCATTTTTGACACCTATTTTGTACATAATTATTTATTCATCAAATAAAGAAACTTTGTACATAAAAGTTGCAGATAATAATGTAAATAAAAATACAAAATTGAGTTTGTGTAAAAATAATACTCACTGTACATTTTATACACAAAATAAAAAGCAAAAATCTCAACTTCACAGACCCATATCTTGCAATTAAAAACTCCAAATCAACCAAACTCACCTTTAATTGTATATAGCATTTCCCAAACTATTTTATAAAATTAGTGTCATAATTTTTAGAGCCCATCTGTGAAAGTTAGGTTTTTGGCCCTTCTTGTACATAATACCTGATCAAAATATTCATTTTATTCAATATTCATTATTTTTATAAATTCATATTTTTAGAATATTGTAAATAATGTATATAATACTGGTACATATCAAAACTCAAAGAAAACCAAAAAGAAATTGAGAAATAAAATAAGTCTATGTATTACATAGGCAAAATACCTATGAGAAGAATGTATATAAATAAAAGGAAATTTAATTCTTTTATTCTTTTATTCATCCATATTTTTATAATAATGTACATATTATATACTAGTATTAAAAATACAAATCCGAAATAAAAACACATAAAATTCACTAAATAAAATAAATGAATATAATATATAGGTAAAATACCTATAAGTATACTCACATATACATATACAAATTTATTTAAAAATGAAAATAAACTCTTAAAAATGAAACAAAAATACCTATTTATTCACAAAAATAAATTATAAATTTATAAAATAAGCTAATAAAATAATAAAAGAAAATAAACAAATTAAAAATAAATTACATGAAAATACATGTAAATACATACATATACATATTATCCAAATAAAACTACAACGAAACACCTCGAAAAATTCAATAAAAATCATAAATAAATACTAGACGAAATCATACACATTTTTTATTTTATACGAAAAAATTAATAAAATCATTTAGGGGGTTAAATAAATCAATCTTCCTTCAGATTTGCTATTTTGTCTCGTAGCGGCTGACGTGGCCCAATAAGGCTCCGGCCTTCGTTGACCTCAGTCAACTCAGCCTCCTGCCGCCCGACCTGACGCATCCCGTCTCCTCGCCCGTCTTTTCCCTTTTTTCCCGGGCCATCCATCCGTCAATCGAAGACGCTTCCTTCACAAGAAACATGCCCTAATCATCACTGAGGCCCGCCGATTAATCAGATCAATCTGATACTCATTGGTTTAATCAATAATCGCCGGTCAATAAGGCCACTCGTCAATGTCTATAAATAAAAAGCTCCGCCTTCCTCCTCGAATTTGGCCACTTTTTATCCAATCTCAAGCCTTGACTCTAGCCCTAGGACATTCCTCGTGACAGGGGGAGTGAGCTGGTGCCTCGAATCGGCCGGAGAGAGGAGGATTTTGTCGCGGCGGAGCTCCGGCGTCCGCCCTGCTCCCTGGAGGCCCCCAGGTATAAGAGCTGCCTTTTCTATGCATTTTTAGTTAGACTTAGATGTCAGCTTTTCATTCCAGTCATTAGATTAGGTTTTAATTCATATCTGTAGTTTAAAAATCAAAATTCGAAGTTCGCCGGAGCTCCGCTCCGGCGACTTCTCCACTCTTGTTTCGACCGTATCCGACCGTTCCAAGCATCTCATCTCGTTCCTCGACGCCTTCCTCATCCATTCCGCATAGTTGTCCAACCCAGGACCCTAGGTCCTGGCGAATCGGGGTTCCTCCTCCGCCGTTCGCCGGAACCCCTCCGCCCACCTCATTTCTGCTTTGCAGCTTCAAAACCCCAGGTCGAGGAGCAAGCTCTCTCGCCCGCGGTTCTTCCTGTGCAGGAACTTCGACGAACCGAGCCCAACTGGACTCGCATTCAACCAGGAAGAGGTTCCTGGGGGCTCCTTTCTTCTTCGACCTCGCTCCATCGACTCGGACCCCCAGGAGCCATGAGACCACCGTCAGACTATGCGGAAGCCTCCCAGCTGCGATCAGAGAGCTTCAGATGCGCGGGAGGTGCCCGGAGGAGCCCGAGCTCCCCGATCGAAGCTCGCCGGGGGCGAGCTTCTTCCCAGTTCTTCCAGGTGCCTTCCGCACCGTTGGATCGAGAGGGGCGGCCCAGATTGAACGCCAACCGTCCGATGAAGATGCACCACCACCGTCAGATCAGCCAGGAGGGTCTAATCCTGGCCCTTCATCGCCGAACCGATACCCGCCGTCCGATGGATGCCACGTGGATAAGTGGCGCCTCCAGCGCCGCAGGATGAAGCGCTTGGTTTAGGGGTAAATTTCACATCCAACCCCTTCGCTTTTTGTATTTATTATTTAATGCCAAGAATAAAGGTTACCGTTGTAAATAAAATGTGTATTTTGCATACGGACCCCCAATGTTTTAATATTTGCACTTTAGTCCCTCCGCACCTCACGTGCGACAACCACGTGAGGCGCGTGAAGTTTTGCAGCTAAGCCCCTCCGGGTCCCTGTAATGGTTAAATGGCTCTGAAAATAAAAGTTAAAGAGCATTTTTGTTGTGATTTTTGCATGGATGCCCCTGTGAACTATTTTATTTGCAAAAATACCCCTGCCAGGCCATTTAATTTTTGAAGGCTTTGTCTATTTATTTTGTGCTTCATATTAAATCAAAAAAATCTTGGAAAAATAGACTTAAGCTACTGATTGGCTGTATTTGCACGCTATATTTTTAGTTTCTCATTTTGGTGCATTTTTGCATTTATTAAAAATCAAAAACATGCCTTTTATTCACTGTCTAGATTATAAAATTCCAAAAAAAATATCAAAACCTTCCTAAAAATTCCAAAAAAAATTACCTATGGTGTATTTCGTCCTATGCTAGTGTCAGTCCAAAAATCCCTAAAAATTGGAAAAAGAAAATTGAAAAAAAAAATCAAAAAGCCCCAAAATTCCAACAAAAATCAGAAAAATGATTTAAAAACCCCAAAAAGATGTATTTCTCTTTTATAATTACCTATACATTATTATTAATATATTCAAATTAATTTGGGTTATTTTTGAAAGTATTTTATATTTTTAAAACCCAAATTTCATTCGGCCTATTTAGTTAGTCCCATATTAAGGACATTTTTGAAATTAAAACACATAAAAATTACAAAAATCCCAGGAAAATAACATAAAAATTAGAAACATATTAAAAATCATAAAAAAATACATCTATATATGTTTTAAGCATGTATGTATGTATATATTCTATTACTCTTTCCCCTCTCTCTTTATATATATATCTCTCTATATATATATATTTATATCTTTACTTAATAAATAAATATATAATTATAAAATATAAAAAAAATACATATATATATATATATAAAAAGAAGATAATATAAAAGATAAAAACAAAATAAAAATTATAAAAACAAAAAAAATAAAAAAAAACCCACTTACACACAAGGATGACTGATATGCACCTCTAGGCTCATGCATTTTTGTATTGCTCTCTGTGGTTCGACCTCTACATGCTTGTTCCCTATACATTTTATGGTAGAGTAAATAAAGATTAATTCACACTTCCTTTGAGCTTGATTGTTTTATTCTTTGATTGTGGGTTAATTGTTGATTAAATGCACCTCATTGCGGGTCGCCGCATCGACATCGGTTGTCTCCGCCTTGTGTGAGACATACTCTTTAGACCTACGATGAGGGGTGTTTATCAAATGGCGCCGTTGCCGGGGAGCAATGAGCATAGCCTACTTTATTCTTTGTCATTCTTGTGTACATTTTTTTTTCATATGTTGTGAGCAGCTATTTTATTGCCATTAATCACTATGCTTCATTGATTCATTTCTTGTGATAATCTTTATGTGCTCTATGATTGATTGATTGAGCTATTCTAATACATTCTTTTTGTGACTTTGATGCAAGGGTCCGCCACGCAAGGATGGCTTCTTAGGAGGCCAATGCAGCCAAGCCTGGAGGAGGATGGTCTTCCCTTCTCATGACCATCAGGAGAGAGTATCAAGGAAGCAAGGAGATATGGATTAGATAGGCTTAGAACACTTAGGATCATCTCTGTAATTCTTGGTGAGAGAGAGACAATTTTGGCATGTAATAATTAACAGGACTCTACTCTTCACAATGAGGTCCAGTGCCCGGGTGTCTGTTCACCTGGGGGCCTCATCGCTGTTTTCCGCGATTTCTACCGCCTTCTTTTCTTTGTTTTCCGCTGTTTTGTGCTTTTCGCCTTTATTTTACTTTGTTTTGTGTGCTTGGAGCCCCTAGATATAGGTTGCTTGACTCGGTAGCTAGGTCCAAACATTAATAAGAATGCATGTTCCTATAGTCTACTTCGTATGGATCTAGTCAAACTTAAACAGCTAAGTCATTTATCTCTTAACCCACGTGCCGTGAGCGAGCCCCATCAAGCGCTACTCCTGAACTCGAGTGTGTCGAGAAGAGGAGGGGTGAGCCAAGATCGGACCCTTAGGTTAAAGATAAATGACCGGCTTGTGGTTCTTCACGTTAATAGCAGCTAATGTTTAGGGAGATTTTGACGAATGCACACCGCCATGTAGATAGGTTTAAAAATTCTGTTTTGCATACCACATGGAGAGAGCTGGGATGCACTGTAAGTCTTCTAACTCAGCATGCATCATTCGGTTCAATGGTGAGATTTCCATCATAGAACCACTCGCATGGCTTTTCCGCTATCTCCCTCTGATTTTGAGCACCTAGGACTTAAATGAAAATCTACCAAAACGTTAGGCGCTGGTATGAAACAGATCCAAAAAAAAGTGAAAACCCAAAAATTAAAACTAGGGGACTGCTAAATAAACTTTGACCTTAATTAAAATCCGTAATGGACTATCATTGTACCGGGTTTATAAAGCCCTCATTGTTTTCAGGTACCTTGGAGGGGGACCAAAACCCTACTCCCTTGAGCGAGTGCGACCCCCTAAGGATTAGAGCCAAAAACCCAGTCTGCAACTGCCTTGTGTATCGCCTGGATTTCCGAAGTAATGGCGCTTCTATCGTACGTAGGCGAGTAGGGCTTGGTCACCAATGATGACTCTGTGTTGTGATGAGCATCGACCCTGTCCGAAGTATCGAGCATAGGCCACGCCTTCACGGGGGTGTCTGTCTCATTGTCCTGCGTCCGAGTAGGTTCTTGTACGCTCACGGGTGATTCCGTTGCGAGCGAGGACCGAAGTAGCGGTTTCGCCTATCGGCTTCCTCCCTCTATTTCTTTGGCTGAGTAGGGATCCAGGAAGGGTTACGAGGACTCCAAAAAGTACAGACTACAGGTTACACAGGAGGAGGACAAGTACGGGATACCCTTCCGGCAGTACTCTCTCTCCTATAGGGTAGCGTACTAAGGACTTGTTATAAGATATGCCTGAAATAACAACTCTAAAAATGAAAAGATAATAAATAGCCGAACCTTTACGGCTTCACATGGCGTGAGTTGGTGAACCCGATTTTGAATTGTGTTTGTATGGATCTAGATTAAGGTTCAAAAATCAAGTCCCGTGCCTTTGCACAAAATTTTGTTATATCACTCCTCTTTGACCCCCGCTCAGTTTGAGCCTTTTCTACTGTTTTGCACTCCTTTGTATTCCTCGTTGACCATCGTATCTTTCATCCAACATCCTATCTTCTCTTGTACTTTGCGGAGTTGATCCACGGATGGTTTCCATCGGGACCATGCCGACACCCACATCGATTCCATGGACTCAACTCCGCCAATAAATTCGAGGCAATTCATGAGAACCTGATCCGGACTTTGCGGATCGATCTCTAGACTCCTCGTTTTCTACCTTTCTCTTGACCACCCAATAAACTGGGATCACCTTTGTCCCACTTTCGCCGTTAGAAGTCGATTACAGTTTACATCCTTCTCTATTCACAACACGCTGGGGTTGACCTGAATTCCAGCTTCATCTCGGCAGCTGAACATTGATTACAAGCGGACTGATCAGGGCTATCTCCTCATGCAGATAGAAGACAGTACAAGCCCTGGAGACGCCGGAGTTCATCTCTTCCGACTCAGACCCTGACATGGCTCCCGGAGGAAAGGGCAAGGGTCAGCAGCCACCCACACCAGAGGGACAGGCGCCAGATCAGAATCGGGTCAATGCACAATTACTGGCATCTATCCAGGCCATCCAGCAGCAGCTGACCGAACAGGCTCTCACTCAGACAGCCTTCCAGGATATGTTGAATGATATGATGAACCGAGATGATGGAGGAAGAGGCGGAGGCAGAGGCAGAGGAGGCAGGGGAGGAGAAGGTGAAGGTGGAGGAGGTGGTGATGACCACAATGATGATCTTGAATTACCACCACCAAAACCTACCCTTAAACAAACATACAATCCGGGAGACAGCCAGATGACCGAATGGATCCTCATTCCACCGGTACACGCTCACTTTGAGCTGAAGCCCCAATTCATTGCTCTTCTTCCTGCATTCCATGGAAACACCAGCGAGGAGCCGTACATCCACCTGCAGCAATTCTCCCGCATTTGCCATACGACTCACTATCCCAATGTCCCTCTAGACATTGTCAAGATGACGGCTTTCCCCTTCAGTCTACAGGATAAGGCCCTTTATTGGGTCAATCATATGGGGAAGGTTGTGACGACTTGGGAGGAGCTAAAGTCCGCCTTCTTGCACAAGTATTACCCTCTGGGTCGGCTCAACCAGATGCGAGCCCGTATCAGTAATTTCTCCCAAGGACCCCATGAGTCTATACATGAAGAATGGGAGAGATTCACTGACCTGCAGGAGAAATGTCCTCATCATGATATTTTGAAGACCAGCTTGGTTCAGCATTTCTTTGGGGGACTGAACATTGAAAGTCAAAGGCTCGTAGACGCAGCATGTGGGGGCTCACACTTCAATAAGGATGAAGATGTCGTCTGGCAGATCTTTGAAGAAATGGCCGAAGGAGAGGCCGCCCTCTCTTCATCCAAGGCTTATCAGAAGCAACCCCAGATCCTTCAAAAACAAGTGCACATGGCAGCGTCTAAGGAATCAGAGAGAGATGAAAGCTCCAACCTCAGCATCATCGGGGGCCATCTCTCTAAAGTTGACATTATCGAGAAGCGATCAAAAGATCTCGAAAAACTCGCCTTAATCGAGAAGAGGACCCAGAGTTTGGACAAACTGGATCACATCACCAAGCAGCTAGAACTGCTGGTAGGTACCATCAATTCTGTTCAGTCGACAACACCGCTCGAAGCTCCAGCTGAGAGAAAAGACGAGCAACCACCGCTACACCAGCCGCAGCCAAGCCAGCAACCACCGACAGTTCAGCACGTGTACTACGTGCAGGCACCTGATCAGAGCCAACCGCAACAGCAGATGGTTGTGTACCAACCAGAGTTTATCTCAGACACCGATTCAGTGTTCCCGCCACCACCCCTGGTCCAGGAAGTTAATGGGGTTTGGACTCATGACACACAGCCGACCCGTCCTACGGGACAACCACAGGGTCAGCCATTTGCCAACCGGCAATACCACCAACCTCAGGGTGGTCGCTTTGGGCAATCCTCCCAGCAGCACCAGCAATACCAGCAGCCTCCCCAGTTTGGACATCAATGGAGGCAGAACCACCCATATCAGCAGCAGCCACAATACCGTCACCCACAGCCGTATCACCAGTACGCGGCTGCTCCGCCTCAGCAATACCAGCAGTATCCACCTCCGTCTTATCAGCAACTTCAACTTCCTGCCCCGCCACATCATCACCAGCAGCAGCCTCAGCACCAGCAGATACAACAACAGCGTGGTCTGCACGCTGACACCACCGAGGCACCTCCAGCGAACCCCTCCATGGAGTGTCTAGCCCAGCTTGTCAAAGGGCTAGCAGAGATGACCAAGCGGCTTGATGACCTGACTGCCACTCGAACCACCATCCCGGCTCAGGTCGAAGCAAATCCCAATAATTTCAAGAAAAAAGAGCAGGTAGAATGTGATGT
This sequence comes from Ottelia alismoides, assembly GCA_037367405.1. NCBI lineage: Eukaryota > Viridiplantae > Streptophyta > Magnoliopsida > Alismatales > Hydrocharitaceae > Ottelia > Ottelia alismoides. The sequence goes on along the minus strand of JAZKJV010010592.1, from coordinate 332,902 downwards.
CCTATCCGTATCTGGTAATGATACTACTGTTTATTCTAATGCTGTAACTCTTAGGAGCGGTAGGGCCTTGCACCCGCCTGCTACTGAAAGTGGGGAGAAAGAAACAGGTGGATCGTCATCTTCCGTATCAGCCGTGCCAGCCACAGGGGCGGGTGAGGAGGAAGAGGAAGGAGAAGCCAGTCCAGCCGTCGTGCCATGCCAGCATCAGCCTCAGCCAAAAATACAAAAAAATCAGCAAAAACAAAAACAACAAAAAGAAGCTCGTAGCAGAAGCGAAGTCGTGCCAGCATTGGAGGAGCCGCCAGCACCCGCCGATCCCTCGCCAGCCGATGGAGCAGATGCTGTCCGTTTTGATCGCCCAACAACACCAGCATGCCAAGACCCAGCTTGTACCCTTTTTCGTGATTCGGGTGTACAACATTCTGTGGGCGATGATTTTGATGTAAATAAGAACTCTGATTTTCCTGCCAGTAGTGTACATATTCCTTTTCCTCATGCAATACAAAAATCCAAAAAAAGTGCAAAACAAAAAATGCATTGTCTGACCCTGGTGTTGTAGACATCTTGGACAAATTGACTGTTGAGATTCCCTTGCTAAAGGCCGTGGAATACATGCCAGCCGTAAAGAAAGGACTGAAGGAGGTATGTACTACTAAGCGTCGCCCATCAAGAAAGAACAGACGCCAGCAAGATGAGAAACATGTCCTCACATTAGCCACGGTCGCAGCTATCAGCAATCTCCCCCAGAAGAAACAAGACACCGGAGCACCTCTGATCAGTTGTGTGATCTTTGACCAGGTCTTCGAGCGCACTCTCCTGGATAGTGGTTCTTCCATCAACCTTCTGCCCTCGTCCATAATGCAGGAATTTGGGCTGGGACCGCTCAAACAGACACACATGGTCCTTCAGTTTGCTGATCGATCCGTCAAGCGGCCCCGAGGTCTCTTAGAGGACGTGATAGTTAAAGTGCAGGAAATGAAATTTCCAGCTGACTTTGTAGTCCTTGATATGGACTCGCCTGCACCATTGCTCCAGACCCCTATCATCGTTGGCAGACCATTCCTTCGTACTTCAGGTGCCGTGGTTGATTATGGGTCTGGGAAGATCACTTTCAGCTCGAATACCCAGCAAATCACAATAAACATGAACAAAGAGCAGAATTCCACAACAGATGAGAGCCAGACAGCGTCAGAAGCGGACTGTGAATTTATTGCAGGGATCAGAGACTCAGCTTTATCATTAGATGATTCATGGACCCGAGAAATCCTCACTCTCGAGGAGGACTTGGAAAGCGCAGTCAGCATATGCTCCGATGACTCTTGGGAGATAGATTCTCCGATGCAGGCGCATCTTCTTGAGCAATCACTCCGAACCGAACATGATCAGCTTAGTGCAGAACCGTTCGGTGCATCGCCGGGATCTCAACAGGATATTGAGGATGGCGGCATCTTCACAGAAGCACTGCCCACCTTCAGCATGGTGTCAGAAGTGACAGATAAAGTGGACAGATCAAAGCCAGAACTCAAGCCACTTCCGGCAGGCCTGAAGTATGCTTTCCTTGCGGGTGAGGAACAAATGTATCCGGTCATCATCAGCAGCAGGCTGAGACCAGAGCAGGAATCTCGACTTCTCGAGGTTCTAGAGAAGAACCGCAAAGCACTTGGGTGGAACGTATCAGATCTCCGCGGGATAAATCCAGCCTTGTGTTCACACCACATCTATTTAGAAGAAGATGCCAAGCCGTCCCGCGAATTTCAGAGAAGGCTGAACCCTAACCTTCGGGACGTCGTCATGAAAGAAATCACGAAGTGGTGTGATGCAGGTTTCATCTATCCCATCTCCGATTCAAAATGGGTAAGCCCATTGCATATAGTTCCCAAGAAATCAGGGCTTACCGTGGTTACAAATGATAAAGAGGTGTTTATCAAATGGCGCCGTTGCCAGGGTTGTGTTTATCAAAGGGGAGGAAATTTCTACTCGGGTACCAACATCCTGGCGGGTTTGTGTTGACTACCGCCGTCTCAATGCAGCAACTAAGAAGGATCACTTTCCCTTGCCATTCATTGATCAAGTTCTGGAAAGACTAGCAGGCAAGGAGTTCTTCTGCTTTCTAGATGGGTACTCTGGGTACAACCAAGTGGCGATCGCCCCTGAAGACCAAGAGAAGACCACCTTCACTTGCCCGTTCGGCACCTACGCCTTCAAGAGAATGCCCTTTGGACTGTGCAATGCACCTGCAACCTTCCAAAGATGCATGTTAGCAGTCTTCGCCGAGATGGTAGGCAGTTTCCTCGAGGTGTTCATGGACGATTTCTCTGTCTATGGTGATAGTTTCGATTCTTGTTTAGAGCATCTAGACAGAGTGCTTCAGAAGTGCCGGGAAGTCAATTTAGTGCTCTCATGGGAAAAGAGCCACTTTATGGTCACCGAAGGTATCGTGCTGGGCCACGTCGTTTCCAAACGTGGTATGGAAGTCGACCCGGCGAAGGTGGACGTCATTTCAAATCTTCAGCCACCTCAGTCAGTTAAGAATGTGAGGTCATTCCTGGGGCATGTGGGATTCTACAGGAGATTCATCAAGGATTTCAGCCGCATTGCCCGACCTCTGACAGAACTCTTGTGCAAGGAGACTGATTTCATTGTTGATCAGCCGGTTCTCCTTGCTTTCAATCACTTGAAGGAGCTTATCACTCAGGCTCCAATCTTACAGCCGCCCGACTGGACTCTTCCTTTTGAAATAATGACCGATGCGTCAGATTTTGCAGTTGGAGCTGTTCTTGGGCAAAGAAAAGACAAAGCGCCCTACGCCATTCACTATGCCAGCAGAACATTAGACGAAGCACAGAGAAATTACACTGTAACAGAGAAGGAACTGCTAGCTGTGGTTTTCGCCTTAGAGAAGTTCAGATCTTATTTGTTGGGCTCAAAAGTCCTCATCTTTACAGACCACTCTGCTATCCGCTACTTACAACAGAAGAAGGATGCCAAGCCAAGACTGATTCGTTGGATCCTTCTCCTCCAGGAATTCGATTTGGAAATCAAGGACAAGCCTGGAACCCAGAATGTGGTAGCGGATTATCTCTCCAGAATAGAGCAGCATGAACCTCCCCTGAGCAATGCACCTATCACAGAAACCTTCCCTGATGAAGCCATTTTAGCTGTGGATTCTCTTCCTTGGTATGCTGAGATAGTCAATTACCTCGTTTCTGGGGTAATACCGTCGGATTGGACGAAGAACCAAAAGAACAAATTCATGTCGACCATCCGATTCTACCATTGGGAAGATCCTTTTTTATTCAGAGAAGGAGCAGATTGTATTTGGCGCAGGTGCATCCCTCAGACGGAACAATCAAGTGTCCTCGAGCATTGTCACTCGCTCGAATCTGGCGGACACCACTCTGGAGATCGGACGGCAGCCAAAGTACTTCAATGTGGCCTTTGGTGGCCTACTTTATTCAAGGATGCAACTGAATTTGTTAAACGATGCACTGACTGTCAGAGAATGAAAGGTACACTCACTGCCAAAGATTCAATGCCCCTGAAAATCATTCAGATAGCAGATGTCTTTGATGCATGGGGCATTGATTTCATGGGACCTTTCCCTAGCAGTCAAGGATTTGAGCACATCCTTCTCGCCGTCGATTACGTGAGTCGTTGGGTTGAAGCTATCCCTGCTCGAGCCGCCGATAGCAAAACAGTTTGCCAGTTTCTCAAGAAGAACATCATTTCGCGGTTCGGGATACCGAAAATCCTTATCTCCGACGGGGGTAGTCACTTCATTAACAAAGAGGTCAAGAAGTTAACGAAGGAGTACGGCATCGACCATCGGGTTGCCACTCCTTATCATCCTCAGACCAATGGCATGGCAGAGTTATCAAACAGAGAAATCAAGACTATCCTCCAGAAACTTGTTAGGCCAAACAGAAAGGACTGGTCTCAACTCTTGGACTCGGTTCTATGGGCATATCGAACCGCCTACAAGTCCCCCTTGGGCATGTCGCCCTATCGTCTTGTATATGGAAAGCCATGCCATCTGCCCGTGGAATTAATTCACAAGTCTTTATGGGCAATCAACAGCTGTAATTTGGACTCACACAAAAGTGGTCAGAAGAGAAAAGATGATCTGAACAGACTCTTGGAATTCCGAGACTATGCATACGATAACACCTTGATGTACAAGGAGAAGGTGAAACGCTGGCACGACAGACACATCAGACGAAAGACCTTCGACGTTGGACAGAGAGTGTGGTTATTTGATGCAAAGTTGCGAATATTCCCAGGCAAATTAAAGAGTAAGTGGACAGGGCCATTTCGAGTTCGTGAAGTGCGTGATGATGAATACCCATTCATCACTCTTTATTCTTATATTTTAGCTACAAAAACCTTTGCAAATACATGTAGATATATGTAAATATCAATAATTAGCAAAAGCATGCATTTTGTAAAAATATGTAATTAGCATGTTTTTGTGCAAAAATAAAAGAATAAAGAGGAAAAAGAAAAAGAGGGAAATATTTAGAATAAATATTGAGCAACCTAACCCAAGGGAGGGCTCAGCATGGGCCTGACTGCATAAAAGCCACAAGTAGAGGGAGATAGGGGCTCATGTGTATATATATTTATGTAAATAAATAAATAATATTTTCCTCAACCAAAAAATTATATTTGTACATATTTTGTATATATAGAAACTATGGAAAACAAAACAAAAATTAAAAATCAAAAATTCAAAAAGAACCCTTCATCATGTACATAGCTCATCATCTCTCTATTTATTTCACCTTGTAAATAAATAAAATAAAAAGAATTAAACCAAAAATCAAATAAAAATTACAAAATTAAAACACAAAACTACCTTGTATATATACCATGTATATAAGTATAAATAAATAATTATTTGACCTATGTATATAAATAATAAAAATAAAATAAAAATAGCCTTTTATTCCTCATTTTATCCTATAAATAAATAAAATATAAAATGGGAATAAAAATGTATAAAAATAACTAATTAAAAATCAAAAATCAAAAATCTACTTAATGTACATATACCTATGTATAGCTAATATGTATATACCTTATTTTAAATTCCAAAAATTAATTAAAAATCACAAAAAAATAGAAAAAATTAAAACAAACATTTTTCATGTTTTAAGTTTTTGGAAATTCGGCCATTTAAGGCCTCAAAAAAATCAAATAAAATCCCAAATATTGGCGGGCTCTGATTGGTCCACGGGGGATTGTTGACCCCCGGTCAACACCTCCCCCAGGACCACCAGAGCCCGGGTTTGAGTATTCGACCCTCCTTCTCGGATATCTCCTTTGTTGACCCGATTCCCATTCACCCCAAATCCGGGTCCGTTATGACCTCAGCACATCCGAGAAGCTCGCCGGAGCTTCTGCCTCGAGATCCGCGCTTCGGCGCGCCCTACCCGCCACCTCCTTTCCGGACCTTCATGCGTATATAATCCGAGCTCCGCCGCTTTCTCGCGCCATCTTTGGCTAACCACTCTCTCTCCAGTGAGCTCCATTGAGACGAGCAAGGTGACAGCTTGCCCCCACCGGTGTTGCAGCGAGGAAGAGGTGCGTCGACCATCGATCCGGCCGCTTGAAGCAGCCGTGCTCCGACGACCATCCGGAGCTCGAGCCTCGGGAAGTGACGGCCCTTGAGGCGAGGACCAGGAGACAGCTGAGCTCCACCACAGTCTACCACACCCATCAGGTAACCTTAGTTCTTTCTTGTTTAATCGTATTTCAAGCTACCCCCAAATCGACCCATCGCCGTGCTTCCCTGATTCCGACTATCCTGAGTACCATTTCGATCATCGGAGCACCCCATCATCTCCGCCATCTCCCCACGCGCGTTCTTCACCCACTCGTTCAACCCAGCTCGCCCCGGAGCTGGGAGTCGAGCTCCACCGTCTCCGCCTCGCCGGAGCTCGTTCGCCCCACCGCACAGACCACCTTCACCCCGCTTCCTTGGGTCGAGGCACTTTGCCCTCGACCCGCGAAGCCTTCTGTCTACTTTGCAGGTCCAAAGGGAGGCATCTGAGCCCCCCTTACAGTTCAGACCGGAGCTTCACGCCGCCAGCCTCGCCGGAGCCCCTCCAGGGCTCGGCTGGGCCATCGGCCAAGACCATCAGCTGCGGGGCTGCACCAGGAACGTGTTCCGATCATTTGCAGCAGCTGAGGAGGACCGGAGCGCACGCAGGAGGCCGGCGAACTTCGCCGGCGTCGAGTTCTTCCTCCATCTTCCAGAGCCGTCCGATGACACCTTCGCTCCAGTTCTAATCCTAGCCGTCCGTCAGTTGAGGAGCAGCGACCGTTGATTCATCTGAGGAGTGCATCAGGACCGTTACAGCCGAGGAGAGAGGCCCGGAGCCCAGCGTCGTTGGATCACCTACGTGGCCTCACCTCAGCCGTCGATCGAGCCGAAGAGAAAAAGAGAGGAGTAGCGCCGCCCATCCTGACCGTCCATCCACCACGTGGCGCGCATCTGGCCGTCGACCAATAAAGGGGTAAATATCTTAGGGCCCCCTATTAGTTTGTCGTTTTATTTCCGAGTCCTGTAAATATTTTAGTACTTTTATTCACGTAGGGTAATTTGCACTGTGGACCCTGTGCTTGTTTTTAATTGCATTTATGCCCCTGTGTGTATGAGATCACGTGCTTCGTCACGTGTTTAGTTGGGCTATTTACATCTTTTATCCTGTAGTCTGTTGGGTTATGAAATGAATGAGAACTTTTTAGTAATTGCAGTTATGCCCCTGTGAGCGTTTTTATTACACATGTGCGGATTTTAGTGGGCTTTTTGCAACCAGACCCTTGGACTTTTTGGTACCCGTTACCAAAAGGTCCTGGAACGTGGTTTTTATTACCATTTGGTCCCTGCGTGCCCCAGCCACGCGCCACGCGCGTGACTTGCTGGGTATTTTGCACCTGGGCTCCCAGATTCTCGGGTATTTGCACTTTGGTCCCTGTGCACAGTGCCCTCCTTTGGATTTTGAATAAAATATCAAATCACCTCCAAATTCGATGAAAATTTGACACATGGCTCCTGCCATGTTGTAGGATTTTTGAGAATTTTGGGGGACATTTCTGAATCCTTTTACTATTTTTAAAAATTCAAAAACAGCCTTTTCAGCTACTGTTTGAATTGGAAAATAACAAAAAATATAAAATCACTCCCAAAAATTCTAAAAAAATTAGATACTGTAGTTTGCTTGCTGTTTGATTTTCTAGCCAATTTTGGCTATTTTTCATCACTTAAAAACCTTAAAAATTGAAAACCCCCTAAAAACCCATAAAAATTATAATAATTACTTTAAAAATCCAAAAACAATAATTAGGGTACCTAAATTTTCCTTATTCTTTCTAGATTACAGGAAAATTACCTCCAGGGCTTGTTGAGATCCATAAATATTTTATTTTTGGGTCTTAAGCCTTGCTGGACAGTACCTTCCATTTTTAGCACTGTTTGATTTTTAGCATTCAGAATAAATATCAGAAAAATATCAAAAATTAACCAAAAACAGTAAAAAACCTAAAAAACATAAAAATAATTCTTCCTGAATTTTTGCCTGCTTTTTGGTGTGTTAAATAATTTGCTGAAGTGTGCTTGTTTATATTGTCCTTTATTTCTTTCACATTCTAAAAATCCAAAAAAAAAATATAAAAACAATTAAAAACCACAAAAATGTTTTCCTTGTCTTTCTGATCTTTCGACTACTTCGTAGGCTTTTTAAGCCAAACCGTGCTCCTTGTGTTCGACCCTGGGAGCTATACCAGGTTAATCACATAGCTAGACTGCTCGTGCTTGTTTCGATTGATTTTATTTCTCGTAGTGGTCTGATTTTTTCTTGATATACCCATTCTGAGTGGCTGAGGTCGCAACGACCTATATTTCATACCTTCTACCTTAGTCACTCGGGTTTTTGGGATATCAGAATGGCGCCGTTGCCGGGGAGCACGGCTTAGTAGTCTTTTAGATTTTTCCGCGGCTTTTTGATTCGCGGCTTTTTGTACAGATTTTTGTATATATATATTTTTCTGATATTTCTGAATAATTCTGGACTGACCACTTTTCTTTCTATTTCTTGCAAGGTCCCGAGGAGCGAGGGCGGCATTCTTAGGAGCGCCGGAGCACCCGAGCGACGCGGAGGCGGCTTCCTTCTTCACGAAGCCGCAGGAGAGAGCTAGAGAGAGAGAGAGTTGAGTGGGAGAGGATAATTTAGGATTTTATTATTATTGTAATAATACAGGTACACTCAGACTTGTGGACTTGGACACTCTCGGGTCTGTTTCGCCGAGCACCGGTGTGCTCGGGGGACCCTTTAGTACTTAGCGGTTTTTCGCGGTTTTTTCGCGGCTTTTCATTTTCTACTTTTTACTGCCTTTCCGGTGTTTACGTGGCTTTTTGATCGAGCCCCTAGCAGTAGGATTTTCTGGTGACTGTGCCGTAATAGTAGGATCCCAACACCTAATTGATTATCTGTTCCTATAGACCGTAATTGGACCTACTAAAAATAATTAATAAAAATAACCGACTCATTTGCCTTCGCAGCCTACGTGCCGCGAGCCTGCCCCACAAGCGCTAACTCCTGAACTCGACCTGTCGAGAAGAGGAGGGGTAAGCCAAGACTGGACTCTTTGGCTTGGAGGTCGGTGATCGGTTAGACGGTTCTACGCTAGCACTGCTGTTTAGGGCCTCAGTTTTTCCCGTTGCATCATTTAGGTAGTTTATTTCTTGTCTTTAAATTCTGCGCGGATCATATTGCATGTAGAGTGCTGGAGTCAGGTACGCCTTCCTTACTTTGCATGCATCATTGATTTTCTCGCGCATCGGCTTTTTCGTCTTCTCCCCCCTGTTTTCGGCTTAAATAATCAGGAGAACCGAAAAATTCGTTAGGCCTTTTGCTTGCTTTGAAAAATATTAAAAAGAAAAACAATAAAATCGGGACTGCTAATCATACTTGATCATTAAAAACCGCTCACCCTAAAAACTTTGTCTTGGGGAGAGCAACCCCCTCATTGCCTGGTTTGGATGCGCGAGAGAGTGACCCGCACCCTAGGTAGAGCCTCCCGGTGCTAGACCCGACTGATTACCGACTTCTTAGTGCGGGCCAGTCGGTTGGGGCTAGTATCGGATATCCTAACAGGTCACGTAAGCGCTCTGATACTTTGTGTGTTCACCAAAATAAAATAGACAAGATAATTTGACCGAACTTTCACGGTCTTTAACTCGTGTTGCGTTGGTGAACCGGGGGTTTATTTTGTGATCATAGTTGATTCCAGATCTCATCCGCCCTACTCGCCCAGATCAAGATGATGGGTAGACGGTCTCTTAGGCAGCCTCTGGTTGCACCGCTTTCGGGCACGTCTACCCGATCATCTAGGTTGGCTAGTGAGAGCTCAGACCAGCTCTCCGAGCCCGAGTACGATTCCGCCCTGTTCCCCCTCGATCCCCTTTCTGACCTTCCTGAGAGACACGAGCCCGAGGAGAGATTGATACATTTGACAGCACCTGAGTTGGGCTCGTTTGGTTTTGCAGACGTCGTTATGGCCGCCAGAGCAGACGATTCCCCCAGAGGTCGGCAGGGAGACCATCATGTTGTACTTGACCAGGGGGCGATCAACTCCACCCTGATCGCATCACTTGAGACGGTTCAGTAGCAGCTCCGCGATCAGGGAGCATTCATGATTGAGATGAGGCGCGAGTTAGAGAGGCTCCAAGCAGAGCGAGGTTCAGAGCAGAGCGAGCCCGAGGATATACCTGATGCAGAGGACGCAGAGGCAGCAGCAGCAGCAGCCGCCGCCGCAGCAGCAGCCGCTGCTGCGAGAGGAGTACCACAGCCGATGCGGGCGTTACACAACCCCGGATCCACTCTGATGCATCACTGGGTGGTAGTGCCAGCTATCGTGGGGGACTTCAAGTTCCCCCCGAACACCTTGCAGCTACTACCCCGTTTCCACGGGCTAGCCACCGAGGAGCCCCACCTCCACCTCCAGGAGTTTCTGATGATCTGCAGCACTGTCCACGATCGCCACGTGGACCAGGACACCATACGGATGATAGCCTTCCCGTTTTCACTGGCAGATAGAGCAGCCACCTGGCTGAAGCATCTAGGGAAGTTTGTCCACACCTGGGAGCAGCTCCGCACCGAGTACTTGAAGAAGTACTATCCACTCGGGCGGACGAATGCAGCGAGGGCCCTGATCAGCAACTTCTCCATGTTTCCCAACGAGCAGTTCCACGAGGCTTGGGAGAGGTTCAGAGAGCTCTTAGACAGATGCCCGCACCACGACATATCGAAGCCGAACCTAGTTCAGAGTTTTTTCAGCGGGTTGACGCCAGAGCTTCAGGGTCTGGTGAACGCTTCTTGCGGCGGGTCCTACTTCGCCAAGGACCACGAGCAGGTCTGGGCCATTTACGAGGAGTTGTCAGAGAACTACATGGTGATGTCTCAGACCAGGCTCTATACGCAGAAGACTCAGCCACATCAGCCAGGACCCGTGCAGTACCAGAGGATAGCACGGGTAGATGCAGGTCCATCCAGTTCGTCCGCAGTAGCAGCAGCACAGGCCGAGTCGTCCGCTGCGGACATGGGCATCATTAGCGAGAAGTTGGACCGCATGGAGCTGATAGAGAAGAAGCAGTGCCAGAGTATCACGCAGATGGAGCAGATGGCACAGGTCTTGAGCGACATGAAGACACAGCTCATGTGTCTCCAGGAGACACAGACGGCTTCGCAGCCCCGTCTTCTGTCGCGAGGCGATACCGGCGGCAGCTGCACCTCGTCCCAGCGCTCCAGCTCCTCAGAGCAGCCTAGACAGGTTCACTTTGTACAGGCGGAGCCGTACCAGCAGCCGCAGCCCACCTACCAGTCTCCACCATCTTCAGAGATGCAGATGGTGCCTTACCAGCCGGATCAGCCTTTGGCGGTACTACCCCCAGCCCCCTTGGATGAAGAGCCGTTGATGGATGTCAACGGGATCTTGTACGACCGTCCCCAGCCTGGGATCCGACGAGACCATCCCGGATTCAGGTGGGGGAGTGGTGGTGCCCAGCCCCAGCAGCAGCCGTCAGGTCAGGGAGGGCAGTACTCCCATTAGAGAGACCAGCACCAGCCGCAGCAGCAGTCCCCAGCTTACCAGCAGCAGTCTTCGTACGGTCCTCGTCCCTATCAGCAGGGACAGTCTTGGAGGCGTGAGCAGCAAGCTCACCCGGGATACCAGCACCAGCAGCACCCTCCTACCTACCCCTCTTACCAGCACCAGCAGCAGCAGATCCAGCAGCCTCACCCACAGAGAGGCTACCCGTCGGGCTCCCACAAGAGCCCTGCCTTGGATGATATCGCCCGCCTCCTCACGGACCAGCAGGCGACCTTCAGACGGGAGATGGATGAGTTCCGCCAGGAGATGCGGGACCTGGTGAGAGGGAAGGCCGCCATACCAGCCCAGATCGAGCCGAATCCGAACAGCCTCAAGAGGAAGTCTGAGCAGGTAGTACATACTGAGTTAGCCACTCCTAGCGATCCATTTGATGATACTTCTTCAGATCTGTTTGATGTTGATTTTGCCACGCTTAGGAGCGGTAGGACCCCAGCCGGCGGCGGCGCCTCAGCTGAGCACCATCCAGAGGCGCCCCAGGAGGAGGAGGAGAGCGGTACTGAGGCCGCTCCAGTCGATGACGGTGGTACTGAGGCCACCAAGGATGCTGATCCCACAGGCGGCACTGAGGCTGCCACTTCACCAGTTCGAGGAGGTGGTACTGATGCCACCCCAGCAGCAGCCGAGCCAGCGAGCGGTACTGATGCCGCCCGACGTCTACCTTCACCAGCAGTAGCAGAGCAGCCCGTCCGTGGTGGTACTGAGGCCACCGGTGTCTGTAGAGAGAGAGTTGTTGTTTTTCCTCACGGTCATGTATCTCAGGATTCTGTGATGAATAAAGGAAAAGGTTTACATTCTTTTGGTCCCACTATTGTGCATGATGTATGTGTGGATCCGGTCCTTGAACCACGTAGATCTTCTCCTAGTCCTTCATCTGAGAAGGACCCAGTGATCCCCTTCCCTAGAGCCCTTCAGATGGGGAAGGGGAAGAAAAAAGAAAATACAAAAAAGAGAGAGTTCGAGGAGTTCAGCCAGAGCATGATAGATCGATTCCACATTCAGCTGACCCTCCAGGAGGCTTTGCAGCACATCCCCCTTCTCCAGAGATCTTTGAGAGAGAGGACTACAGTTAGGAGGAGGAGGAGGAACCATACTTCAGAGATACATGTGCTGACGAAAGCCACGTGCTTCGCGATCCAGAACCGACTGCCAGCCAAGAGGCCAGATGCAAGGGCCCCGTATGTCAGTTGCCAGATTAGTGAGCAGAGGTTCGACCGTACTCCTTTAGATAGCGGATCGTCGATTAACCTTCTTCCGGCAGCCCTTCTCGACCGCTTCGAGTTGGGCACTCTTCGACAGAGCAGGACAGTCCTTCAGTTCGCTGATCGATCTGTCAAGAGGCCGAAGGGGTTATTACGAGACGTTATCGTCACGATTCAGGGCCTGAAATTCCCCGTGGACTTCGTAGTGTTGGACATGGAGATCCCTGAGTCAGTGACTGATACCCCCATCATCCTTGGTCGTCCGTTCTTGGCCACAGCCAAGGCGGTGACTGATCATGATAGCGGGAAGGTGTACTTTCGCGTCGAGGGCGAGAGTATACAAATAGAGACGGTCGAGGATTACAGAGCCAGACTCAGAGCCAGCTCAGATGCAAGTACCGATACAGAGCAGCTGACAGACGCAGAGCCAGACATCCACCAGGACTGCGATTTTGTGATTTCAGACGATGAGGCAGCTTGGGCAGACCTGGAGACACAGACCACCCTCTCACTTTCAGATACAGCTGATGCAGAGACGATAGCAGAGGAGGGTCTGGAGAGCACAGACCTGGTTCCGGATACCTTTACGGCAGCAGAGCCGGTCCTCGATCGCAGCACAGTGACTCGTGATGGTGGTGCTGAGGCCACCTTGTTTTCCGGTGGTACTGATGCCACTGTTTCTGATGCAGATCCCTCGGATTCAGAGTCTGATTGGGCCGATTGCTATGATCAGATGCCAGACATGAGTCCATTTGAGCCTACAGTTGAGGAGGAGGTAGAGGCAGAGCAGAGCAGAGACAGTGCAGTTGAGCCGCCTTCTCCCGATCCAGTTTGCGAGAGTACGCTTTCACTTTCCCAGGCAGATTTGGCAGACCTTGCAGCTTTCACGCAGTTCCTTCCGCAGCCAGATTTGCCAGCACCCAGCATTCCAGAGCGAAAGCCGCTCCCTACTTCGCTGAAGTATCGATTCCTTGCGGGCGATCCAGAGATGTACCCAGTCATCATCTCAGCCGAGTTGACTGGAGAGCAAGAATCCCGTCTGATGGGGGTTCTTGAAAGGAACCGCAAGGCGATCGGATGGAGCGTAGCGGATCTCCATGGGATTAGTCCAGCAGTGTGCTCCCACCATATCTATCTTGAGGAAGGGGCGAAGCCGTCGCGTGAGTTCCAGCGGCGACTGAACCCCAACCTGAGAGAGGTCGTTATGAAGGAAATATCCAAATGGTGGAGCGCAGATTTTATTTATCCCATTTCCGACTCCAAGTGGGTCAGCCCCTTGCATGTGGTGCCCAAGAAGACGGGCATCACGACTGTGATCAGTGAGTCGGGAGAGGAGATCGCTACACGAGTACCCACTTCTTGGAGGGTTTGCGTTGACTACAGGAGACTCAACCAAGCCACCAAGAAGGATCATTTCCCCCTGCCCTTTATTGATCAGATCATTGAGAGACTGGCAGAGAAGAGCCATTATTGTTTCCTGGATGGGTACTCGGGCTACAACCAGGTGGCCATCGCTCCTGAAGATCAGGAGAAGACCACCTTTACCTGTCCCTTCGGCACATATGCTTTTCGACGCATGCCATTTGGGCTATGCAATGCCCCTGCGACTTTTCAGAGGTGCATGCTGTCGATCTTTTCGGACATAGTAGGGGAGTGTTTGGAGGTCTTCATGGACGATTTCTCAGTCTACGGCGACGGATTCGATTCTTGTCTTGACTGCCTAGACCGGGTACTCCAGCGATGTATTGAGTTCCATTTGGTGCTATCTTGGGAGAAGAGTCACTTCATGGTGACTCAAGGGACGGTGCTTGGCCACATCATCTCCAACAGGGGCATGGAGGTTGATCCGGCCAAGGTTGATGTCATTAGAAAACTCACACCACCGTCCAATTTGAGGCAGTTATGGTCATTCCTGGGGCATGTTGGATTTTATAGGAGGTTCATTCAGGATTTCAGCAAGATTGCCCGACCGTTGACTGACCTCTTGACGAAAGACACCGAGTTCCGTGTAGATGACAAGTGTCTCTCGTCTTTTGCGACTCTCCAGCAGCATGTTATAGAGGCTCCTGTCCTCCAGCCGCCTGATTGGTCTCTCCCATTCGAGATCATGACGGACGCCTCCGATTTTGCCGTGGGGGCAGTGCTGGGACAGAGGAGGGATGGAGTGCCATTTGCCATACACTATGCTAGCCGCACATTGGATTCCGCCCAGAGGAATTATACGGTCACAGAGAAGGAGATGCTAGCAGTAGTGTTTGCCTTAGATAAGTTCAGATCATATATCATTGGATCTAGGGTGACTTTGTTTACAGATCATACCGCCATCAGGTACCTTATGGCAAAGAAGGATTCCAAGGCCAGACTGACTAGATGGATCCTTCTACTCCAGGAGTTCGACATTGAGATTAAGGATAAGCCTGGAGTCAAGAATGTGGTGGCGGATCATCTCTCCCGATTAGAGCAGCCTGAGGATTCTGAGCAGATTGATCCTATTCGTGATACCTTCCCAGATGAGGCGATTCTTGCTATCGCCTCACTCCCGTGGTATGCCGATATTGTGAACTTTCTCGTTGCAGGGAAAGTCCTACAAGATTGGCCCAGGCAGAGGCTTGAGACCTTCCTTGCGAAGGCCAAGTCCTACCACTGGGAGGATCCCATCCTTTACCACGAAGGAGGGGATAGCGTCTGGCGTCGGTGTATTCCTCAGGAGGAACACCATAGCGTCCTCACCTACTGCCACAAGTTTGAGGCAGGAGGACATCATTCTGGGAGGAGAACGGCACAGAAAGTGCTCCAATCCGGCTTGTGGTGGCCTACCCTCTTCAAGGACTCTGATGAGTTCGTGAAGAGGTGTACTGACTGTCAGAGGATGGGCACTTGTGGACAGCGTGATATGATGCCGATGCAGCCCATTCACTTCTGTGAGGTCTTTGACGCATGGGGCATCGATTTCATGGGTCCATTCCCTAAGAGTCAGGGATTTGAGTACATTCTGTTGGCCGTTGATTATGTTAGTCGTTGGGTTGAGGCTATCCCCGCCCGAGCCGCTGATGCGAGGACAGTTTGCAGATTTTTGAGGAAACATATCATCACGCGGTTCGGGGTTCCACGAGTTCTTATTTCTGATGGGGGGTCTCAGTTCATCAACGACCAGGTGAAGGCCCTTGCTAACGAGTTCAGCATAGACCATCGTGTTGCCACACCTTACCATCCACAGACGAATGGTCTAGCTGAGGTGTCGAATAGGGAGATCAAGAATATTTTGCAGAAAGTCGTCCGCCCTGACCGAAAGAATTGGTCACAGCTTTTGGACTCGGTCTTGTGGGCATATCGGACGTCTTTCAAGACTCCATTGGGTACATCTCCCTTTCGCCTCGTTTATGGCAAGCCGTGCCATTTACCTGTTGAGCTGAGGCACAAGTCACTTTGGGCAGTTACTGATATCTTGATGGATCCAGATGGTATAGGAGACCAGAGGAGGGCAGAGTTAGCTGCCCTGGAGGAGCTTAGAGATGCAGCTTTCTCAAGCAGCCTACATTATAAGGAAAAAGTGAAGGAGTGGCATGATTCTCATATCAGCCACAAGCATTTTGAGATTGGATAGAGAGTATGGCTGTTTGATGCGAGGCTTAGATTATTTCCAGGGAAGCTACAGAGCAAATGGAAGGGACCTTTTCTAGTCAGGAAGGTGCACGACAATGGTAGTATTGATATATCCGAGTTGTCTTCTGAGAGCACCTTTCGAGTGAACGGCCAGCGGCTCAAGCCATTTCTAGATCATGAGCCGCATGACGTTATCATTTGTGCCCCTATTCATTTTGCGTGAGATGTGGTCTTTTGACTCACATCTTTTGCATCTCACGCCTGATTTTCACTGTTCCTCCGCCTGTATAGATCCATTTGTCCATATCATTCTATTCTTTAGTCCCACATCCCTTTTCTCATCTTATGATTTTGCTATACTTAGGGTGTACTTTACCCTAAGTATAGGGGGGATGTCGGACCTGCGAGTATTCTCTTCAGTCGTTTTGCCCCTGTTTTGCTGCCTATACTTAGGGATATTTTACCCTAAGTATAGGGGGGGCAGATCCTGTATCTTCTTCACTCGGCTTTCCCTTCATGTACAGCTTGCTATACTTAGGATTAGTTAATCCTAAGTATAGGGGGAAACCACCGAGTTCCTCTTATTCTATTCATTTATTCGTTCCTGTACTTAGCCATTCCTTTTCACTTCCCTTTTACTAAGCACGAGTTATGTCTTCTTCATCGCTCTTGATCACTCTGAGGACATCATTCGAGCTAAGTATAGGGGGGTGTGTATATATTTCATATATACTTTAGCCATAACTCGTACTTTGTGTGAGTGTGTTAATAAATAAAATGGCTAAAAATCACAAAAATTTAAAAATTTTCATGTACATAAACCTCTTTTATCCTTGCACATACATAGCTAGTGTACAAAGTATTTTTGTAAAAATGATTTCAAAAATCTTTTGTGTAAAGCTTGTGTAAATATGTTGTATCAAAATTATGTATATAGTACAAAATTTTTCCAAAATGTTTTGAAAATCAAAAGTTTGCAAAAATCTTGTGTAAATACTTGCGAATATCTTTTTGCAAAACTTGCACCTCATTCATCATCCATGATTTCAAAACATTTTTCAAAAATTTTGCATGATTGTAAAATACTTGTAAATAGCATCTTGTGTACAGATATGTATATAGTTTTTCCTGGATGAGAGTTGACATTTAAACTAAGCCTGGAATTAAATTGAGAAATGGAGCTTGAATAAGATCTTAATCCACCTAACTTTAAGAGGAACCTTATAGGACTTAGGGTTAAGGCTTTTCAGGTCCATAAGGACTTAATTCTTTGAGTCCACTAGGCTATGAGCATATGTCATCTTGATGAGCTTAAGTAGAACACTTAACAACACACGCATGACTCTTAGAGACAATGGCTTGACTTGCACCTGCACTTTACACATGGCTCTCCACGGATGAGGTGGTGAGGAGGCAGTTTCCTTTGGCTTGGGGTAGCATATGAGGGTAGTACTTCTAGACGGAACCTCTCTTCTTCTTCTAGTGAAGGAAGTGCACCTCAACTTGGTCTAGTGGTGATGAAGACTAAAGACAGAAGCCGTGGGTTGCAATAAAGCTTCAAAAGAGGGATAGTCTACTGGCTCAAGGGGAAATTTCTTATATGCTGCACCATGTAGATATGCTGTACAGAAGTCTTTGAAAAAAAAATGCAAAAATGCAAAAAGAACTCCAAAAAAGTGGTGGGTCGGATTGAAAATTTAATAACCCCACCGGAGTGTACATAGTCAAATAAAGCAAAGCTTATGTTATCCATGTTACATCTCATGAAGCTTGCAGCGGGAGACCTAGCTACACTGGCTAGGCTTCCAAAACTCTATACTTCTACCCCCTCTTCTTGAGCCGGTTGCACTTGAACTTAGAAGGGAATACCCCGCTTCTCGAGGAAAGAGTTGCTAGACCGAGGCATTAGAGTTACCAGGTTGAGGGAGGTTGTTTCTTTGTTGCTTCTGAGGTGGGGGTGCCACATATCACTTACACTGCTTGGAAAGATTCATGGTCATTAGAGTTTGTGTATGTAGACTTGTTCTGATCTGGTTTATTAAGGAGTCTTGTCCATAGATTGGTGGAACTTAGAGGCTGTTGAGTTTTAAGCTTAAGTCCAAATAAGGTTCCGACACATTAATAATCCAAAGATCTGATCGAGCTCCATATTTCAATTTAATGAAGGAAAGTTTAATAAATCAACCTTGATCCATGCACATTCTCTTTTTCTTTTTCTTTTTCTTTCTTTTTCACTTCTTTTTCAAATAAGTGTTTGCTAAGGGACTAGCAAAGTATAGTATAGGGGGGTGATGAATACCCATTCATCACTCTTTATTCTTATATTTTATCTACAAAAACCTTTGCAAATACATGTAGATATATGTAAATATCAATAATTAGCAAAAGCATGCATTTTGTAAAAATATGTAATTAGCATGTTTTTGTGCAAAAATAAAAGAATAAAGAGGAAAAAGAAAAAGAGGGAAATATTTAGAATAAATATTGAGCAACCTAACCCAAGGGAGGGCTCAGCATGGGCCTGACCGCATAAAAGCCACAAGTAGAGGGAGATAGGGGCTCATGTGTATATATATTTATGTAAATAAATAAATAATATTTTCCTCAACCAAAAAATTATATTTGTACATATTTTGTATATATAGAAACTATGGAAAACAAAACAAAAATTAAAAATCAAAAATTCAAAAAGAACCCTTCATCATGTACATAGCTCATCATCTCTCTATTTATTTCACCTTGTAAATAAATAAAATAAAAAGAATTAAACCAAAAATCAAATAAAAATTACAAAATTAAAACACAAAACTACCTTGTATATATACCATGTATATAAGTATAAATAAATAATTATTTGACCTATGTATATAAATAATAAAAATAAAATAAAAATAGCCTTTTATTCCTCATTTTATCCTATAAATAAATAAAATATAAAATGGGAATAAAAATGTATAAAAATAACTAATTAAAAATCAAAAATCAAAAATCTACTTAATGTATATATACCTATGTATAGCTAATATGTATATACCTTATTTTAAATTCCAAAAATTAATTAAAAATCACAAAAAAATAGAAAAAATTAAAACAAACATTTTTCATGTTTTAAGTTTTTGGAAATTCGGCCATTTAAGGCCTCAAAAAAATCAAATAAAATCCCAAATATTGGCGGGCTCTGATTGGTCCACGGGGGATTGTTGACCCCCGGTCAACACCTCCCCCAGGACCACCAGAGCCCGGGTTTGAGTATTCGACCCGCCTTCTCGGATATCTCCTTTGTTGACCCGATTCCCATTCACCCCAAATCCAGGTCCGTTATGACCTCAGCACATCCGAGAAGCTCACCGGAGCTTCTGCCTCGAGATCCGCGCTTCGGCGCGCCCTACCC
This sequence comes from Ottelia alismoides, assembly GCA_037367405.1. Classification (NCBI taxonomy): domain Eukaryota; kingdom Viridiplantae; phylum Streptophyta; class Magnoliopsida; order Alismatales; family Hydrocharitaceae; genus Ottelia; species Ottelia alismoides. The sequence goes on along the minus strand of JAZKJV010010592.1, from coordinate 313,537 downwards.
GCCACCTCCTTTCCGGACCTTCATGCGTATATAATCCGAGCTCCGCCGCTTTCTCGCGCCATCTTTGGCTAACCACTCTCTCTCCAGTGAGCTCCATTGAGACGAGCAAGGTGACAGCTTGCCCCCACCGGTGTTGCAGCGAGGAAGAGGTGCGTCGACCATCGATCCGGCCGCTTGAAGCAGCCGTGCTCCGACGACCATCCGGAGCTCGAGCCTCGGGAAGTGACGGCCCTTGAGGCGAGGACCAGGAGACAGCTGAGCTCCACCACAGTCTACCGCACCCATCAGGTAACCTTAGTTCTTTCTTGTTTAATCGTATTTCAAGCTACCCCCAAATCGACCCATTGCCGTGCTTCCCTGATTCCGACTATCCTGAGTACCATTTCGATCATCGGAGCACCCCATCATCTCCGCCATCTCCCCACGCGCGTTCTTCACCCACTCGTTCAACCCAGCTCGCCCCGGAGCTGGGAGTCGAGCTCCACCGTCTCCGCCTCGCCGGAGCTCGTTCGCCCCACCGCACAGACCACCTTCACCCCGCTTCCTTGGGTCGAGGCACTTTGCCCTCGACCCGCGAAGCCTTCTGTCTACTTTGCAGGTCCAAAGGGAGGCATCTGAGCCCCCCTTACAGTTCAGACCGGAGATTCGCGCCGCCAGCCTCGCCGGAGCCCCTCCAGGGCTCGGCTGGGCCATCGACCAAGACCATCAGCTGCGGGGCTGCACCAGGAACGTGTTCCGATCATTTGCAGCAGCTGAGGAGGACCGGAGCGCACGCAGGAGGCCGGCGAACTTCGCCGGCGTCGAGTTCTTCCTCCATCTTCCAGAGCCGTCCGATGACACCTTCGCTCCAGTTCTAATACTAGCCGTCCGTCAGTTGAGGAGCAGCGACCGTTGATTCATCTGAGGAGTGCATCAGGACCGTTACAGCCGAGGAGAGAGGCCCGGAGCCCAGCGTCGTTGGATCACCTACGTGGCCTCACCTCAGCCGTCGATCGAGCCGAAGAGAAAAAGAGAGGAGTAGCGCCGCCCATCCTGACCGTCCATCCACCACGTGGCGCGCATCTGGCCGTCGACCAATAAAGGGGTAAATATCTTAGGGCCCCCTATTAGTTTGTCGTTTTATTTCCGAGTCCTGTAAATATTTTAGTACTTTTATTCACGTAGGGTAATTTGCACTGTGGACCCTGTGCTTGTTTTTAATTGCATTTATGCCCCTGTGTGTATGAGATCACGTGCTTCGTCACGTGTTTAGTTGGGCTATTTACATCTTTTATCCTGTAGTCTGTTGGGTTATGAAATGAATGAGAACTTTTTAGTAATTGCAGTTATGCCCCTGTGAGCGTTTTTATTACACATGTGCGGATTTTAGTGGGCTTTTTGCAACCAGACCCTTGGACTTTTTGGTACCCGTTACCAAAAGGTCCTGGAACGTGGTTTTTATTACCATTTGGTCCCTGCGTGCCCCAGCCACGCGCCACGCGCGTGACTTGCTGGGTATTTTGCACCTGGGCTCCCAGATTCTCGGGTATTTGCACTTTGGTCCCTGTGCACAGTGCCCTCCTTTGGATTTTGAATAAAATATCAAATCACCTCCAAATTCGATGAAAATTTGACACATGGCTCCTGCCATGTTGTAGGATTTTTGAGAATTTTGGGGGACATTTCTGAATCCTTTTACTATTTTTAAAAATTCAAAAACATCCTTTTCAGCTACTGTTTGAATTGGAAAATAACAAAAAAATATAAAATCACTCCCAAAAATTCTAAAAAAATTAGATACTGTAGTTTGCTTGCTGTTTGATTTTCTAGCCAATTTTGGCTATTTTTCATCACTTAAAAACCTTAAAAATTGAAAAACCCCTAAAAACCCATAAAAATTATAATAATTACTTTAAAAATCCAAAAACAATAATTAGGGTACCTAAATTTTCCTTATTCTTTCTAGATTACAGGAAAATTACCTCCAGGGCTTGTTGAGATCCATAAATATTTTATTTTTGGGTCTTAAGCCTTGCTGGACAGTACCTTCCATTTTTAGCACTGTTTGATTTTTAGCATTCAGAATAAATATCAGAAAAATATCAAAAATTAACCAAAAACAGTAAAAAACCTAAAAAACATAAAAATAATTCTTCCTGAATTTTTGCCTGCTTTTTGGTGTGTTAAATAATTTGCTGAAGTGTGCTTGTTTATATTGTCCTTTATTTCTTTCACATTCTAAAAATCCAAAAAAAAAATATAAAAACAATTAAAAACCACAAAAATGTTTTCCTTGTCTTTCTGATCTTTCGACTACTTCGTAGGCTTTTTAAGCCAAACCGTGCTCCTTGTGTTCGACCCTGGGAGCTATACCAGGTTAATCACATAGCTAGACTGCTCGTGCTTGTTTCGATTGATTTTATTTCTCGTAGTGGTCTGATTTTTTCTTGATATACCCATTCTGAGTGGCTGAGGTCGCAACGACCTATATTTCATACCTTCTACCTTAGTCACTCGGGTTTTTGGGATATCACGTGACAATGGAAGCATTGCTATATCAGAATTGTCCTCTGACGCACAGCCATTCGTCGTCAACGGCCAACTACTGAAGCCTTACCTTGAACCAGATACATTCTTGGCCGTTGTTGACTCCGTTCAGCTCATGCACCATGACGACATCTCGACAGCATCTGCGGCATCGGAAGATTCAGACTATGCAATCCAACAACTGCTTATCTGATTTTCTTCTTTTCTTCTTTTCCTTTTCTAGCCTCTTGTTGTACCTAAAAGGTGCCGACCTTGTGGACAGTTTTCTGTACTTAGGACGTACTTTGTCCTAAGTATAGGGGGGCGTGCACCCAGAGTATTTCTATTCTTTGATCCTCTCCATTGTCTCCTCTTCTTGTCTATACTTAGGAATATCTTGCCCTAAGTATAGGGGGAGACAATCGGAGTACGATCTGTTCATTCCCACCCTTGACCCTCCCTGCTTTTTGTACAGTCTGCTATACTTAGGATTACTTCATCCTAAGTATAGGGGGGACGGTCAACTTCTCATTCATTAATTCCATTTATTTACATTCTTTAGATCCGTCTATACTCAGTACGAGTTATGTCTTTGCTTTTCCTTTCGATCTATGAGGACATAGCTCAAGCTAAGTATAGGGGGGTCGTATATACCATGTATATACTATAAGCCATAACTCATACTGAAAAATAAAATATAACCTTGATATAAAATAGAATATAAAAAAAAGTAGCTCTAAAATAGTGAAAGACGATTGTGAGTTCCTCAGACTCTTTGTAATTGTACTGATTATTAAGTCAGAAAAGTGTTTTTATGTAAAAAGCTCTTTTTGAAAAACCTTGTGAAAATAGTTTGAAAATAGCATGTACAAGTATTCAACCTTTGAAAAATCGGTTGGTGTGAAAAATTTTCTTTGAGTGAAATTAAAATGTGTGAAAATTAGTGTGCAAATGATTGCGAAAATTGATTGTCAAAATTGTTTTGAAAAACCTACCTATGTTGTGTAAAACCCTTGCAAAAATCAATTTCAAATGCGTGTAGATATTGCAAAATTATTTTGGACTATAGTTTTCAAAATTCTTGTGAAACTGATTCTCGAATAAGTCTGAGGAGTCTGCACAAAAATCTCTCGTTTGTAAATAAGGAATAAGTTCAAATCAAGCCTATAAGAACCAAAACCATATTATACATCAAATACAGTTTTTCTTCTTTTGTATATACTGACTAATAAATCAAATACCTATACAGTATGATTTGAAAAATAGTGTGACCAGTTTTGAAAGATTTGATGTGAAATGATTTCAAACGGTGTGAAAATGGTTTTGATGGCAAAAATTTTTCTTTGTGTGAAAGAAAGGATTTGAAAAACCTGTGTGCAAAGGTTTTGGAAAATGTTTGTCAAAATTATTGTGAAAAACGTACATATAGTGTGAAAATTCTTTGCAAAAATATTCTTCAAATGTGTGTAAATGATTGCAAAAATCATCGTGTACTACAGTTTGCAAAATTATTTTCAAAACTAGAACTGAAGAATAAGATCACTATTACAAATACCTGTTAATCAGAAATAAATTACATAAAATTCTTTCTCAACAACCTAAATAAACCATTCCATTAACACATGTACAGTCTGTATAAATTCATATATTTTGTAAATAAAGCAGTATGCCCGTGTAAATAAGGGTATATACTTTTTGTATGTGTCAAGCTCTTATTTTATTTGCAAAATTTCTTTGTGTAAAAACATTCTTTGCTTCTTTGTGAAAAATTGCATCATTCATTGTGCATAGCATAAGCATACCATGCATACTCTTTTTGAGTGAGCTTGATGATTGAATCAGTCTAATAAAGTCTCAGAGTGGAGCTCGGTTGGACCTTACTGCACCTAACTGCACTGGAACCTTATGGGAACTAGGTTTAAGGTACTTCAGGTCTAGTCAGACTTAATTCTTTGAGAAAGCTGGGCTGGGTTCAAGGCACCTCAGTGGACTAATTAGAACTTTTCGAAACACACGCATGACTCTTGTCGGCCGTGACCTAACTTGGACACCTGCACCTTTCACATAGCTCTCCATGGATGAGGTGGTGAGGAGGAAGTTTCCTTTGGCTTGGGGTAGCATATGAGGGTAGTACTTCTAGGCGGAACCTCTCTTCTTCTTATAGTGAAGGAAGTGCACCTCAACTTGGTCTAGTGGTGATGAAGTCTAAGGACTGAAGCTGTGGGTTGCAATAAAGCTTCAAAAGAGGGATAGTCTACTGGCTCAAGGAGAAATTTCTTGTATATATGCTGCACCATGTAGATATGTTGTACAGATGCAATTGAAAAAAAAAAAGAAGAAGCAAAAAAAAAAAAGAACTCCAAAAAAGTGGTGGGTCGGATTGAAAATTTAATAACCCCACCGGAGTGTATATAGTTCAATAAAGCAAAAGCTTATGGTATCCATGTTTCATCTCATGAAGCTTGCAGCGGGAGACTCGGCTACACTGGCTGAGCTTCCAAAAGTCTATACTTCTTCCCCCTCTTCTTGAGCCGGTTGCACTTGAACTTAGAAGGGAATACCCCGCTTCTCGAGGAAAGAGTTGCTAGACCGAGGCATTAGAGTTACCAGGATGGGGGAGGTTGTTTCTTTGCCACTTCTGAGGTGGGGAGCCACTATCACTTACACTGTACAAGTCAGCTTCATAGTCATAAGGGTTTGTGTATGGTGTAGGCTAGTTCTGACCAGGCTATTAAGGTGATTTGAACCAAGTTCTGCGACTATCGAAGGCTGTTGTGTTTTAAATTTGGTTCCCGACTAGGTTCCACACACATCCACACCTAAGGACTGACAGGAGCTCCAATCTCAGATTTTGTAGAGACATGCATTGCACTGAAAGCACCCCTATTCACTCTATCTTCCTTTCATTTTCCTTTTTCTTTCCTTTATTCTTCTGATACTTATTGCATAAGTATTTGCTAGGGACTAGCAACGGCAAGTATAGGGGGGTGATGAATCTCCATTTCATCACCTTTATTCTATCATTTTGGCCTTAAAAACCCCAGCAAATGCATGTAAATAGCATTAATTTGTTCATATTAGCATCTATTATTTATTGTACTAATTATACATAAAATAAGGTTTTTAATGCCAAAATTATAGAATAAAGGGAAGAAAAGAAAAAGGAATAAAATATTGCAAATATTTTATGACCCTAACCCCGAGACCAAGGCCAGCATGGACTTGGTCGACAAGGAATAAAGTAGGGGGAGATAAGGGCTAATTATACAATAAACATCTCATTTAGTCATTCATTCATTTATGCATTTTTGACACCTATTTTGTACATAATTATTTATTCATCAAATAAAGAAACTTTGTACATAAAAGTTGCAGATAATAATGTAAATAAAAATACAAAATTGAGTTTGTGTAAAAATAATACTCACTGTACATTTTATACACAAAATAAAAAGCAAAAATCTCAACTTCACAGACCCATATCTTGCAATTAAAAACTCCAAATCAACCAAACTCACCTTTAATTGTATATAGCATTTCCCAAACTATTTTATAAAATTAGTGTCATAATTTTTAGAGCCCATCTGTGAAAGTTAGGTTTTTGGCCCTTCTGGTACATAATACCTGATCAAAATATTCATTTTATTCAATATTCATTATTTTTATAAATTCATATTTTTAGAATATTGTAAATAATGTATATAATACTGGTACATATCAAAACTCAAAGAAAACCAAAAAGAAATTGAGAAATAAAATAAGTCTATGTATTACATAGGCAAAATACCTATGAGAAGAATGTATATAAATAAAAGGAAATTTAATTCTTTTATTCTTTTATTCATCCATATTTTTATAATAATGTACATATTATATACTAGTATTAAAAATACAAATCCGAAATAAAAACACATAAAATTCACTAAATAAAATAAATGAATATAATATATAGGTAAAATACCTATAAGTATACTCACATATACATATACAAATTTATTTAAAAATGAAAATAAACTCTTAAAAATGAAACAAAAATACCTATTTATTCACAAAAATAAATTATAAATTTATAAAATAAGCTAATAAAATAATAAAAGAAAATAAACAAATTAAAAATAAATTACATGAAAATACATGTAAATACATACATATACATATTATCCAAATAAAACTACAACGAAACACCTCGAAAAATTCAATAAAAATCATAAATAAATACTAGATGAAATCATACACATTTTTTATTTTATACGAAAAAATTAATAAAATCATTTAGGGGGTTAAATAAATCAATCTTCCTTCAGATTTGCTATTTTGTCTCGTAGCGGCTGACGTGGCCCAATAAGGCTCCGGCCTTCGTTGACCTCAGTCAACTCAGCCTCCTGCCGCCCGACCTGACGCATCCCGTCTCCTCGCCCGTCTTTTCCCTTTTTTCCCGGGCCATCCATCCGTCAATCGAAGACGCTTCCTTCACAAGAAACATGCCCTAATCATCACTGAGGCCCGCCGATTAATCAGATCAATCTGATACTCATTGGTTTAATCAATAATCGCCGGTCAATAAGGCCACTCGTCAATGTCTATAAATAAAAAGCTCCGCCTTCCTCCTCGAATTTGGCCACTTTTTATCCAATCTCAAGCCTTGACTCTAGCCCTAGGACATTCCTCGTGACAGGGGGAGTGAGCTGGTGCCTCGAATCGGCCGGAGAGAGGAGGATTTTGTCGCGGCGGAGCTCCGGCGTCCGCCCTGCTCCCTGGAGGCCCCCAGGTATAAGAGCTGCCTTTTCTATGCATTTTTAGTTAGACTTAGATGTCAGCTTTTCATTCCAGTCATTAGATTAGGTTTTAATTCATATCTGTAGTTTAAAAATCAAAATTCGAAGTTCGCCGGAGCTCCGCTCCGGCGACTTCTCCACTCTTGTTTCGACCGTATCCGACCGTTCCAAGCATCTCATCTCGTTCCTCGATGCCTTCCTCATCCATTCCGCATAGTTGTCCAACCCAGGACCCTAGGTCCTGGCGAATCGGGGTTCCTCCTCCGCCGTTCGCCGGAACCCCTCCGCCCACCTCATTTCTGCTTTGCAGCTTCAAAACCCCGGGTCGAGGAGCAAGCTCTCTCGCCCGCGGTTCTTCCTGTGCAGGAACTTCGACGAACCGAGCCCAACTGGACTCGCATTCAACCAGGAAGAGGTTCCTGGGGGCTCCTTTCTTCTCCGACCTCGCTCCATCGACTCGGACCCCCAGGAGCCATGAGACCACCGTCAGACTATGCGGAAGCCTCCCAGCTGCGATCAGAGAGCTTCAGATGCGCGGGAGGTGCCCGGAGGAGCCCGAGCTCCCCGATCGAAGCTCGCCGGGGGCGAGCTTCTTCCCAGTTCTTCCAGGTGCCTTCCGCACCGTTGGATCGAGAGGGGCGGCCCAGATTGAACGCCAACCGTCCGATGAAGATGCACCACCACCGTCAGATCAGCCAGGAGGGTCTAATCCTGGCCCTTCATCGCCGAACCGATACCCGCCGTCCGATGGATGCCACGTGGATAAGTGGCGCCTCCAGCGCCGCAGGATGAAGCGCTTGGTTTAGGGGTAAATTTCACATCCAACCCCTTCGCTTTTTGTATTTATTATTTAATGCCAAGAATAAAGGTTACCGTTGTAAATAAAATGTGTATTTTGCATACGGACCCCCAATGTTTTAATATTTGCACTTTAGTCCCTCCGCACCTCACGTGCGACAACCACGTGAGGCGCGTGAAGTTTTGCAGCTAAGACCCTCCGGGTCCCTGTAATGGTTAAATGGCTCTGAAAATAAAAGTTAAAGAGCATTTTTGTTGTGATTTTTGCATGGATGCCCCTGTGAACTATTTTATTTGCAAAAATACCCCTGCCAGGCCATTTAATTTTTGAAGGCTTTGTCTATTTATTTTGTGCTTCATATTAAATCAAAAAAATCTTGGAAAAATAGACTTAAGCTACTGATTGGCTGTATTTGCACGCTATATTTTTAGTTTCTCATTTTGGTGCATTTTTGCATTTATTAAAAATCAAAAACATGCCTTTTATTCACTGTCTAGATTATAAAATTCCAAAAAAAATATCAAAACCTTCCTAAAAATTCCAAAAAAAATTACCTATGGTGTATTTCGTCCTATGCTAGTGTCAGTCCAAAAATCCCTAAAAATTGGAAAAAGAAAATTGAAAAAAAAAATCAAAAAGCCCCAAAATTCCAACAAAAATCAGAAAAATGATTTAAAAACCCCAAAAAGATGTATTTCTCTTTTATAATTACCTATATATTATTATTAATATATTCAAATTAATTTGGGTAATTTTTGAAAGTATTTTATATTTTTAAAACCCAAATTTCATTCGGCCTATTTAGTTAGTCCCATATTAAGGACATTTTTGAAATTAAAACACATAAAAATTACAAAAATCCCAGGAAAATAACATAAAAATTAGAAACATATTAAAAATCATAAAAAAATACATCTATATATGTTTTAAGCATGTATGTATGTATATATTCTATTACTCTTTCCCCTCTCTCTTTATATATATATCTCTCTCTATATATATATTTATATCTTTACTTAATAAATAAATATATAATTATAAAATATAAAAAAATACATATATATATAAAAAGAAGATAATATAAAAGATAAAAACAAAATAAAAATTATAAAAACAAAAAAAAAATAAATAAAAAAAAACCCACTTACACACAAGGATGATTGATATGCACCTCTAGGCTCATGCATTTTTGTATTGCTCTCTGTGGTTCGACCTCTACATGCTTGTTCCCTATACATTTTATGGTAGAGTAAATAAAGATTAATTCACACTTCCTTTGAGCTTGATTGTTTTATTCTTTGATTGTGGGTTAATTGTTGATTAAATGCACCTCATTGCGGGTCGCCGCATCGACATCGGTTGTCTCCGCCTTGTGTGAGACATACTCTTTAGACCTACGATGAGGGGTGTTTATCAGTAACATATAAATATTAGAATTCATTTTAATTATATCCATCAATCGAATGGATTTGGAATATTTTCACATGATTTGTTATACATTTTATATGTCTATAGATTTCTAAAGTATATTTTAACAATATAGATTGATTAATTACTATATACATAATAACTTAATTAAAATTAATATTAGATATATAAAATATATCAAGAAAAAATGGACGATCATTTTTATCATAATAATTCCAATAAAAGTATAAATACAAATAACAATTAAATCTAATATTTTTTAGGAAAATCTCTTTAAAATTCTTAATCAAATTTATGAATATGTTATCATAATAGTTTATAAATATACAAGTTATATGAATTTTTTCTTTAAAAAGTCATCATTGTTAGTAACTTTCTTTCTATTGTTTTATTACTTTCCTCTCAGACAATTCCTATGTAGATTGTTAGCTTCACTTTTTGACTTGATGCATATTCACATTGTCTTGCACCCATTATTTGCTTCCCAAAAAATTTACTTAAACTAGACATATGAGTTCAATACAGTTCTATTTTAAAAATCAACATCTATAACATGTATTCTTACTAATTTCATTATTAAATTTATTTACATTAATCTTTGTAGTATTTATTAAATTTTTCTGTTGTTTTCTGATCCCTCCGCGAAACGCGAGTATGCTTCCTAGTCTCCTAATTATTTTAGATGAGGGCAAATCTCCTACGACTCGCCTACATCTTTTTTTCCCGTATTGAAAGCTTTACATACATCAGTCCCTCCATGCATGCACCTTCATACCCATCCTATTCTCTTTTTTGTCCAAAAAGGGGGAAACCCGAGTTGGTGCCCGCCCAGGTATATTAATAAAAAAAGATCAAAACAACAAGGATTCGAGGAGAGTCCGAGCAAGCTGGACTACATTTTCAACATAGAACCTCTCTGCACGAAAATACACCATTTCTAGTAACCCTTAAAGCCCATAAGCCCGCAATTGGCATTAATCTCACGACAGTTGGACGAAAGCTGGAGTTGAGGAGGGATTCCCTCAAATATCATACATATCATATATATATATATTATTTGGACTAGATATTCTATAACATGATAATAGTTTAATTGTATTTAAAACCCAATACATGCAAAAAGTTGTGTTAGTGTAGTTGGTTAGAAGTGTGAAACATATAACCTAAGATCATAGATTCAACTCACACTATTAATAAAATTTCTAAATAATTTAAAAATTAAATGTGGTTCAACTTTGATTGAACCTGGTTAAATCAGATCAAAAAATAGGTTGAATCGGACGGATTAATTAAAATTTGAATAATCAAACCGAATCGATATAAATCGATTAACCGGACCAGTCGGACCGGTCGGACTGGCTGGTCCAATCCGATTTCAAAAACACTGCCACTAACTCTCCCGGATATGGACGCAAATACGCCTCTTGGGCATGGGGAGCAAAATGGCCAGCCTATCTACTAACTCTCCCACTTTGTGCCATATAGTTGTTGTTATTTCATGTTGTGGAGGGGATTTGGGCTGCAAATATCCCCCATCTTTCTCTCCTTCATTCTCCTCGGATCGGGCGGTGATTTGCTATTAGAGATCATGTAGTGGAGGCTCCGAAGTTGGAGCAATCATGGAACAAGTTAAGGTAGCCTTTTTAGTGATATTTCTAAATCTTCACCCTCATTTCATTTGTGTTGGTGTGTTATTTTGTTGATACACCTTTGAGAGAAGATTTTAGCTTTATATAGTATCTACGGAGAATTTTTATCACCATATATACAGTGGAGAAATTTAATGGATTTGAGTCGGCCATGTGACTTTTCCTCCTTTCATTTTCGGGGTTTCGTTGTCAAAGTACCTCATGTACTTTGTGGATGCTTATAGTTCTTGTGCTTGTGGTTGCTTGCTAGTTATTTGTATTGCTCGTTATTCATGTTACCATTTATTTTGTTGATTTTCTGGTGCTTTGTTTGATCAACGCTTCTGCATCATTCGTGGGCATTTCTTCCCAATAGAGCAATAACATAACTTGTTTAATGACTGATTACAAGTTAAATTTTGATTCGAGATAGATGGTTAGTTTAAATGAGACTGATTGCTGATGAATCCACGATTCATCGCCTTTATTCTTTTATTTTAGCTTCATTTTCTTAGTCAAACACATGTAAATACCCATTAATTTCATAATTTTACCATTTTGCATGCATTTGTTAAAATTGCATTTTTAACACTTTTTGTACATAAATAAAAGAATAAAGAAGAAAAGAAAAAGAAAAGAAAAATAAAGGATGTAGTTATGCAATAAATACAGACTGACCCAAACCCCGAGAGAAGGTCAAGACTTGACCTGATCGACCAGGAATAAAGTAGGGGGAGATAGGGTCGTTTGTCAGAAAAATCAAAAATATCTTGTAAATATTTTTCATGTATATTTATACAAAACTTACATTATTTTATCTGTACATAATGTGACCTCAAACTAATCATTTTCGTAAATAAAAGTTGTAAATAAAATTGTGTTGTAAATAATAAAAATATTTGTAAAAAAAATATAGTGTATATATTGCAAATAATTACACCCAGAAAAAGCCACAAAGTGATAATTGAAACATCAATTCCGGCTCCACACAAGTTCAAATTGAACCAAACTCACTTCCATCATACTATAAACTAAATTATCTTTCAAATGGCTGTGGTTTCATTATTTTTGGAGTTACGGTTAAAAAGTCGATTTTCTGGGGTGTTTTGTGTAGTTTTCCTATATATTTGATGAACATATTTATTTATATTTATTTTTATACATAATATATATTGTAAATATTGTTTTCATTAAAAAAATTAAATTAAAAAAAATAATAATATAAAAAAATAAAAATTAAAAAATCCTTTATAAAAATTATTTCCTTATTTGCACCTATATACATTATATTATATGTATATAATATATGTATACAATTAATTTCCCTAAATAAAAATTACCAAAAAAATTAATTATCTCACATTAATTAATTTAATTTATTTAATTACGAAAATCATATGTAATTATTTAATTTATTGGATTTATTTGAATTCATTTGATTTGATAACTTACCTTTTATGTGAAGATTTGATTTTGTGCCTTAAATAGCCACCATTAAGGTGGTTAATTGATTTTTGGGAATTATTTAATTTATTTATTTTAATTAATTACAAAATTCGTTTTTAATTATTTATTTATTTTATTTATTCAATTATTTTATTTAATTAACCAATAAACACTTTCCTCATTTGTGAACATCTTCCATTTTTGATTTTCTTCTCTTTTTAATGGGCTCCTCCTCCCTCATTCACACTTGATCGATCTTTGGCGGAGAGGAGCCCGGTTTCCGAGAGGTTTCTTGTTGAAGAGGGTCCTAGCCTCCGATCCAGTCGGTGACAACGGCTTGAGCTTCGTCGAGGCCATCATGGCTTGTCCGATCCCCGAGGTGAGATCCACTTTTACTTGTCGTTTTTCCTAGGTAAATTGTAGGCTTAGATCTTAGCGTAGGATTAGGGAGTAATTTTTAGATTAAAAATCTCAAAAATTTCCATCACACTTTAATCCACATCCGACACCGATTTTCATCTCATCTCGTTATCCCTCCATATTCACGTTCTACCTTACACGACCTGTCACCTCCGACCACGCACGGTGGTCGGAGCCTCGGATTTATCTTCCATATCACAAAAATCCATCCATTCACTAATCCCTTTTTGTTTATAAATAAAAATAAAAAAATTAACATAAAACTATTTTTCCTGTTCATCTCACATTTGTTTTTGCAGGGAAAATTAAAAAAAATTTGTTATCTTTTATCTCTAACCGTTGTTTTGCAGGGTAAAATAATAAAAAAACATTTTTTCTACTGACATATGTTGCAGGTAACAAAATAAAAAAATAAAAATAATAATAAAAAAAATTCTCCAGCTGCGTTCTCCGCTCCAGCCTTGACCCCACGCGCGGGCTCCGCGCCCCGCAGCTTTCCGCCCCTGCGCCACCGCGGGCTCCCTCTCCGTCGTCCGCCACCTCCTGCAAGGAGACCCGCACCGCCAGGCCGCTCCGCCACCGCGGGCACCAGCACCCAACCGCCGGCATCGCGCATCCAGTCCTCCCGCGTGGCGCGTGGCCGCGCTGCAACCCCGCGGATCCCCGTCCTCCAGCCGCACCTCTTCCACGTCGGGCCGCCCCCGCGCCACCCGACGCCGTCCCGCGTGGCTGCGAAGCCACCGCGAACTCCTTGCCAGATCCCTCCGACCTCGCGATTCTCCCGCGCCCTCCTCGCCAGGTCGCACCTTCCTCCAATGCGGCGCCCTCCAAGCTGCTCCACCGCGCCGCCTGCATGAAAGGGTGGGCGACGGCTGTGACCATTCTCCCTTGGCGTGAATGAAGATACGGGAACCCTAGGGGAAGTTTAAAAAATTAGAAAAATTACATAAACATCCCTGGGAGTTTACAAAAATAGCAAAATAGTCTCTGTCTTCAGCAGAGCATGTGCGCATAATGTGATATATGGGTAAATTTCACATTTTCTCCCGCAATTTAATTATGTTTTATTCACTGCAGAACTTTCACATATTTGCATTATGGTCCTGACATTTTCCATAACAATGATTTGCATGCTCTCTTTTGATTGAAATAAATGTTTATCTTATGCTAAAAATTTTGCAAAAATTTGTGTAAGCTCTTGCTGTAGTGTTTGCCATTGTATAAAGTTTTCATCAAATTTTGTTGTCACTTGATATATTAAAAAAATCAAAAACATTGTCTTTTTACTTGCCTACATTTTGATAATTCATGAAAATTAAAAAAAAAGAGCCTAAAAATTCCTAAAAAATTAGTATAGATATATTTTGACTTCTTTTAGTTTCTAACCAATTTTTGTGCAATTTTCATTTATAAAACTCCAAAAAAATTTGCAAAATACAAAAAAGTGTGGGTTCTTTGGTTTTATCACTTTGCTTCGATTGTGCTTCTTTTAAAAATAAAAAAAATTCAAAATTCAAAAACCACTAAAAAATAGCTTTTGAAATTTGACTACTTAGTTTTTAAATCGTGCTCCTTGTGTTCGACCCTGGTCGCTATACCAGGTAAAAAGAATAGCGAAAAACCGCTTACACATTTCTTCATTGATTTATATCTTCTGAAGTGGTTTCAATTTATTTTTCTCGATGACCGAATTGTGCGGTTGAGGACAACGACATTGTGATTTATCTTCCACCTTAACCGCATCGGATTTTCGCGTCATCAGAATGGCGCCGTTGCCGGGGAGCACGGCTTTGTAGTCATTTTTCTATTTTTGTCTCTCTATATTATAATTGTTTTCTGACCTTTTCTCTCTAATTTTTTGTGCGAGGTACTGCGTGGACAATTTGGAGTTTACTTTTTGAGGACCCGCACAAGAAGAAGAGTAGGAAGGAGAAGAAGATATTTTTTTATTTGAGAGAACAATTATTCTTGTAATAATTTAGGACTCTAAACTTGTGGACTTGGACTTTTCTCGGGGTCTGTTTCGCCAAGTGCCGGTGCACTTGGGGGACCTCACTGCTGTTTTCCGTTTTTTTGATTTCACGCCATAACTTGCTATCTTGATTCGCGTAGATTTGGCCCCTAGACGTAGGATTTTTGTTGATTGTGACGTAAAATTTCTAAGGCCCAACACCTAATAGAATATCTGTTCCTATAGAACGTAACTGGACTTTACTAAAATTCACTGAAAAAGTTAGTTTAATTGGATTTGAGACCACGTGCCGTGAGGAGTCACATACAGCGCTGGCAGGACCCGTTGTGGCGGGCACCGAGTGACTCTCAAGATCGGACTCCGGACTCGATTCGGTTAACTAACTATTGTTCTTCACGATCAATAGAAGTTGCTTGTCTAAGGCCGATTTCTTCGTGCATCATATAGTTAGTTTATATTCTGTCTTTAATTTTATGCGCGGATCATATTGCATGTAGAGTGCTGGAGTAAGGTACGCATTTTCTATCTCTGCATGCATCATTGTGTTTGATCGTGCATTGGCTTTCTCGATCCCTCCCCCTGTTTTTGGACTCAAATTAATCAAAGAGGAAATCGGAAAGCTCGTTAGACGTTGTTTTTGAAAATATCCAAAAAAAAGAAAATCAAAAATTAAAAAAAAATTGGGACTGCTAATTGAACTTGACCCTAAAATTAAACGTAATTGACCACTTCATTGTATTGGGAGAGCAATCCCCTCATTGTTTGCGCTTTTACTCGCTCGCGTACACACTAAGGAGTAGTGCCCAAATCCTATTCAAGCCTCCTAAGTGTTTGTACAACTTTCGTTGATCACCTAACTCTAAAATTGAAAAGATAAAGGACTGAATCTCACGGTCTTCACTTTGTGTTGAGTTGGTGAACTGGGGGTTTGCTTTGTGTTTTGTATGTCTTTGGTGTGAGTCGGTTACAATCATCTTCCTCTATCATTAGCAGTCACCTTCTGTCTCTAACCCACCCTCCCTCCCTTCTATCCCTCCATCCCTCCCTTCAGTTTCCTTTCATCACGATGGGCCACTTTCCATTCCAGCCGAATTTTACGGCTTCTTCATTTCACGCCCATCACTCACGTTCACTCTCTCGAGAGGTCGGAACCCCATCCGACTTCTCCTCTTCTCCCTACCCACCCTCCCATTTGGGACGTGCTGTGAGTGACACCCACAGAGACCAGATTGACCAAACACGAGACATGGGTGTTCACATTACTGAGATGAGAGTGCATCCCATAGGCAATCGAATGGGGCAGTTGCGAGCTTTAGATGACTTGTATCCTAGGACATTGGATGAGTATACATATCATGAAGTCCAGTCCGCTTCTACCTTGAGACCCTTTGTTCTGGATTTAGAGTTAATTGATCTACTGCCTAAGTTTTTTGGGGAAATGCACGAGGAACCTTATTTGCATATCGATGAATTTGAGGATTTTTGTGTATCACGATCATATTTGGATATCACTTCTGAGGACATGATGCTGATTACCTTCCCATTTACACTTCAGAGTAGAGCCAAGAGTTGGCATAGACGATTGGGAAGGAAGATTGCTACATGGGGAGATTTACGATCATTATTTTTGAAGAAATTTTACCCCCAGTGTAGAGCAGAGATGATGCGGTCATGTATTCGTGATTTTTCTGTTAACCCCCAAAAGCCGTTAAGAGATTCATGGTTGAGGTTACGAGAACTTGTGAGACGATTTCCAGATCATGGATTTTCGATGACTGACCTTATCCATATCGCCATGAGGGGGAGGACCGCAGAGCAGATATCATATGTCATTACCTCGTGTAGTGGTTCACACCATTGTCCCGACTTGGATTTTGTTGAGACCATCTTGGATACACTTTCTGATCTTGCAAATACACCAGATGATTTATTTGGGACAACACATGACGGAGAGATGACAACTGTTGAGTGTGTGACACACCATGCTGATCTTGATAGCACACACAGATCTGAGGGTATGGATGCTACGACTTCTCATTCGATGGATGTGTTGCCTACTGTTGTGAGTTCCCAAAACTGGACATTGGTTGAGGACCAATTACATTTACAGTCAGATTTTGACCCAGTCCCGCTCTATCACGTAGAAGATTCGTCGATTCTAGATCTGCTAGGATCCCAAGAGATAGAGGAGGAACCCACATCTCAGCCATCCTCTGATTCTCTCCAGTATCCATACATAGTTAATACAGTGTCTTGTCTTCAGGAGATCTGCTCAGATTCGGAGATACATTTGGATTCATCTCAGCATAGAGAGTTTGATGAGGGACCAATTTTGGATTTTACAGAACTTGATAGTCCCGTACTTGAGCCATGTGTCCTCCCTTTTGATGAGGTCGATACATTTTTCGAGGACATGATATTCGACAGCATTGATCCCAAGTTTCCTTATGATTCGGCATTACTCCCCGAGGGTTATCTGCGGGAGGATGCCATGGACCATGTGTACTCGGTTTCAATTTCTGGGAGTGCTTCTGATCTGTCGGATCACGAGACCGAGTATTTTGATATTTCTGATAATGAGTTTGATGATTCTCTCCTCGACGACCCTCGCGAGGATGACCCAATCTTTGAGGTATTCGATGATTTCACTGATTTGTCTACATTATATGCATCGGATATCAGCCTTTCTAGTGAGTCTCTTGATCTTGATCTTCCATATCTATTCGAGACTGTGATTGACGTGGAGGATTCCCTGACAGATCCTTCCTTCTCCACGTTTGACTTCTTCGGTTCTGCCCTGTCACTCCATATAGACTTTGAGCCGACGATTTCTTTTGTGCTACCGGAGCCCGACTTCATCTGCCCATATCTTGATTCGGTAGCAAACACCCGCCTGACTGATTATCTGGGTGTTATCATTTACTCTGTTGAACTCGTCGTTATTCTCCCACCGAGACTGCGACGACAGTATGGTATTCGTCTGACAGATGCCGTCCTGAACCTTGACACGGCGTTATCATAACATTTGCGCCCAGCTAGGGGCGTAAACTCTAGCGCTTGTTGAGAGGCACCTCAGCATTGATCGACTCACATCTGTATAGACCATCTGTCAATATCATACATTCTTTTTGTCTCACACCCTATCTCCATCGCATGATCAATCCATACTTAGGGTGCACTTTACCCTAAGTATAGGGGGGTGTCCGACTTGTGATTATTCTTTTGATTCTTTTTACCTCTGTTTTGCTGCCTATACTTAGGGATATTTTACCCTAAGTATAGGGGGGGGGGTAAACCCAGTACATTCTACCCCTCGATTTTCCCCTTGTGTACAGTCTGCTATACTTAGGATTACTTGATCCTAAGTATAGGGGGATCACCGACTTCTATTGATTTTATTCTTTTATTCGTCGTTGTAGTATACCATTCTTTTCACTTTTCTATACGTGGCACGAGTTATGTCTTTCTTTTCAGCTCTTTGATCACTATGAGGACATAGTTCGAGCTAAGTATAGGGGGGTGTCGTATATATTGTATATATACTTTAGCCATAACTCGTACTTTCATATTTTTAATATGGCTAAAATACTGTGTAAATATTAAAAAAAAAAGAGATGTATAAATTTCCTCAAAATTTTTCCTTGTACATACTGGCTAATAAGTCAGGTTAAAATATTTTGAAAAATATTTTGAAAGTAGTTTGAAAATCTATTTGAAAAATCTTTTGAAAACTATTTGAAAAATGTTTGAAAAATATTTTCAACCTTTCTAAAAATAGTGTGGATTGTAAAATTTTTTTTCTATGTGTGAAATAAAATGATTTTGTTAAAACTATTTGCAAATGTTTGGAAAAATGGTTGAAAAATTATATTGAAAATCTATATATAGTATTTGAAAAATGTTTGCCAAATAGTTTTCAAATGTGTGTAAATGTTTGTAAAATTGTGTGCAAAATTATTTTGGACTATAGTTTTCAAAATTATTTGTAAAATTATTTTCAAATAAATTTGAGGAATATATGCATCACAAAAAAAATAATAAAAAATAATAAAAAATGAATAAAATAAAAATTAAAAAAATCCAACTGTGTATATACCTGTATAAATTACTCAAGTTGTAAATTCTTGCATCCTATTCTTGTAAAATAATTGACTCACTCCTTTGTAAATATGTGCATATAATCCCTAACCTTTATCTTTAAAAAAAATTGTATAGACTTGTATATATTTCTAACTATTTGCAAAAAAAAACTTTTGCATGTGCATCATTTTTCAAAAATCCATAAAAATTTCAAAATTTTGAAAATTGTTTTACAAAAAGATTTTGTTTTCTCTATGCATTGTACATATTTTCTTGCATTGGCATGTGCATTTTTCAGGATAGTCTTGACGATTAAACTAAGTCTGGAATAAATTTAAAGAATGGAGCTTAGTTGGACCTTAATCCACTTAATTTCAGAGGAACCTTATAAGATGTGGAGTTAAGACTTTTCAGGTCCTAGTGACTTAATTCTTTGGGTCCACACGACTATGTTCACGTGTCATCTTGATGAGTCTAAGTAGAATATTTAACAACACACGCATGATTCTTTCAGACCGTGGCTTACCTTGGACAATGCACTTTACACGTAGCTCTTCATGGAGGAGGTGGTGAGGAGGCAGTTTCCTTTGGCTTGGGGTAGCATATGAGGGTAGTACTTGTAGGCGGAACCTCTCTTCTTCTTCTAGTGAAGGAAGTGCGTCTCAACTTGGTCTAGTGGTGACGAAGTCTAAAGACAGAAGTTGTGGGTTGCAATAAAGCTTCAAAAGAGGGATAGTCTACTGGCTCAAGAGGAAAATTTCTTGTATATATGCTGCACCATGTAGATATGTTGTACAGATGCACTTGAAAAAAAAAGCAAAAAAAAAAAGAAAAAAAATAAAAAAAAAGCAAAAAGCAAAAAGAACTCCAAAAAAGTGGTGGGTCTGATAGAAAATGATAATCCCACCGGAGTATGTATATAGTGCAAATAAGCAAAAGCTTAAAGACTCATGGATTCCATCTCATGAAGCTTGCAGCGGGAGACTTAGCTACACTGGTTGAGCTCCCAAAATTCTATACCTCTTATTCCCCCTCTTCCTGAGCCGGTTGCACTTGAACTTAGAAGGGAATACCCCGCTTCTCGAGGAAAGAGTTGCTAGACCGGGGGATTAGAGTTACCTTGTTGAGAGAGGCTGTTTCTTTGTTACTTCTGAGATGAGGAGCTATATCCACTTACACCGTACAAGTAAGATTTCATAGTCCTAAGAATTTGTGTATGTAGACTTGTTCTGATCTGACTGTTGAGTAGACTTGAATAGGAGTCTTGTGGAACTTAGAGGCTGTTAGGTTTTAAATCCACATCCCATTAAGGTTCCGACACACTAATAATCCAAAGGTCCGACAGAGCTCCAGACTACATTTTTATGAAGATAAGCTTAAAAGTCAACATTATTCTAACTTCTTTCCTTTTTCTTTTCTTTATTTTTGTTTTCACTTATTTTTCAAATAAGTGTTTGCTAAGGGACTAGCAAAGGTAAAGTATAGGGGAATGATGAATCCACGATTCATCGCCTTTATTCTTTTATTTTTAGCTTAATTTTCTTAGTCAAACACATGTAAATACCCATTAATTTCATAATTTTACCATTTTGCATGCATTTGTTAAAATTGCATTTTTAACACTTTTTGTACATAAATAAAAGAATAAAGAAGAAAAGAAAAAGAAAAGAAAAATAAAGGATGTAGTTATGAAATA
This sequence comes from Ottelia alismoides, assembly GCA_037367405.1. Classification (NCBI taxonomy): domain Eukaryota; kingdom Viridiplantae; phylum Streptophyta; class Magnoliopsida; order Alismatales; family Hydrocharitaceae; genus Ottelia; species Ottelia alismoides. The sequence goes on along the minus strand of JAZKJV010010592.1, from coordinate 292,788 downwards.
AATACAGACTGACCCAAATCCCGAGAGAAGGTCAAGACTTGACCTGATCGACCAGGAATAAAGTAGGGGGAGATAGGGTCGTTTGTCAGAAAAATCAAAAATATCTTGTAAATATTTTTCATGTATATTTATACAAAACTTACATTATTTTATCTGTACATAATGTGACCTCAAACTAATCATTTTCGTAAATAAAAGTTGTAAATAAAATTGTGTTGTAAATAATAAAAATATTTGTAAAAAAAATATAGTGTATATATTGCAAATAATTACACCCAGAAAAGCCACAAAGTGATAATTGAAACATCAATTCCGGCTCCACACAAGTTCAAATTGAACCAAACTCACTTCCATCATACTATAAACTAAATTATCTTTCAAATGGCTGTGGTTTCATTATTTTTGGAGTTACGGTTAAAAAGTCGATTTTCTGGGGTGTTTTGTGTAGTTTTCCTATATATTTGATGAACATATTTATTTATATTTATTTTTATACATAATATATATTGTAAATATTGTTTTCATTAAAAAAATTAAATTTAAAAAATAATAATATAAAAAAATAAAAATTAAAAAATCCTTTATAAAAATTATTTCCTTATTTGCACCTATGTACATTATATTATATGTATATAATATATGTATACAATTAATTTCCCTAAATAAAAATTACCAAAAAAATTAATTATCTCACATTAATTAATATAATTTATTTAATTACGAAAATCATATGCAATTATTTAATTTATTGGATTTATTTGAATTCATTTGATTTGATAACTTACCTTTTATGTGAAGATTTGATTTTGTGCCTTAAATAGCCACCATTAAGGTGGTTAATTGATTTTTGGGAATTATTTAATTTATTTATTTTAATTAATTACGAAATTCGTTTTTAATTATTTATTTATTTTATTTATTCAATTATTTTATTTAATTAACCAATAAACACTTTCCTCATTTGTGAACATCTTCCATTTTTGATTTTCTTCTCTTTTTAATGGGCTCCTTCTCCCTCATTCACACTTGATCGATCTTTGGCAGAGAGGAGCCTGGTTTCCGAGAGGTTTCTTGTTGAAGAGGGTCCTAGCCTCCGATCCAGTCGGTGACAGCGGCTTGAGCTTCGTCGAGGCCATCATGGCTTGTCCGATCCCCGAGGTGAGATCCACTTTTACTTGTCGTTTTTCCTAGGTAAATTGTAGGCTTAGATCTTAGCGTAGGATTAGGGAGTAATTTTTAGATTAAAAATCTCAAAAATTTCCATCACACTTTAATCCACATCCGACACCGATTTTCAGCTCATCTCGCTATCCCTCCATATTCACGTTCTACCTTACACGACCTGTCACCTCCGACCACGCACGGTGGTCGGAGCCTCGGATTTATCTTCCATATCACAAAAATCCATCCATTCACTAATCCCTTTTTGTTTATAAATAAAAATAAAAAAATTAACATAAAACTATTTTTCCTGTTCATCTCACATTTGTTTTTGCAGGGAAAATTAAAAAAAATTTGTTATCTTTTATCTCTAACCGTTGTTTTGCAGGGTAAAATAATAAAAAAACATTTTTTCTACTGACATATGTTGCAGGTAACAAAATAAAAAAAATAAAAATAATAATAATAAAAAAATTCTCCAGCTGCGTTCTCCGCTCCAGCCTCGACCCCACGCGCGGGCTCCGCGCCCCGCAGCTTTCCGCCCCCGCGCCACCGCGGGCTCCCTCTCCGTCGTCCGCCACCTCCTGCAAGGAGACCCGCACCGCCAGGCCGCTCCGCCACCGCGGGCACCAGCACCCAACCGTCGGCATCGCGCATCTAGTCCTCCCGCATGGCGCATGGCCGCGCTGCAACCCCGCGGATCCCCGTCCTCCAGCCGCACCTCTTCCACGTCGGGCCGCCCCTGCGCCACCCGACGCCGCCCCGCGTGGCTGCGAAGCCACCGCGAACTCCTTGCCAGATCCCTCCGACCTCGCGATCCTCCAGGCGTCCGGCGCCGCCGCGCCCTCCTCGCCAGGTCGCGCCTTCCTCCAACGCGTCGCCCTCCAAGCTGCTCCACCGCGCCGCCTACGTGAAAGGGTGGGCGGCGGCTGTGACCATTCTCCCTTGGCGTGAATGAAGATACAGGAACCCTAGGGGAAGTTTAAAAAATTAGAAAAATTACATAAACATCCCTGGGAGTTTACAAAAATAGCAAAATAGTCTCTGTCTTCAGCAGAGCATGTGCGCATAATGTGATATATGGGTAAATTTCACATTTTCTCCCGCAATTTAATTATGTTTTATTCACTGCAGAACTTTCACATATTTGCATTATGGTCCTGACATTTTCCATAACAATGATTTGCATGCTCTCTTTTGATTGAAATAAATGTTTATCTTATGCTAAAAATTTTGCAAAAATTTGTGTAAGCTCTTGCTATAGTGTTTGCCATTGTATAAAGTTTTCATCAAATTTTGTTGTCACTTGATATATTAAAAAAAATCAAAAACATTGTCTTTTTACTTGCCTACATTTTGATAATTCATGAAAATTCAAAAAAAAAGAGCCTAAAAATTCCAAAAAAAATTAGTATAGATATATTTTGACTTCTTTTAGTTTCTAACCAATTTTTGTGCAATTTTCATTTATAAAACTCCAAAAAAATTTGCAAAATACAAAAAAGTGTGGGTTCTTTGGTTTTATCACTTTTCTTCGATTGTGCTTCTTTTAAAAATAAAAAAAATTCAAAATTCAAAAACCACTAAAAAATAGCTTTTGAAATTTGACTACTTAGTTTTTAAATCGTGCTCCTTGTGTTCGACCCTGGTCGCTATACCAGGTAAAAAGAATAGCGAAAAACCGCTTACACATTTCTTCATTGATTTATATCTTCTGAAGTGGTTTCAATTTATTTTTCTCGATGACCGAATTGTGCGGTTGAGGACAACGACATTGTGATTTATCTTCCACCTTAACCGCATCGGATTTTCGCGTCATCAATTGCCATTTACGGAAGAACAAAATGAAGGACCTTCTATATGTGAAGGCTATGCATTTTCTGATATTCACCAACTAGAAGCCCGAAGCCAAAACATACGAAGAATGGGATTTTAAGAACGATAAAGTATAAGGCTTCATTAGATAGTTTATAGATGAAAAATATTTACAATCACATCCAAGACGAAATTCTTTCTCAAAGCCTACGGTTAAAGTTGGAACATCCTTTTACATCTAAGATGGGAAGTAACAAATTATTTCTTCTCAAGAGACTGGTAAACTTGAGGTTCAAGCAGGGCATGCTAGATGATCCTAATGAGGTTCAAGTCTATGCACCCGAGGTGCAAGGAGATTGGCTCTTTTTCTTTTGAGTCAATTGGAGAGAGCAAGAGAGAGAGAGAGAGAGAGAGAGAGAGAGAGCATTAGACAGTTCAAGAGGAATGTAGATCTTAACGCTAGGTTTTAGAGGGCATGTAGTGCTAGATAAGTCGGGTCCGGGAATTGTTGTGTCGGTCACTCTCCTAGTACTCGGATCCCAAACCACTCAAATAAATCAACAATCAACCCACAATCTAAAATAAATCTATGAAAATGTGTGAGTCAAAATTTATTTTAATTTTAACTCTACAAAATATGTGTCTAGTGAATACGCGTAGAGTGTTGAACCACAAAGAGCAATGGAGATAAGGCATTATTATCTATAATAAACAACAAATGTTTTTGTGCCTTTTCTGGCTTATACTTTTTGTAGGTTTCTAATTATATTTATCTTTTTATGGATTTTTAACATTTTGTAATTTTTATTTTCTTTTTATAGTTTTCATCTTTAACTTGTTTTTCTTTTTAATATGCAATAAGTATATATATAACTATATATATAGTAATGTGTATAATATAAATAGTATATAAGATGAAAATATATAATAAATGCATAAAAATCAAGAAAGTATGATTATGTACAATCCTTTTATTTTTTAAAGGTATTAAATATATATAAGTATTTATATTAATATTAATATTAATAAGAATATAAGTATTTATATGTATACATCATATATAGGTTTATAATTATAGATATGGTTATATATACTAAAAATTATAGAATAAAATGTTTTCGTCTTTCTTATAATTTTCTATATTTTGTGGTTTTTTGGTAATTTTTGCTAATTTTTATATATTTATAAAATATGAAATACTCAAATAATGAGTTAATAAATTGGTTGAATTGTTTTGAGATTTAAAAATAGATAATAAGTGTAAATTTTCTCAAAATTATGTTTAATTTGTAGTATATAATATAAATAAAATATATAGAATAGAACTATTTTTGGCTTTTATGTATTTTTTTCAAATTTTTTAAGGTTAGAAAAGATTTTTAATTTTTAAGGTTTTCTTTTGTATTTTTTGATTTTTGGTCTATATTTATATTATATACTAATATATGATATCTATTTTTTTGGAATTTTTGGATAAGCTTTTTTTTATTTTTTATATTTTTATCTTTAGACAAGGAATAAATACACCTAAATGACTTCTAACAAATAATAATGCAATAAAATGATAAATACAAATCATGGCATGATTAAGCATCATTTAAAGCATATCTTATAATGTTTCCATAATTTTTCAAGTACATGAACTATTTAATCAAAAAATAAAGGCAAATAAATAAATACAAGATGTGGCATCGATACGTTTTTAATAAAAATAAAATTAAAGGGCTTTCATGCAAATACACCAAAAGTTTTACAATATTACACAATTTTTATAAACTAAAACAAATATGTGAACTCAAGAGGGGTTCACTGTAAATTGGCCAACTCGCGTGGGGGACCACCGAAGCTGAACTGACACAGGTGCTAGATGTAATTTACAATAAATGGAGCAGTCTAGATGTAATTTATACATAAAAGTTTGAACAAAATGCAATATTTGTAGGACCTTTTATATATTACAAAAAGTGACGGGGGTATTATATAAATTAGTGCTTTAAGTGTGTGCGATCGGAGGGCACTAGAGCTTCAACATGGCACGATGAACGGTGGATGAGGGCTTCGCTTTGTCGAATAAGTTAACGACCTGGATTTTAGATCTGGGCCGCCTTCTTGATCCAAAAAAACTTATTATCTTATGTTTATGGCTGCTAATGAAGGATAGGAATCCTACTTAATGACCTCTTTTTGTTAGTGGGGGATCTTGGTTATTGGTTTCTTTTTGACTTTAGATTCCACAATTTGTTTTTTTGAGATGTTTGGTTGTGCTTCCCTTTAGTGTGGAGTTCTTTTTTGGGGGAATGTAATTTCCAAGATGAATGATGCTCTGATCTTTTTCTTTAAAAAATCATTTATATTTGATAAATAATATGTAAAAAAATCAAAGAAAAATAAAGTTAGCATGAGGTTCTTTTTGAGAGGCTAAGACAGAGGGTCTTAATGCTTTGGCTAAGCTAGCTGAATACCTATCCTCACCTGCCTGACCAGCTATCGTATCATACCTTCTGAGGGTCTTTCAGATAGCCCAGAACAAAGGTTATAAGCATGGAAATAGAAGCAGACCTTAACAAATAACCTAGCGAGGGTACCGAGGTTGGGTGAGTGGTGCAGGAAAGATGTCAAAGATCTTCCTACCAATTATTATGTAGTTATATAAGTTCGAAGCTTGAGTTCTAATATAATAAATAGTTGCCCTTGCTGCCTTTGCTTCCGCTCGAGTTTCCAGAGATAATAGTGAGCTCTTGACTGTATGCGCTACATTGCTTGCCTGATCTATAAAACCAACTCTGGCTCGCCAATTACTCTAGGGCATAAACACGGTTACGCCTCGGTTCTGAGACAGACTAGACGTAATTCACATATGGATCATCGGTCCAAAAAGGAGTGATCAAGTTATGAAACCCTACATGGGTAGATCTGTAATAGATTTTGGACAGAGGGTTTAGAATCTTGACCTGTTCGACCGAGCCCATGTATAGGTTCAACCCGCATTTTGGCCAGGTATGGTTACTATGTCACATCGCTTTATTTCTCAGGATAACATATTTAATTATAATTCGAAGCTTGCTAGATTGACTGGGGCATATATGCCTGATAGTTTAGGGTATCATGCAAATGAAGCATCTGTGCCAATTCCAGCCGTTCTAATTAAATGTACTCTTCTCTTTCCTCTCCAATTGTCGATTATATCAATATTTATCACGTGCTCTACACTCGGCATATTATTACATCACATCCTTAGTTGCCTTTCAGATTGCCATGTCCGGTCATCTCCGACAAGTATATATCCTGTTAGAAGTATTGTTCCGAGTATTGATTTCCCTACTTTGCATGGCGATACGAATACACAGTACGTACGTACCTCTACTTTGCTGATACTATAGTAGTAGGAAGGTTGCATGAGTAGAGAACAATTATGTAATATATTCTATTAATGGTTGGTTTCATGTTGGACTACTTCAGTGGGCCAAGTCAAGGATTCTTAAATAAATATGTATATCTGAGTTTAGTGTAGTAGACACTAAGCATAAAAGTTGATGATATTTATTATGAAATTGTAAAGAAAGAGTTTGGCGAAAAGAAGTACGCCATCTTGAAATGTGACGGCTGCGATCAATGGAAGGCATATCTTATTTATATATTCGGATCAGCGCCGAAAGGAATGCCTTCACTGCCCCTTTTTCTTTACTTTCTATCGATCAAGTACCTTATAATAATGTGTTCCAAATGAAAAAAAATGGAATTAGATATCCTAGATAATGTTTTGAAATCGTGCCGGATCAACCGATGAATCGGGCATGGACTCGTCTGGTTAACCGGTTCGGTTCGAAAGTTCAATTTTAATCAACCAACCAATTCAACTTATTATTTTTAACCCAGTTTAACTAAATTCACCTGAAGTTAAACCGTATTTATTTTTTATTAAAAAAATAATGTCAGTAGTAGGAGTCAAACCTGTAGCTCACACTATATATCTAAAACTACTAACCAACTCTAACACAACACTTTCTATGTAATAGATTTTACATTTTATTTAAAATATTTTTACTCCATAGAGCATCTAGTCCAAATATTATATATATAATATGTATGATCTTTGGTACATACGTAAAAATAATTTATGTATGATGTAAAACATATACATTATCTATGTATTTTAATTTTATTTCAAGTATATTTAAGTGTATATTTTTATATGTATTGTTTCATTCGGTTTGATTAGATGGTTAAATTACTTTTTTCTCACTGGTTCATCTTAATCCAATTTTAAATAATGATGACGTCAGCATCCGATTGAACTGATTTCATTGCATGGTTTAACCCGATTCACGTCGGTAAGGTTTTCATTTCAGTGTCTAGTTTCGTTTCAAAAACATTTATCCTAGATTCACTGTAACATTTCAATAGATGTGTAAACATCGACATAGAGCCGCTACAAAGAAATGACTATAGAGTGATGCTCTTTTGTTTAATTCATTATTACATTGATCATTTTTACAAATATATAACAAATACAGTGGTTATTAAATTATTATTTGCATTTGAAATTAATGACTGTCATATTCATTGCTATATCATTAATAATGTGTACGTCAATATGTGTTCTTTGATACTTTTTGAAAATTTGAGCTAATCCTCATTAATTTTTTAGTCCAAAATTAAATAAAATTTGTTAAAACTTTAAAAAAATATCAATGGATAATCATTGTTATATTTAACACCAATAATGTTATATCAATATATAAGGAATATTTACACCTATAACCTTAAGTAGCCTTATAATTACTCCATAAACCCTCTATAATCATGAATTACACTTAGGACCCACAATAAGCCCTCTGTTTTACACCCATAACCCTTTGTTAGTTTAATTCCTTAACTCAATCATACAACCGAGTTAATCTGACCTTTGCATGATCTAACGGTTGAACTTAACAAAAATTAAAAAAGAAACCTCCTTGCCTTCCTCCTCCTCCATGCCCCCTCCCCCTCCAAACCTCCTCCTTCAGCATGCCCCCCCTCCCCCTCCGAAACTCCTCCTTCAATGCCCCCTCCCCCTCCGGACCTCCTCCTCCGACACACACCTCCCCCTACGGACCTCCTCCTCCCTTTCCTCCTCAAGCATCCCCCTGTGCCGCCCTCCTCCTCCAGTGTGCCCTCCTCTCCCGCCACCCTTCCTCCCTCCAACAAGCCCCCCTTCCTCCTCAAGCATTCCCCCTGCCCCCCTCTTCCTCCAATGTGACCTCCTCCCCCACCGCCCTCCCTCCCTCCCTCTGGAAAGCCCCCTACCCCGCCAAACCTTCCCTTCCTCCTCAAGCACTCCTCCTGTGTCCCCCTCCTCCTCTAGTGCACCCTCCTCCCCCACCTCTCTTCCTCCCTCCGACACGGCCCCTTCCCATCGAACCTCCCCTTCCTCCTCAATCACCCCCTCCCGCATCGCCCTCCTCCTCCAGCGTGCCCCCTCCCACCATCCTTCCTCCCTCCAATAAGCCCCATCCCCCGTCGAACCTCCCCTTCCTCAGGTACCCCATTGTCCTACCCTCCTCCTCCACCATACGCCTCCTCCATCCAGCACGTCTCCCCTCCCCTGTCGAAGCTCCTCCTCGCCTTCCTTCAAGCACTCTCCTAGAGGTTAATGGGTTCCTCCCACAAACAAGGGTTGATCAGAATGATGCCGGGGAGATGCACTGGAGGAGGAATGAGAGGGGGTGGGAAGGTGATCGATGAGGAGGGGGGAGTGATGGAGGAGGATAGGGTGGTCGGTGAGGCAGCAGGTTGGTGTTGGCAGGAGGAGGAAGGTCTCATTTGTAAATAATGAGAAAGCCAAGGGTAGAAAATGTTAAATATTTGACAGATTCTGTTATAGTTAACGGAAAATTTGATGGAATTTAACACGGGGTTATGTGCGTAATAGTTAAACTCTATTGAGGATCCTGGATGTAATTCATGATTATGTAGGTCACTTTGACGCTCCCTTTTATCATGATGAAATTGTTTACATTCATTTACCATTTTTAGAAATCATTATGAACTTTGATAAAAATTCAATTCGCATTCATACGTGGTCTTTATTCGATCTGTATGCGGATTCCATGTTTATTGGATCCTTGTTTGGATTAACTATTTATTCGATTCATATTTGGATTGGCTCTTTATTTAATCCGTATTCGGGTCGCTCTTTATTCGATCCCTATTCGGATTTGATAAATATCCGATCAGAATTCATATCCGTATTTTTAAGGATATGATTTCCTTAATGCATATTTGAATCATATCTATATCCATATTCAATAGAGATTAAGATAATATATATATATATAGAGAGAGAGAGAGAGAGAGAGAAATAGGCATATCTGATCCGTATCCGATCTGTTTTAATACCCTAGTCTTCACCTTAACTTAAAGTATAAGTCCCCAAATTGATATCTACATCTTTCTCTGTTCGTTATTTTTTTTGAGATGAAAGAGGGTGAAATCCCGAGATGGGACTCACCGCCAGAAAGTAATTAATATAAAAAGAAGATAAAGAGTTACATCACCTTGTGGACCAGAATCGAAAGAGGGAAAGAAAACTAGCGACTACATTTTCTGAATAAAACCTCTGATTATTAAAAATTAAATCATTTCTTCCTCTCCATATGGCCCAAAGGACAGCAAACGGCTGAGAAACGTCGTCCGTCGAGTTCATCCCCACCGATCTAATCGATCTCCAGAAGTCGATGGCATCACCATGGAGTACCCATGGCACCCCCACCTCCTTCCAAACCTGTTCTGACAACGGGCACTTGAAAAAAAGATGATCCGCATCCTCCAATTGCGCACCACATCTATCACACTGGACATCCGGAATCCCAAGCAGCCTTCCCCTTCTAGCTTTGTCCCAAATCCTACCTCTTCTGAGGCACCAAAGAAAGATCTTCACTCTACAAGGGATCCTACTCGCCCAGATAATCTTCATGTCATGTTTTAGGTCCGAATCAAGCCCCTCCACACTCCCTCGAAACACTATGTAAGCCTTTTTCACTTAGAATCTTTCCCCGTCCCAAACAAAGTGATCTCTTCCCTGCGACATGCAATTAGGAGAAGGTAATTCAGACAACATTCTGCCCAACTCCTCCCTTCTTCGCCCCGACAGCTCATATACGAACCTAGATATCCACAGACCAGAGCCACCGACCTCTGCCACGAACTCGCCTCTGCTTGCAGCCAAACTAAAAAGTCTTGGGAACCTATTGCAAAGCGCCCCCTCCCCCGTCCAGTTGTCTTGCCAAAATCGAAAGACCTCCCCGGACCCCAACTTTCTCATTTCGTTATGACTTGTCCATTGCATGGAAATAAAATCTAATAACTTAATGATAAACATGTGAGACATCTTGCCTCATGTGGGATAAAAGTAAGCTTAAGCGATAATGCTTTTTTGTTTATCGTAGCACTAGTGGTTAGTTTTAGTATCGTTGCTGGGCAATTTTTCTTTCATGTTGATTCAATAGGGAGTAATTGAGAAATAGTTGCAACATTGGGGTCTTTTTTAAATCTACTTGCTCACCAGAGGTGAATATAGTTTTTCTACTTCAGTGCACTTTTCTATTTTCTAAAAAAACAATGCGGTGGGATATGACTTGAAGCTTTCACCGCACTTTTATATAGGTATACGTGTGGACCTCATTATAAGCATGGGCTGATATGATATGGATAGGACTAGTATAGTTATACACAGGGACGAAGCCAGAAATTTCTACTTGGAGGGGCCAAAATTATTGAGACTATATATAGTTATCTTTGTTACTATTTCTCATTGTAATTATGAAAAGGGTTTTTATCACTTGTGCCCCTATGAGATATCGTAATTTCAGTATTGCCCCCATCTTTTTGCTATTATCAGTTGTGCCCCTCACTTTTTCTCCGTTATCACTTGTGCTCTTCCGTCAGATTGATCGTCAATGAGTTGACTTAACCATAGTTTTTTCAAACCTTGGTGCAGTTAAGAGGGGTATTATTGTCCAGACTTCTTCATCTTCTTCCTCCTCCATTTGTTCTTCCTTTCTCTTCATAATTTCTCTCTCTTAGTGACACCTTCATGCATCCATCGAATCTCTAATTTTTTTGCATTTTCACGGACATATCACTCATTACGAATCAAACGGTGAATTTTATTAAATTTTTTGATGAATTTTTATGAATCAGTTAGTTAAAAATGTATCTTAATTTAACAAAATGTGAAAGCTCTCCAGTTTCAGCCAGACATGCGGAGGAGGAGGGCGGAAGGGGGAGGCACGGGGGAGGGGGAGGCATAGGGGGCGGGGGTGACACGGGGCGGGGGCGACCGACACCAAGATCCCGAACAGGTTCACCGACTAGAAGGCCAGATTCAGCAGCACCAACCCCCGCCCGATGTGCAGCCTCCTTGCACTGCCGTACTCCTCCTCCTCCGCCTTCACCACCTCGCTCCGCACCCACTCTGAGATCGCGATCAGTCTCTTCGCATTGTAGAACATCGGCACGAAGGCCCTCACGGGAGCTGAGGAGCCCCGGCCTCCGCCGCCCCCTCCGCGAACATCTGTCCTGCTAGCAGGAATACGTGCGGGGTCACCGCTTTGATCCCCTCTTGTCCCCCTCCAGGATCTCGTGGAAGATGTACACGATCGGGAGGAGCAAGCCGATGACGACGCCTGCGGAGGCATACACGGTGAGGGCGCGGGAATCGGTGAGGTCGGGGTCGGATCCGGAGGGCGGTGGGGGGAAGACGACGCGAGAGAGGAAGAAGGCATAGACGAGGGAGAAGAGAAAGAAGGAGAGGTCCTCGAGGGCGACCATGCCGCTGGCGGAGAGGACGATGATGACAGCGAGGGAGTTGTGCTGGCGGAGGAAGAAGAGGCAGAGACCGCAAGGGCAGTTTTGTTTTCACTGAATATTTATCTTTTGTCAAAGTTTTATTTTTTCTTGTGATATTGTAAATGTTGAAGTGGATTTTATATCTTATATATAATTTTCAAGATATGGTAATACATTATTCATATTCGTTGATATCAACATCGACATCCATAATCACGTAGATATATATGGAAATACTTATACGTTTTTCCATAACTGATCATTTATATCGTCATGTTGGTATCTTTTGTAGAATGATATTAGTCTTTATACTCTATATGATTATCTTAATGATGTCATCATGTTGGATAGCTAACTGGCTGCTTCCACCCCTTTTTTCGATGAAATTAGGTTTCTTTTGAAAAATACCGTCATGTATTTTCATCATTATATCCTTCTAATATATCATTCAAATTTCATCAAAAGTAGATACTCTTGTGTCTTCATCTAGAACATATAATTTTAACGGTATTATAATTACTGTAATCGACCTGTTTTAGATGGAGGACATAGGAGTTTTTGTTTCTGATGAGATTTGATGACATATTAGAGGGATATAGTGATGAAAATACGCGATGGTATTTTTCAAAAAAATCAAATGTCGAAAAATGATGCAGTGGCAACCAGTTGGCTATCCTGAGGGAGCAGCCCCATTAAACCCTTATATGGATATATCGATTTAGATATAAAATTTTGTTGATATGAATGTAATATCGATATTTGTATCCATTTGAAAACTGATGCGGATACAAATGTCAGAATTTGTATGATATTGATATGATGTCGTATTAGATACAGATGTATTTATAACTATACTACTTGTAAATGGGAGATGGGGGGCATTATATACAACTTATTATTTTCTATAGTTAATTATTTCACATATAAATTATATTCTATTATAATAATATATTATATACAAAGATTTAATTGGGAGACTTGGGGGGGGCCAAGCCCCCTCCCGCCCCCTTTTGTCTCCGTCCCTGGTTATACATGGGGGACTTAATATAAGCATGGACTGATATGGATATGACTAGTGAGAATATTGCAGCAGAGTCTGATTGATCGACCATGTGAATTCATGCGAACCGCTCGATCTTGATTGAGCGGCTCGGTCGACACTGCAGCAGAGTCTGCTGGCCAGCAGACAATCCGCTCCCTAAGTGGACATACCTTCTAACAAATCGCATAATAATACTCCTATATCACAAGTCGATCGTAATTAAGGAATAATAGTGCAGGAACTTTTCAAAGAAGAAAACTAACTCCAACGGAAATGGTGAGAACTGCCATCGAACTAAGAAGCTCCCAACCATCCATTCATGGATTGCTATACTTAGAAAAGGAGTTCCACACCATACATCTCCTCCTCCCTTAGACTATATAAGTAGATCGACGCTGCTCATCCTCACCACCGCCCTCCCTCCCGTTCAAGTTCTCAGCTCCTTCCAGCCCTCCAATAATAATAATGGGAGGCTGCGCCACCAAGCCCAAGACCCTCGAGGGAGCTGAGCCCGAGGTCCTTCCTGCAGAGGAACCCGTTGTCGCAACCGAGGTACAATACCACCAATCACTACAAGGAAAATAAGTTGTGGCTACAGAACTATGCTCACGGATGTGAGGCTTGTGATCACAGAATTAAGCTCTGACCACAACACGTCGCGGCTAGTAGTCGTGGCTACAAGTCTCATCGTGAGAGTTCTCTAACCACGAATATGTCGTGACCATTACAAGTGATCACAAAACTTGTTGTGACCACAACTCTTGTATGAAGATTTTGGTCACGGATTGACCATGAAATTATCGTGGCCACAAGTTTCCGTAGTCACATTCCGTGGCCACAACTCATTTTTCTTGTAGTGAATCTACGTCATTTTATATAGATCTTGACATGCTTTTTTAATTATATATTTTTATATCATTTTGATCAAGGATATGGTAATACATTTTTAACGTGACACTACGATGATCGTTAAAACAGGTTAAGGCAGAAGTAAGCCAGAGCGAGAAATCTGAGGAAGAAAATAAGGAGGAGCCCCTACTGGTAGATCTGTCCACCCCGAAAGCGGGCGCCACAGGTGAAGAGGAACTGAAGCTCCCCAATGAACTCGGCGAGTTGAAGGCCGAAGTAGAGCCTGCTGCGGAAGCCGAGGTAAAGGAGGCGGTCGTGGTCGAGACGGTGGCGGAAGCGGTTGCGGAGAAGACCGAGGAAGTTGTGAAGGCTGAGGTTGCTCCTGTTTCTGCATGAAAAAATGTAGGCAGATGTGCTTTTGCTGAACTTAAAACTGCAGCTTTGGATGTAAAACTTCAGGTTCCAATATTGTAATATCCATCCGATTTCTCGGGTTTCTAAAATACTAAGGCATTGGATTGAAAAGTATAATATTATAAATGGAGCAAGTTTACATCGAAACAGAAGGCAAACGGACAACAAGCTGTGTCGCTAGACTTTTTTGAATTGCAAGTTATGATTTAGTTGATAGAAGAAGATGACATCTCTTGTGATCGAACAACATTGCAACAATATGGCATGGAGACAATCCAATCTTAATTCTTAATCTAATCTAAAGAGCTTCATGCATAATGTGCTTAACTTAAACAAATAAAGCCATAATATTTGCCAACATGAGAAATATATCTGCTCTAATTGCAATTTATCAAGTTGGAATGAGACAATGCTCACCATCCTAAGAAAAAATGGATATGCATAAATCGGCATCTTCCCGCAATCGTATTTATTTTCTGAAATCAAAGATACATTTTCAGATTTTAGCGGATATGGGTATCAACAAGAATATTCTTTCGAGAATGTTCATGGATATGGATGCTGATAATACTGAAAGTAAATGTGTCTATAATGATAAATATTTTAATATTTGTTGATATATCGTCCAATGTATTTTAGATGCATGTCACATTTTTGTACTTGAAATTCGTGACGAATGACACATATTACTATGTTGGTAGCAACTATTCATATAGAACGTTGTCTTACTATCAAATTTGAACTAAAACTTGCAAATTTTGACGATAAAAGTAACAGGTGATTGTTGTTATATGAACCATTGTTGCCACTATAAGTATGGACTTCGATTTCACATTTTAATATTCCTCGTTGTATAGCTTGTAATAGAATATGTTTAGATATTAGTTATCTTTTGTGATATTTTTGGATTATCTATTTTCTTTTTTTTTCTTCATGTAATTTTCCCAATAGGGTCTTCTCCTACTCTCATTAATTCAAGTCATTTTTTTTCCTTCCGCATGGTACCCGAGTGATGGTCTTAGAACAGAGTTCCCATATCCAACCACGCCCTAACCATACCCGTGCCACCCCCCTTGGGCCGCCACCGCCCCTACGAAGCGTTGTTGTACAACCTCTCAGACCATGGTGGTGAACTCCTTTTAAGGGAGGTTAATTCTTTGCCATTTCTGAGGTGAGGAGCTACATATCACTTACATAGTACATGAAAAGATGCATAGTCATTAGAGTTTATGTGTGTAGACTTGTTCTGATCTAGATTATTAAGGAGTCAGACAACAATAATTATATTAAATAAAATATAGTCCATAAAAATTAAATCAAGCATCCACAAGATATAGAATAAGTTGTCCTACAAAATACAATTTTTAGAATTAAAAATTGATGCGAAAATGAGACCCAAATAAATATGTAAACACAGGGTTCTAAATACAGATAAATAGAAGAAATATAAGTAGAGGTACGAAGACAGTTGCGATACCTGATCCACTCCGTTTAACGAGGTGAAACTGGCAAAGAAAGTTGCTCGACAAAAGAGAGAGAAGGGCAGGTCTCTGAGGGGCAAACAAGGGGAATAGATAGGCCCTGCCAGTCCATACCCTAGGCTGTCGTAAGGCCTTTCTAGTTGCTGCCAGTGCCTCTAGAACACAACGCATGCCACCAAGGCCTCCTCGGACACGTCGTCGACTCTCCTCGACCGTCGATGGACCATCCATGCACATTCTTGTGTCTCTATGCCCCTATGCGATTCAAACTGTAGTTTGAATCAGTCTAGTTTTAGTCGGAAAAGTGATTTCAGACCTATATATCATGTTTTTCGGCCCTAGATAGTAACAAAGATTGATGAGGATGGTTGTATGAGTCTACACGTACAACCGATACTCCGTATGATCGTGTAGATTCATCCATATGGGTTCTAATGTTCGACCATTTTATCATCATGTATGAGAATAAGGGTGACATTTTTCCTTCCGATACCTTCAAGGGTCCGGCTCCCATCGCTAAGATGGATGGGACCATGTATGAGTTGTGGTCCATGCAGTTCCTCACCCTCATGCAGTGCAACAATAAAGATCACATCCTAACAGATCTAGAACCAATGGACAAGACATTGGCCAATGCTTCATGGAAGCAAGATGATGCGTATGCACATGTTTGTCTTTGTGGAACCCTTACCACGGAGATAGCCAACGATATTATGAATCAACACACTACTAAGGCAATGTGGGACACTTTGGCGTCCACCTATGCTCAAATAAAGAACGAGGAAAAGATTCTTCAACTACGGTTTGATATCCACAATGCCAAGCAGAATGACCGCCCTTTGCTCCTGTACTACTCTTCCCTCCGTGGCATGTTCGGGAAGCTTCATCAACAGAAGGAATACATGAACTCCACGATGGTTGGAGTCTTCATGGTTGGACTTGATACATAGTATGAGGTTGTGCATACACAGCTTCTCATTGGAGCTACCATAACTCTCATGGAGGAAGCCTATAGATGTCTTAGTTGCATTATCATGCCTTCTCTGGACATTCCTCCACCCTCTCCAGCGATGGCCGCTTCTCGCGGCAGAGGAGGGATGAGTCAATCTAGAGGATGCACTTCTCGAGGCAGAGGCAGTGGATGTCAGTGTGGACCTTGCACTTACTGTCGTCAACCTGGACATGCTGAGGATACTTGCTACTAGAAATATGGATATCCTGCTTCTTATCGTGCGGCAGAACAGATCGAGCCTTTAGAGACTCCATCTTCCTAGGCCAATCCTCACTTGGATGATATTGTATATCGTATTTGAGAGATGATGACTCCTACTGCTAGCACCACCACTACAAATATTGCAGTCAAAGTCAGAACATCTTTGAACTCCTCATGTATCACTTATGCTTTTACGAGTAGTCATGAAACAGATATGACCGAGTACATTATGAACTCTAGTGCTTCCCACCATCTGTGTGGTGACAAATCGTAGCTGGGGTCCTACAGGACCATACCTCCTCGTAGATGGGTTGGCATAGCCAATGGAGACCATTTACCCATTATAGGATAGGGGAGGTGCATTTGACGTCATCCATGCGCCTTCAGAATGTTTTATGTGCTCTTGACTTTTAGATGAATTTACTTTCAGTTAGCCAGCTAACTAAAGATCTGCATCACCGTGCCATCTTTGACCCTTCATCTCTTGTGTTTCAAGGCATACTCATGGGCAAGGTGATTGGATGTGGTCGTGAGCAGCCGGGGCTCTACAAACTAGCCCAATCTCCTCATGATGGTGTTTCTACTATACCCATTGTACTAGTCTCTCCTTATCTCTAGCACCTTCATTTTTGGTCGATGATAAACACAGATTATCGTAGGTCTAAAGAGTATGTCTCACACAAGGCGGAGACAACCGATGTCGATGCGGCGACCCACAATAAAGTGTATTTAATCAACAATTAACCCACACTAAAGATCAATAAATTAGAAATAATGTGGAGTTAAAATTTATTTTTAACTCTGCACAAAATGTATAGCAAGCAAGTATGCAGAGAGTTCGAACACAGGGAGCAAGCAGGGTAATTCACAAAAGTGTAAGCACAAGTATGTGTGTGTGTAAAGTGTCTACACTAAGCAAGCAATTACAATTTTTGTGGGTTTTTAATTTTTAATTTTTTTTATTTTAATTTTTTTTATTTTGTATTTTGATTTTTAATTTTCTGATTTTTATAATTTTATGTTTTATATTTTTCTTTTTTTTCTTTTTTTTTCAATATTGGAATTTAAAGACAATGGAATAAAAGATAAGATAGAATATTTATAAAACTAAGTAAAAATTGCCAAAAATTCAGAAACAAATTGTTTTTAGTCTTTTTAGGGTTTTTTACTGTTTTTGTGATTTTTGGAAAATTTTCAAGGTGTTTTTGGTATTTTTAAATACTGAAATAAAGCAAAACAGTGCAAATAAGGCTGGCTGTGAATAAAATGAGATTTAAAAATAGCAACCAGTAGCTCAAAATTTTCACACTATTTTTCAAATAAAAAGGACAAAATAAGGAACAAACAAAAACTGAGTTTTTGATTTTTGGAGTTTTCTACTATTTTATATATTTTTTTGAAGTTTTTGAGTGTTTTTAAATTTTTAGTGTTTTTCTTTTGAACTTTTTAATGATTTTTGAACTGACACTAAAATAGGATAAAATAGACACTAAGTGATTTTTTTGGAATTTTTGGAGGAGTTTTAATAATTTTTTGGTATTTTCTAAACTAGACAGTGCACAAATAGCAAGTTTTTGATTTTTAATAAATATGAAGATAAGATAAAATCAAAAACTAAATATGTGGCGTGAAAGTACACATGTCCAGGAGCTTAAGTTCAAAATTTGAGAAATTTTGGAGTTAAAATGATAGGTCAAATAATTAGAGCAAACATCCAAACATCAAACAGTACTGGCAGGGGTATATGTGCAATATTTAAAACCACCAGGGGCATACACGCAATTTTTCCACAAAAGGTTACACTGAAACTTGCATTTTAAGGATTAAAGATGAATGACAAAACCCGCAAGGGTATCTGAGCAATTTACCCACCAGGGTGCGTGACTAGCACGCGCCTGGCGAGGACTGGAACGTAATATCGCAAAACCCTGGGGGCCTACTTGCAAAATATCTAAAAAGATTACACTTAATACAAAAGTTTCAGGACTGAAACGGAATACCCAAAAGTCCGAGGGTTCCTCTGCAAAATGCCCTCACCTCACGTGTACTGGTCACGTGAGGTGACGTGGCGGAGGACCTAAGTGCAAATAAACAAAGCCTAGGGGTCTTAATGCAAATATTACAAAACGTTTACACTACAGACGAAAGTTTAAATACTAAATATTAAATACAAAAATGGCGAGGGTTGGGATGCAAAATACCCTCGACGCGCCGATCGAACGGCTGTGGGTCTTCACTTAAACACGTGTCGTCGATCGGACGGCGGTGGCGCTTCGCGGATGCACGGCGAAGATTAGAACGCTCGAAGGCGATCTGACGGCGGAGGCGTGGTGCAATCCAACGGCTGCGGCTTGATCTGGGCGCTCCACCTCGATCCGACGGTGCTGAAGCTCGGAGCAAGAACAGCGACGAACTCCGGCGAGCCGAGGTTCGCCGAGGTCAAACTCCATCTCCGGCGAGCGGTTTGGCTTCAAAATGGGGCTGGAGGCTCCTGGGGTCGTCCTCTACCTCCTGGGGGCTTCAAAATTGCACGACGTTGACCGTGCCGCTCGCAGACGGTCGGCGGAGCTAGAGAGCTCGGCTGAGCTCCGGCGAGCCTCAAAATCGCGCCCAGGCGCGAGTCAACTTGCTTTGACCCTGCAAAAAGTGTTAGAAGGTCCAGGGCAAAGTGCCTGGACCTTAGGAGGACCTAAACTATGCGCGAGGTGAAGTGATCGTCGGTGGCCGGAGGTGCACTCCGGCGAGGATGCTTGAATGGGCGAAATGAGCGATGGAACTTGTGATTTTTTTGGGTTTTTTGAAGCTTAAGCTACCAGGAACTAAATGCACGAAAGAAACAAGCGGGGTGGTGCCCTCGATGGCCGGAACCAGAGGAGAAAGGGTTACCTCGACCGCCGGGTTGCGGGAGGTGGTGGAGGCTCCCTCGACTTCGCGCGCCTCGGCTGAAGGGCTGGCGATGGAGCTGTCACCTCCACGGAGCTCAGGAGCACAAAAATGGCGTAGAAGGGTGGACCGAAGGGACTCAACCGAGGGAAGGAGGTGAGGGAATCATATTTGAAGAGAAGTGGGTGCGTGTTTTCGAGGCGAGATTTTGGGCGGATGGAGAAGATCTGGGTAGATCTGGGAAATCGGCGGTGGAGGTGATGGATCGAGGAGCATGTTTCGTGAAGGAAGCGGCAGCAGAGGATGAGCGGCGCGGCTTCGAAAAAGGCGCGAAGACAGGGGGAAGGCGACGCTCGCCTCGGGCTGAGGGGAAAAGGACAGACTGTTGACCCGCCGGTCAACAGTCGCGAGCTCCCGGTTGGTCCACGTGGACCAACCAGGAAAAAGAGAATAAAGAATGTTTTGTTAATTTGTTAAAAATAGAAATAAGCCGAATTAAAATAAAGTTATAAAATGAAAAATATTTGTTATTTTATGTAGTATTTTATTATAATTTTTATTTAATTTTATGATACATATTTTTACAAGTTTACTTTTTAGCCTTATATAGGTATATTATCTACATATTTTAGTATTTTATTTTTGTTTTGTGTATTTTATTTTTATTATTTTTGTTTAGTATTTTGTAAAATTATAAAATACTTTTATATACATAAATACCTTTTTATTTTATCTTTCTGAATTATTTTGTACACTTAATAAAATGAAAGTATTATTTGTGTATGTATGTATACCTGTACTATACCTATGTATTATAATATATACAAGTATTTTTCTTTGAGTTTTATTTATGTTTTTATTCTGATTTTAATGTACATAATTATTAT
The DNA here is from genome assembly GCA_037367405.1 of Ottelia alismoides. NCBI lineage: Eukaryota > Viridiplantae > Streptophyta > Magnoliopsida > Alismatales > Hydrocharitaceae > Ottelia > Ottelia alismoides. Next base: position 272,214 of record JAZKJV010010592.1, on the reverse strand, counting down.
AAGTAATATTTACAACCTTATAAAAATATAAAATCGGATAAATAATGAATAAGGAATAAAGTGAATATTTTAATCTGTACACTTATACAATGAGGGTCCAAAACTCAACTTTCAAACCGTAGCTCCGCCAAATGCGAAACCACCACCATTGGGTAGATTATTTTATTCTATATACAATTAAAGGTGAGTAGGCTGCATTTGGAGTTTTTATTTGTGAGATACAGGTCTGGGAAGTTGGCATTCTGGATTTTTATTCAGACCATAACTTTTTATCTGTACATTATTTTTCTGTGAAATCAATTTTGTATTTTTCTTTATTTTATTATCTACAACTTTCATGTACAAAGTTTCTTTATTTGAAGTGTAAAAAGTGGAACCAAAAATAGGTCCAAAAATGAATAAAGAATGAATAAAATGAATGGGTATGATCTGTATTTCTGATCTTATCTCCCCCTACTTTATTCCTGGTCGACCTATTCATCAAGATGCCTAGGTCTCGGGGGTTTTGGGTCATAAAATATTTACAATATTTTATTCTTTTTCTTTTCTTTATTTATTCTATAATTTTGGCCTTAATTACAGTAATTTATACACTGTTTAGATGCACATGCATGAATGCTAAGATGATGATTTTAATGCTATTTACAGGCATTTGCTAGGGTTTTTGGTGCCAAAATGATAGAATAAAGATGATGAAATGTGGATTCATCATCCCCCTATACTTTACCTTTGCTAGTCCCTAGCAAACACTTATGCAATAAGTGTAAAAAGAAGAGAAAGAAAAGAAAAAGAAGAAAATTGGATAAAGTTTAATTATCAAACTTGTCTTCACAAAATCAAAGTTTGGAGCTTAAGTCGGACCTTTGGAATTTTAGTGCGGTCGGAACCTTAATGAGAACCAAGTTCGAAATCCAACAGTCCTTGAGAATCCCAAAACTCTGTCCAAGTCTCCTCAATAGCCAGGTTAGAAATACTTCAACTCATACGCAAACTCTTATGACTATGAATCTGACTCGTACAGTGTAAGTGATATGTAGCTCCCCACCTCAGAAGTGACAAAGAAACAACCTCCCCAACCTGGTAACTCTAATGCCTCGGTCTAGCAACTCTTTCCTCGAGAAGCGGGGTATTCCCTTCTAAGTTCAAGTGCAACCGGCTCAAGAAGAGGGGGAAGAAGTATAGACTTTTGGGAGCTCAACCAGTGTAGCTAAGTCTCCCGCTGCAAGCTTCATGAGATGTGACATGGATACCATAAGCTTTTGCTTTATTGGACTATACACACTCCGGTGGGGTTATTAAATTTTCAATCCGACCCACCACTTTTTTGGAGTTCTTTTGCATTTTTGCATTTTTTTTCAAGGACTTCTGTACAGCATATCTACATGGTGCAGCATATATACAAGAAATTTCCTCTTGAGCCAGTAGACTATCCCTCTTTTGAAGCTTTATTGCAACCCACGGCTTCTGTCTTTAGCCTTCATCACTACTAGACCAAGTTGAGGTGCACTTCCTTCACTATAAGAAGAAGAGAGGTTCCGCCTAGAAGTACTACCCTCATATGCTACCCCAAGCTAAAGGAAGCTGCCTCCTCACCACCTCATCCGTGGAGAGCTATGTGAAAGGTGCAGTTGTCCAAGTTAGGTCATTATCAACAAGAGTCATGTGTGTGCTCCGAAATACTCTACTTAGGCAGTCAAGAATCCATTGAACCAAGTCCCGTGATCCTCAAAGAATTAAGTCAACTAGACCTGAAGTACCTCAAACTCAGCTCCTATAAGGTTCCTGTTATTAGGTAGATTTTAAGGTCCAATCAAGCTCCAATCTCCAGATTTTACTTAGACTTGTTCAACTATCAAACTCAATCCGAAAAATGCTCATGCCATGCAATGCTATGCAGAAAATATTTTTGTGATGCAATTTTCAAAGATTTTGAACTTTTTATGGATTTTTGAAAAGATAATGATGATGCATGCAGATACATTTTTTTGTATTTTTCAAAAAGATTTTTCAAAATGTTTTTGGATTTTAGTTTTGCAAATGTTTTTGGGATTTTTGAAAAGAAAAAGTTTTGGCTAAAAACTAGGTGAGAATATGTACACGGGAGTGCTTCTTATATATACAAGAAGTGGATTTTAATAATTTACAAGGGTAAGTGATCAATTTTATACATATATATATAGGTAGTGGATTTTGGTGTGATGTTAGTATTCCTCAAACTTATTTGACACAAGCTTTTCACACAATTTTTTTTTGAAAACTATAGTCCAAAATAGTTTTTACAAACATCTTTACAAACATGTACACACATTTGAAAATCATTTTGCAAAGGCTTTCAAAACAGTATATATAGGTTTTTCAAATATTTCTGCAACCATTTTTCAAACCATTTGCAAATCATTTTTCAAACATTTTATTTCACACAAAGAAAAGAAGTTTTACAAACCACACATTTTTACAAAGGTTGAAAACATGTAACACAATATTTTCACCTGATTTATTAATCAGTAAATACAAAAAGAATTTGAGGAATAACCACATCTTTTTATTAAGGATTTTTAATGAATTTTAAAGAATTATTAGCTATATTTATTACGAAAGTACGAGTTATGGCTAAAGTATATACGTAGTATATACGACCCCCCTATACTTAGCTTGAGCTATGTCCTCATAGATCGGAGAGAAAAGAGAAGACATAACTCGTACTAAGTATAGGCAAGTCTAAAGAATGAATGAATCAATGAATGAGAAGTTGACCGTCCCCCCTATACTTAGGATCAAATAATCCTAAGTATAGCAGACTGTACACCACGCAGGGAGGGTCAAGGGCGGGAATGGACAGATCGTACTCAGATTGTCTCCCCCTATACTTAGGGTAAGATATCCCTAAGTATAGACAAGAAGAGGAGACAATGGAGAGGATCAAAGAATATAGAAACTCGGGGTGCACACCCCCCTATACTTAGGACAAAGTACGTCCTAAGTATGGAAAACTGTCTACAAGGGCGGCACCTTTTTCATAGATAAAGAAGATAGAGATGGAAAAGAAGAAAAGAAGAAAAGAAGAAGAAGATGACTCAACAGATGAAAGTGATATGAACAGATGGACCTGTACAGCGGCAGATGGAGTTGATCACCATGTATAAGATGTAGATGATGAGAGTTAAAGGACACATCTCATACCAGAAGAATGGGGGCAACGTCAATGGTCGGCGGATCATGATCTCGATATAGCTTCAGGCGTTGACCATTGACGCGGAAGGTGGACGAAGATGACGGTTCGGATATATCAATGCTGCCATTGTCATGTACCTTCCTAACCACATACGGACCTTTCCACTTGCTCTGCAATTTCCCTGGGAATAATTTCAGCCTGGAATCAAACAACCATACTCTCTGATCTGGCTCAAACTGTTTATGGCTGATATGCGAATCGTGCCATGTCTTCACTTTTTCTTTGTACTGTAGGCTGTTGGAAAAGGCTGTATCTCTCAATTCCTCCAGGGCTGCCAATTCTGCTCTTCTTTGGTCTCCTATACTCTCGGGATCCAAAAGCAACTCAGTGACTGCCCAAAAAGATTTGTGCTTGATTTCCACTGGCAAATGGCACGGCTTGCCATAGACGAGACGAAAGGAAGATGTCCCTAATGGATTTTTGAAAGAGGTCCGATAGGCCCACAAGACCGAGTCCAAAAGCTGTGACCAATCCTTTCGGTCTGGGCGGACAACTTTCTGCAAGATAGTCTTTATCTCCCGATTCGATACTTCAGCAAGACCATTAGTCTGAGGGTGATACGGAGTGGCAACCCGATGGTCAATGCCGAACTCGTCAGCAAGGGCCCTAACCTTGTCATTGATGAAATGAGACCCCCCGTCAGAAATCAAAACTCTAGGTACCCCGAACCGTGAAATGATATTTTTCCTCAAGAATTTGCACACGGTTTTCGCATCTGCGGCTCGGGCGGGAATGGCCTCAACCCATCGACTGACATAATCCACAGCGAGCAAAATATGCTCGAATCCCTGACTCTTAGGAAATGGGCCCATGAAATCAATCCCCCATGCATCAAAAACCTCACAGAAGTGAATGGGTTGCATGGGCATCATGTCTCTCTGTCCGCAGGTTCCCATTTTCTGACAGTCAGTACATCCCTTCACGAACTCATCAGAATCCTTGAAGAGAGTAGGCCACCATAGGCCGGATTGAAGCACCTTTTGTGCTGTTCTTTTTCCAGAATGATGTCCTCCTGCCTCAAGCTTGTGGCAGTATGTGAGGACGCTATGCTGCTCTTCTTGAGGAATGCACCTCCTCCAGATACTATCCCCTCCTTCATGATAAAGGACGGGATCCTCCCAATGATAAAACTTGGCCTTAGCTAGGAAGGTCTCAAGTTTCTGCCTGGGCCAACCCTGAGGGACTGTCTTGGCAACAAGATAGTTTACAAAGTCGGCATACCACGGGAGTGAGGTGACAGCCAAGATCGCCTCATCTGGAAACGTCTCTGTGATAGGTGCGCTGGGCTCAGATTCCTCAAGATTCTCCAATCTGGAGAGATGATCTGCCACCACATTCTTGACTCCAGGCTTATCCTTAATCTCAATATCAAATTCCTGGAGTAGAAGGATCCATCTGGTCAGACGTGCTTTGGCATCCTTCTTAGCCATTAAGTACCTGATGGCGGAATGGTCGGTGTAAATAGTCACTCTAGATCCGAGAATATAAGATCTGTACTTATCCAAAGCAAAGACTACGGCCAGCATTTCTTTCTCAGTCACAGTGTAATTCCTTTGAGCGGCATCTAAGGTCCGGCTGGCGTAGTGAATGGCAAACGGTAATCCATCCCTCCTCTGTCCAAGCACAGCCCCAACGGCAAAATCTGAAGCATCCGTCATGATCTCGAATGGGAGAGACCAATCGGGTGGCTGAAGGACAGGAGCTGAAACAACCATACTCTTGAGAGTCTCGAATGCCGCAAGACACTTATCATTAACAATAAACTCGGTGTCTTTGGTCAGCAAGTCAGTGAGCGGTCGGGCAATTCGACTGAAGTTAATCAACAATTAACCCACACTAAAGATCAATAAATTAGAAATAATGTGGAGTTAAAATTTATTTTTAACTCTGCACAAAATGTATAGCAAGCAAGTATGCAGAGAGTTCGAACACAGGGAGCAAGCAGGGTAATTCACAAAAGTGTAAGCACAAGTATGTGTGTGTGTAAAGTGTCTACACTAAGCAAGCAATTACAATTTTTGTGGGTTTTTAATTTTTAATTTTTTTTTATTTTAATTTTTTTTGTTTTGTATTTTGATTTTTAATTTTCTGATTTTTATAATTTTATGTTTTATATTTTTCTTTTTTTTCTTTTTTTTCAATATTGGAATTTAAAGACAATGGAATAAAAGACAAGATAGAATATTTATAAAACTAAGTAAAAATTGCCAAAAATTCAGAAACAAATTGTTTTTAGTCTTTTTAGGGTTTTTTACTGTTTTTGTGATTTTTGGAAAATTTTCAAGGTGTTTTTGGTATTTTTAAATACTGAAATAAAGCAAAACAGTGCAAATAAGGCTGGCTGTGAATAAAATGAGATTTAAAAATAGCAACCAGTAGCTCAAAATTTTCACACTATTTTTCAAATAAAAAGGACAAAATAAGGAACAAACAGAAACTGAGTTTTTGATTTTTGGAGTTTTCTACTATTTTATATATTTTTTTGAAGTTTTTGAGTGTTTTTAAATTTTTAGTGTTTTTCTTTTGAACTTTTTAATGATTTTTGGACTGACACTAAAATAGGATAAAATAGACACTAGGTGATTTTTTTGGAATTTTTGGAGGAGTTTTAATAATTTTTTGGTATTTTCTAAACTAGACAGTGCACAAATAGCAAGTTTTTGATTTTTAATAAATATGAAGATAAGATAAAATCAAAAACTAAATATGTGGCGTGAAAGTACACATGTCCAGGAGCTTAAGTTCAAAATTTGAGAAATTTTGGAGTTAAAATGATAGGTCAAATAATTAGAGCAAACATCCAAACATCAAACAGTACTGGCAGGGGTATATGTGCAATATTTAAAACCACCAGGGGCATACACGCAATTTTTCCACAAAAGGTTACACTGAAACTTGCATTTTAAGGATTAAAGATGAATGACAAAACCCGCAAGGGTATCTGAGCAATTTACCCACCAGGGTGCGTGACTAGCACGCGCCTGGCGAGGACTGGAACGTAATATCGCAAAACCCTGGGGGCCTACTTGCAAAATATCTAAAAAGATTACACTTAATACAAAAGTTTCAGGACTGAAACGGAATACCCAAAAGTCCGAGGGTTCCTCTGCAAAATGCCCTCACCTCACGTGTACTGGTCACGTGAGGTGACGTGGCGGAGGACCTAAGTGCAAATAAACAAAGCCTAGGGGTCTTAATGCAAATATTACAAAACGTTTACACTACAGACGAAAGTTTAAATACTAAATATTAAATACAAAAATGGCGAGGGTTGGGATGCAAAATACCCTCGACGCGCCGATCGAACGGCTGTGGGTCTTCACTTAAACACGTGTCGTCGATCGGACGGCGGTGGCGCTTCGCGGATGCACGGCGAAGATTAGAACGCTCGAAGGCGATCTGACGGCGGAGGCGTGGTGCAATCCAACGGTTGCGGCTTGATCTGGGCGCTCCACCTCGATCCGACGGTGCTGAAGCTCGGAGCAAGAACAGCGACGAACTCCGGCGAGCCGAGGTTCGCCGAGGTCAAACTCCGTCTCCGGCGAGCGGTTTGGCTTCAAAATGGGGCTGGAGGCTCCTGGGGTCGTCCTCTACCTCCTGGGGGCTTCAAAATTGCACGACGTTGATCGTGCCGCTCGCAGACGGTCGACGGAGCTAGAGAGCTCGGCTGAGCTCCGGCGAGCCTCAAAATCGCGCCCAGGCGCGAGTCAACTTGCTTTGACCCTGCAAAAAGTGTTAGAAGGTCCAGGGCAAAGTGCATGGACCTTAGGAGGACCTAAACTATGCGCGAGGTGAAGTGATCGTCGGTGGCCGGAGGTGCACTCCGGCGAGGATGCTTGAATGGGCGAAATGAGCGATGGAACTTGTGATTTTTTTGGGTTTTTTGAAGCTTAAGCTACCAGGAACTAAATGCACGAAAGAAACAAGCGGGGTGGTGCCCTCGATGGCCGGAACCAGAGGAGAAAGGGTTACCTCGACCGCCGGGTTGCGGGAGGTGGTGGAGGCTCCCTCGACTTCGCGCGCCTCGGCTGAAGGGCTGGCGATGGAGCTGTCACCTCCACGGAGCTCAGGAGCACAAAAATGGCGTAGAAGGGTGGACCGAAGGGACTCAACCGAGGGAAGGAGGTGAGGGGATCATATTTGAAGAGAAGTGGGTGCGTGTTTTCGAGGCGAGATTTTGGGCGGATGGAGAAGATCTGGGTAGATCTGGGAAATCGGCGGTGGAGGTGATGGATCGAGGAGCATGTTTCGTGAAGGAAGCGGCAGCAGAGGATGAGCGGCGCGGCTTCGAAAAAGGCGCGAAGACAGGGGGAAGGCGATGCTCGCCTCGGGCTGAGGGGAAAAGGACAGACTGTTGACCCGCCGGTCAACAGTCGCGAGCTCTTGGTTGGTCCACGTGGACCAACCAGGAAAAAGAGAATAAAGAATGTTTTGTTAATTTGTTAAAAATAGAAATAAGCCGAATTAAAATAAAGTTATAAAATGAAAAATATTTGTTATTTTATGTAGTATTTTATTATAATTTTTATTTAATTTTATGATACATATTTTTACAAGTTTACTTTTTAGCCTTATATAGGTATATTATCTACATATTTTAGTATTTTATTTTTGTTTTGTGTATTTTATTTTTATTATTTTTGTTTAGTATTTTGTAAAATTATAAAATACTTTTATATACATAAATACCTTTTTATTTTATCTTTCTGAATTATTTTGTACACTTAATAAAATGAAAGTATTATTTGTGTATGTATGTATACCTGTACTATACCTATGTATTATAATATATACAAGTATTTTTCTTTGAGTTTTATTTATGTTTTTAATCTGATTTTAATGTACATAATTATTATAAGTAATATTTACAACCTTATAAAAATATAAAATTGGATAAATAATGAATAAGGAATAAAGTGAATATTTTAATCTGTACACTTATACAATGAGGGTCCAAAACTCAACTTTCAAACCGTAGCTCCGCCAAATGCGAAACCACCACCATTGGGTAGATTATTTTATTCTATATACAATTAAAGGTGAGTAGGCTGCATTTGGAGTTTTTATTTGTGAGATACAGGTCTGGGAAGTTGGCATTCTGGATTTTTATTCAGACCATAACTTTTTATCTGTACATTATTTTTCTGTGAAATCAATTTTGTATTTTTCTTTATTTTATTATCTACAACTTTCATGTACAAAGTTTCTTTATTTGAAGTGTAAAAAGTGGAACCAAAAATAGGTCCAAAAATGAATAAAGAATGAATAAAATGAATGGGTATGATCTGTATTTCTGACCTTATCTCCCCCTACTTTATTCCTGGTCGACCTATTCATCAAGATGCCTAGGTCTCGGGGGTTTTGGGTCATAAAATATTTACAATATTTTATTCTTTTTCTTTTCTTTATTTATTCTATAATTTTGGCCTTAATTACAGTAATTTATACACTGTTTAGATGCACATGCATGAATGCTAAGATGATGATTTTAATGCTATTTACAGGCATTTGCTAGGGTTTTTGGTGCCAAAATGATAGAATAAAGATGATAAAATGTGGATTCATCAGTCGACTTCCTCTATAGAAGTTGTGTCATGTTCTCCCCCAAATTTCCACGAGATCCTCCTTACAGTGTGAGGCATGTCAACTTGGGAAGCATCACCATTCCTTCTTTCCATCCAGTCAGAGTCAGAGCAGTTCTTAGTTGTTTGAGCTCGTTCATTTAGAAATTTGGGATCCGAATTATGCTCCTGATCACTAGGGACACCATTTTTATCGTTGTTGTCGACAATTTTTCTAGACTTTCCTGAGTCTTTTTATTGAAGAATAAGTTTGAGGGTGGATCCGTGATCAAATTTGTTATTAATGAGATAAGAACATCTTTTCTGCGAATGTCAAATATCTTCATTCTTATAATGCCTTAGAGTTTTGTACATTAAAACTTTCTAACTTTTTTAGATCTTCTGACATTGTTCACCAAACCTCATGTGCTTATACATTCCAGGAGAACAATGTTACCAAATGCAAACACTGTCACCTTCTTGATGTGACCAGAACATGTTAATTCAGATTCGTGCTCATCATGCTTACATGGGCAATGGTGTCCTTAATACATGCTATCGTGTGAACTGCATGCCCTCGTCTGTGTTGGAAGAAAAGGTTCCTTTCTCGATTGTGTTTCCTGAGAAGGATCTTTTCTCCCTTACACCTCGTGTGTTTGGTTCTATTGTATTTGTTCATGATGTCTCTCCAGGTCGTGACAAGGTCTCTCCTAGAGTTGTCAAGTGTGCATTTGTCGGATATTGTCGTACCCAGAAGGGGTATCGTTGATTTGATCCGCTCAGGCAGAAATACTTTGTCAGTACTGACATTACTTTCTTTAACTCTGTCATGTATTTTTTGCATACATGTGACAGAGTAGCCCCATCAGACTTTGATGCTGAGATCTACATGCCTCCACCTCCTACTGTCATATCACCTCCATCTACTCCTGCTTTACAACCACCTCATCATCCACCACCTACCTCTACACCTGCTCATGTGACTCCTCCTACTATGACTAAGTTTTTGCCACATGTTTTTTATCGCATGCCTTGCTTGATTCCCCGTGCTCACAAGCCTTGCCCATTATCAAGTATGCCTCAGGTATGTACTATGCACATTGTTTCTACTAATGGCACTATTGAGTTATCTGTGCAGCAGGATTCCATACAAGATGAGTAGGTGCCCTCTCTAAAGGGGAACTTACAAGCCCGGTATATAGCAGGTGATACTTATCCTCTTGCAGTCCATGTTTCCTTGAGCAGATTGTCAGAGGATTTTAGGAGGTTTAACATGGTTCTATATGTCGTGGAGATACCACAGACATATCAAGATGCTCTTAAGGTTAGCGAGTCGAGATTAGCTATGGAGGAGGAGATGGCCGCTCTACAATCATGGAGTATGTGGAGTCTTGTTTCTGCTCCACTTAGTGCATCCACTGTGGGATGCAAATCGGTGTTCACTATGAAATACCGTGTAGCTGGAAATGCGGATTGCTATAAGGCGAGACTTGTGGCACGTGAGTTCACTCAAACATATGGGTTGGACTATCAGGATACTTTTCTCTAGTTGCCATGCATTCTACCTTCAGTATTGTTTTACTTGTTGTTGTGACACAAGATTGGTCCCTTTATCAACTTGATGTGAAGGATGCCTTCCTCTATGGTGATCTACAGGAAGAGATCTACACCTAGCAGCTACCAGAGTTTGTTGTTGAGGAGAGTGTGATAAATCTACATTTCATCATCTTTATTCATTTATTTTAGCTTAAAATCCCTTCTAAAACACCTATAAATATCAATAAATTGATTCGTTTAATAATCCTAATTATTGTGTAAATATTGTACATTTACCTCTTCTTTAACCTAAAATAAATAAATAAATAAATAAAGGGAAAATAAATAAAACAAAGACTGCATATATATGAAATAGATACATGTTGACTCTGACCCCGAGAGAAGGATAAGACTTGACCTGATCGACAAGGAATAAAGTAGGGGGAGATAAGGCCCAAAAAATACCAAAAATTCCTGAAAACCCTTTGTCACTTGTGTATATTCATGACCTATACATAAGTGTCTGTAATAAACATTTTTCTTATTTTATTTATCACCAAATTCTTTGAAAATAAAAATGATTTCATCTTGAAAATTGTTAATAAAATTCTTTTTATTTTTTTATTTTCTATTTTTGTATTTTTTCAGTGAACGTCTAATGAATTTTTCGATTTCCTTTTTATTCTTAAGTCCATAAAATAAAGGGATGAATATAGAAAAGCTGATGCACAATAAAATTTATGAATGCATGCACGATATAGAAGGCGTACCTTGCTCCAACGGTCTACATGCAATATGATCCATGAATAAAAATTAGAATAATCTAAATGAATGAAATGCGAGACCCATCCTAAATATAAATTTCTATTATCGTAAAACACAAATTTATTGGACTAAGTTCAAACAATGTCTATAGGAACGGATATTCTTTTAAGGACTTTGGACCTAATTCAATTAAATAAAAACCTAAATCTAAGGTATCAAGAACAAAAAATCCACGCGAAAAAAATAAAAATAAAAGCGATAAAAACCAAAACACGATGAGGTCCTTCACGTGCACCGGCACTTGGTGAAACATACCCCGCAAAATGTTAAGTATCCAGTCTCTAGAAAAATAAAAAATGAGGAAGATGCCAATGAAAATTATTACAAATTATTTACAAAAATAAAAAGGAAAGACAATGCTAAAAATAAAAAATATCCAAAGTTGCTCTTCCAAATCTTCTGCTCCTCCTACGCTCTTATGTTGCTCGACGAAGGGACGAGCTAGCCTCCGCTTCGCTTGGGTTTGTCAACGATCATAAGAATGTCGCCCTCGCTCGTCGGGCCCTTGTAGAAAATAAAACATAATATAAAAAATAAGAAAATGATAGAAAATAAAAGACAAATAAAATAAAATAGGATATATAAAAAGCAAGAGTAGAAGACAAAGAAGACCTACCCTCGTCAGGCCTCCCTGGAAACGATGTCATTTTGATGTTCCAAAATTTCACTATTGGATTTAATTACTAAATATAGAATGAGAGAAAATGAAGTGAATGTTATATTGTTCATCCAAAACGAAATCTGAATCAATCAAACAATTTTATCCAACAAAAAGAAAGAAATGTAGATTTTGCTATTTAATTGTTAATATAGTATAACTCCCGAGGTAGAACTCAAGGAGGTAATATTTATTAAGCAAGAGTTATTCAATTCAATGAAAAATCAAAGAAACAAAAACGGGAAAAACTTAAGGCAAATTACTCTTGGTTTTCATGAATTTTGTAACTTTTAATTTTTTTATGGAATTTATAATTTTTATATTTTATGTTTTCTGATTTTTGAAATTTTAATAATTTTTAATTTTGCAATTTTTATATTTAATTTTCACAAAAATAAAAGAAAAATAAATAAAGAAAGCAAGCGCTCTTTTTTATTTTTCAAATATGAAAATGTCTCAAAAAATCAAATAAAAATATTTTTGTGTTTTTTGATATTTTTTATTTTTGTAGAGATTTTTAGATTTTTTGAATTTTGAAAATTATTAAAAAAAATGAAATAAACAAAAGAGAAAATGACGTAAATATTTTTAGATTTTTAATTAAAATCAACACAAATCCTAGAAACCAATTTTCTCAAACTACATTTATTAGGTTCAAACATAGATAAAAATGTATTTTTAGATTTTTTAATGATTTTATATAAACTTTTAGAATTTTCTGTATTATGAAACTTTTTTGGTTTTTACAAAGAATTTTCAAACAAATTTTGGTCAACAAATCAATCAACTCAAAATACGTCTAAATTATTTTTTTGGATTTTAAAGGCATTTTTCAAATTTTTGTAAAATTTCTAAGTGTTGAATAGTGAAATTTTTATGGTTAAAAATCATCAAATAAAAGAAAATTTGGAAACAAAAATTATTGGAATGAAAATATGCAAACAAGAGTTTTAATCTAAATTTGTGGCATTTTTATAGCAAATGAGCAATTAAAAATCATGTAATATATGCTAGAAATTTAAATGCAGATGAACATGACGGAAGTGTAATTACTGCAAAGCGATTGAATAAATGTAAACAACAAAAGAATGCAATTTTCACATTATGCATGTGTAGAACACGTGAGTGAATAACATCAAGACTTGTTCGTAAATATTACAGAATATGGGGGATGATTCATAATTTACCCAAAACACATTCACGTGCACATGAGGCACACATGACTTCTTAAACGACGAGTAGCAGGCTATTTCGGATCGACGACCAATCGAACGACTGTGATAAATTCTTGAGCTGAAATTTGTTCTTCCTCAATACTATGAAGCCGTGGTAGGCGAAGGTTCAGATCTGCTCACGGGTGTGGCGGTGAATGCTTTCAAGATTCAAGGTGAAAGATGGTGGATTGGCAGTGGTCCTAATCAACTCCGGGCAGGTATTGATGCTCTTAATGTTTTTTACTTCATCCCTAGATGTTGATGGTTCTTCATTCCTAATCAGAACTCAGATTGCAGGTTCTAAAGGCTTTGGTTAGCAATTTTCCTTGATCATATGCGTTCCATATAATGCTTGATGTGGTGATCAAGGCGGAGCTGGTAAAAGGGTTTCTCATCTTCAGCGGTTGTTGTAGGTGGTAATGTGTTGCTCTCCGATGATCGACTTATGATCCAGTTCCTATAATGAATCAAAGAAGATTCGAAGCTCTATGCCTCGATCGAACATTAGTTCAAAAGTGGAGTGAATGAACTGCTCATATCGGAGGTGATGGAGAAGGAGCAAAGCTCTGATCATCGATCGTGATCAGAGATGGCTAGATTTGTAGGATAGGATGGGAATCACAAGGGTTTAGAAGATGAGATGGAATCGATGGTCAGATGGAAGAGTTACCGCTACAAAAATATAAAAATAATGAAACAATTTGAAATCAAAAGTAGAACTATAATTATCTGGAATGAAAAATGGATGATCTAAAGCTACTGGGATGGAAGGGGGCACATGGGTTGAAACTCCGAGGAGCTTCGGATCATTGCTTCGACAAGGCGGGTGATTGACGGCTGGGCTCTCGCCATAGATGGAGCAGGGGCAAGGATCACCGGATCTAAGGTGAAGCAAACTCGGACCTCATTGCAATGATGTCGCTCACATGCTGTCGTTCACAGAGGAAAACAAAGCTCACTGGAGACGAAGGCAGAGGCCAAAGATGGAAGAAGGTTTGATAACTAAGCTTATTTAAAGTATGAGAAATGCCAAAGTTTAAACGAAATTTTGGCGTGCAAAACAAAGCGAAAAAAATTGAAAGTTTATTGGAAAAAATGAGGGTTCTTTCATCTTTAATTTGGCGAACAAATCAATTCAATCGGATCAAAGACTCTATCTAGAAAATGAGGAAAAATATCTCAGATGATCAAATTATTTGGGTGGAGGGAGAAAACGACAAAATAAGGAAAAGACAAAACAATTGATTAAATAAAGAATGAATAAAATAAATAAGTAAATGATTTTAAATAACAAAATTATTAAAATAAATAATATTAATAATTTAACAAATAATGTCATGGTGATTTTTAATAAATTGCATAAATTAATTAAATAAGATAAAATAAATAAAAACCTATTTTAATAGGTATAAAATACATATATATATACACACAACAATCTAATTTTTAATAATTATTTTTTACAAATAGTTACATAATTGAATAATTTATTTATTTACAAAAAAAATTAAGGATTCTAAATATATTTTTAGTTTATTTTAAAATCTAATTTAATGGGTTAAATAAATAGGAGTATATACAATGTATGTATATTATACCAATAATAAATACATTATTTATTTTGGGTTAATTTTGAGTTTGTTATTTGTACTTTAATTTTATATAATTAAAATAAATATATACAAAACATTTAAAAATACAAAATGTGCACAAATATACAAGAAAATAAGTAAATAAAAATATATACAATCTATACATATATACATGTATATCAATAGGATCCCAAAATCTATTTTTTTGCATATTAACTATGATTTTAGTGAAACCACTCTTATTTGATAAATAATTTTATAAAATAAAATTTAAAAGTGAGTACACCCAAATTGGTTCATGCAGTCGAGTTTTGAGTTTCGGAAGTTAGGCTTTATGGCTTTTAGATTTTGAGATTTATTATTACTTATTCACATTTATTTTTAAGTTATATTTTTATTCTTTTCTAGTGATTTTTACAAATAATTTTAAAAAAGAATTAAGGTAATTGGATTTACAAATAAATAAATAGATAATAAAGAAGTTTTATATACATATAATACATATAAACAAAGGGGTCCAAATGTCAAAACTCACATGATTTTTTCCATGATTTTTTAATATTTTTAATAAGTAATATTAGTTACAAAATGAAGTTTAAAAGTGATCTTGGTTAATTTGAAATTTTCTATAAATAGTTATGAACTTGGGATGTTGGATTTTATATTTTTTTAGGTTCATTGCAATTATTTATTTATTTATTAAATAATTTTTCTTAAATTTTATAAATTAAAAATATTTTTACAATCAACTTTCAAGAAGTAAATATTTTTTATTTAATATTGTTTTATTTATGAATAAAAATAGTATAAGATATTTACAAGTTTAAAAATGATGAATATGTACAAGCGAGAATTGATTTTCAGATATTTATAAGTTATGAACCATAACTCCCCATACATTATTCCTTGTCAATTAGGTCAAGTCTTGATCTTCATTCGGGGTTCAAGTTAGTGTGCATTTATTTCATAAATACATCTCTTTTTATTTCTTTCCTTTTTCTTTTTTATTCTTTTATTTTGATGAAAAAGCTTGATAAAAATGCAATATGACAAATCAATAAATAATGATAAATAGTGATAATTAGTGAATATATACAAGTGTTTTTACAAGGATTTTAGCTAAAAATAAAGATGTTGAATCATGGATTCATCAAACATCAATACTAATTTGATGATAGTGGATCCATTTACTAAATGTTTAAAACCTACGAACTTTATTGAGCATGTCGTTAGGTTGACCATTTTAAAGAAATCCTTTTTATGAAAGTTTGATTAGTACGTTATGTGAAGTGTTCATTATGTTTATGATTATTTCATTTTGAATTATTCTATTTTCAAAATGATACATCTTGCATATATGCTCGGAAATAGATAATATAATTATCGAGATGGGAGTAAAATAGGAGATATTACCCTTCTAAATTAAAAATGATGGACTGAATTGATATTTGGTGCATGAAATTGTCATGTCGAGTTCTATGATATGTAACTACTATATTCTCATTAACTTAGTTGAATTAAAGTACATGATTCATTGACACTATAATGATCATGTAAAAGTATATTTAAGATTACTATATCCAGTCTTGGACTCTTCATATGAACAAAGTGGAAGATTGTCAGAAGACATGTTGAATGAAGTTTATACATTGTATGGGCTAAATAATAAAAGTGAATTTAACCAAATCAATGGATTAACCTAACCAGATTAACCAGGCTTATGTTGATTGTTAGCGAGTAGTTGTGAGTCTATTACGGTGAATTTATTTATTTTATTAAAACTTCCAACCCCATCCCTATAAAATGGACGCAATAGCCTCATTATTACCGTTGAATTGAGAAAAGAAAAGACACAATCACGATCCAATATTGCTTATTTTACCGTGTATTTTTTGAATAATCTTGATGTATTCTTGAAATTATGGTAGTTGCTTTTGTTTTTCAAGGATATGATGTTCTGGTGAGTTTGAGTAAGGGCTCGTTCGGTAGGACAATAAGCAGGAATAAGGATGAAGAACAAGGGGAATAATGTTCTATTCTCCGTTCGGCTGGAGGATAAGAATAAGGAGAATAAGATGAAATAAAGGTAGATAGGTTGGAATAAAGATAGGAATAAGGGTGAAATAAGATGGAATAATGAAGAATAGTCGTACCACTGGAAACCATGTAGGGAGGAGAATCAACCCCTTATTCTAGGGCTAATTCTCCTACCAAACATGCCCTATGCTGCAACTAAATTTCCCCCAATTCCATCCTTTTCAAATTTAGACAACCAAGTTAATCTCCAACAAAAGATGAGTATGATCCTAAATAGCGATTTTGATCACCGTATCTATGACTGTATTGAAACAAAATTTCGGCTGAAATCGTCGAAAATTTTGGTCAACATTTCTTCTATTGGCCAATTATCTAGCTGAAATATTGGTTATTTCGATCGAATTTCGACGAAATATGAGGTCATTCTCTCAAGTAATTTCTCCTATGAAAATATATAAATTTTGAGATTGTTTGGATCTCCGACCATGAAATGCTTTGGTTTTAGAGATTTCAAGATCAGTTTCCGGGATCTAATTTTATACATGAGAATTAATGACAACAAATTATATTTTCCTCTCGTGCAAGTGCACATTGAGAAAAATTAGGTCAAATCCGTCGCCTCCATCTAAAATAGAGGAAAACGTTAACATAAAAGGTGCATATATGCAGTGGGTTGCATTTAATGAGGATAAATTTAGAGCCACATAAAGAATCGATTCACGTGTAGAACTCTTACATACTTAGACAAAAATCCTCAAAAGCAGGAACACTATGAGCAAAACATGGAAATTTGGTTTCCTTCCCCCAAAAGCTAAAAATTAATTTCATCACGATGGTGATAACGTAAAGCATCAACTGTGTTCTAGAATGGCAGTGACGTGGGGGTGGAGCATTGGGCTCGATCCGGCCCAATCCGGGAAAGCTCGATCTGAGTCCATCAATTTTCCGTGAGCCTTGGGCCGGGTCGAGGCCTACTTTTTTCAGCAAATTGAGGACCCGGGCCCGGCCCAAGGCCCATTGGGCTCGGGTTCGGGTCGGGTTCGGGCTCGGGCTGAGTTCAACCCGCACTTATTTTGATTCCATGAAGTTGTACTTTGATTCCAATTTATTTTTATAGATATAATTCATCCATAATACATGAATATTGAATGTATTGTTACTATATCATATTACTATTGATGGATGAAGGAAATATTGGATGTATTTTGACTATAAATCCGTGTCCCCTAATTTAGTTCTTATATGATTTTTTGAAATATGAGGGCCCGGGTCTGACCCATTTGTACTTCGGGTTCGGACTCGGCCCGGCCCGAGCATAATATTGTTCAAAAATGAAGTCCTGAGCCCGGCACACTTGTACATCGGATTCGAGTCGAGCTCGGACTTTTATGGGTCGGGTCAGGGTCGGGTTCGGACCGACCCGACCCATTGCTCCACCCTACAGTGACGGGTCCTTATATCTGAGGGTTATCATTTCAAGCATTTTACTGTTTCGTTTAATTTGCATAAGCTCAAGACCAAATCTCACTTAGAAACTGTTCGATTTTTTCCTAAAGATTGAATGAGAAATGCCCTATAAAAATCAAGCTAAAATAAAGTGGTGCAAGACGGATCACCTGATGGGGATCCCAAAGGCCACTTCCAATCGATCCAAATTTTAAAACTTTGGGAAAAAAATTAACAGATAATATATGACCTTAAATGAAAAAGTCAAAACATGAAATTTTCTTAAAAAATTTGACATCTTCAACTTTGTAGAGGAGTAAGATTAAAAAACTGTGCGTAGCTTTCAAGTTCGGAATTATTGTTCATTTTTACAAGAATTTTATACATACATTTTATGTTTTGTGATTCTTTTTGTTTCTTGGTAAGGATACGTCCATATTATGTTGTATAATAATTAAATATAATATTAGGCACTTATAAACATTTTATGGGTTTTTGGTTGCATAATATATGATGGGTAAAATATAGGAAAAGACAATTATAGGTCGAATACGCCTACGAACTAAGAACATATTTTTATTGAACTAAGAACGAATTCTTATATCTTTTAATTTTATACTGTTTATAATAATTTATGTTTTTAGAAAGAAATAGGTCATAAAAAGGAATACATACATACTGTATAAAAAGTACAGAAATTATGTATGCTTGTAAAACAAGTCCTAAAATTCTATTTTCCACATATGAACATGGCCTAGTCCCAACATATTTTAAAGATTTAGGACTTTTTTAGCCTTTAAATCTAATGGTGAGTAGGGTCAAGTTGGAGTTCATTTGCATGAGTATAGATTCTAGATTGCACACATATTGGCAATTAGGATGTAGTTCCTACTGTTATTTGTGCAAGCTAGTATTTTGCGATATTTTTATGCAGTTGTTTTTATTTGAGTAATCACAAAAGGCCTCAACATGAGTGTAGATTTTTATTGGTTGTTAATGGATCTAATTGGAAAAGTTCGGTTGTATGGGCCAATATTCATCGATAATGATCACTCCTGAGACCCAGATGCTACCAAAATGAAGATAAAACCGATCACGAATCTCCTCATTTGCCTTATTAAGTAATGAGAGCAGATTTTTTATTTATATATTTCAAATAGCGATTGCCTCTGATAGATTGGGTTGCTTATGAATAAAGCGTTGCTAGCTAAGTGGGTCGTGCAGATTTGGGGAAGCACTGATAGATTGGCGATCAGTCTCTTACGCACCATGTATGGTGTCAAGGGATCCCTAGAAGCGGACAGAGTGCGTTTCGAGTCCTCTCTGTGGAGTGGTGTTCGTGAGATTTTGCCGCAGCTAAGGATGAGATTGATACCGAAGGTGGGTGCAGGGGTCGACTTCAGATTTTGGCAAGACAACTGGACCGGAGAGGGTGTTCTCTGCAATAGGTACCCAAGATTATTTGCTCTGGCAGCAAACAGGGAGAGTTCTGTGGCAGATATTGGTGGATCTGGATCATGGACCCTGCAATTCTTGTCTGAACTTTCAGACCGAAGATTGGAAGACTTGGGTAGACTATTGTCGGAGCTGCCCTCTCCAGAGAGTATTACTTAGGGCAGGGACCATTTTATTTGGGAGGGAGAAAGATTCTCAGTGAAGAAGGCATATAGAATGTTCAGAAGGAGCACCGGCGCTTTGGATCCAAACATGCAGCAAGATATGAAGATAATTTGGGCTAGCAAGATTCCAAGCAGAGTGGAAGTCTTTCTGTGGTGCCTCAGAAGGGGTGGACTGTGTAACAAAGCAAGAAGGGGTAAGATATTTGGCGTTACGGATACCCACTATGACAGATGTAGTGCACTATCAGAGGATACTGAACATTTGTTCTTTGCCTGTCCTTTTTCAGATCAGGTTTGGAAGGAGTTGGGGGTCTCATGGGTCCGACACGGTGGAGTAGATGATTTCTGGAGTTCGGTAAGGATGGTGGGGAGAAATTCGACAGACGACTGTGCGTTGCCTTTTGCTGCTCTTTGGGCCATCTGGGGAGGAAGAAATGATCTAATTTTTAAAAATCAAAGGTTATATTCGGAAAATGTATTAGCTTATGGTCTTTCCCTGTATCATTTCTGGTCCACAAGGTAATGTACCTATCTAGTACTCTTTTAATATAAATACTTTTTGCGGTGAGTCCCAACTCGGGATTTCACCCTTTTTTCATTAAAAAAATAGCGATTGCCTCTTTCTTCACTTAAATAAGGTTTGGTGTTTTAGTGCCTCCTGAAAAATATTCCAAGTCCATTTTTTGCGCATTGCAATTGATGATGCTAAATGTTGCAATGACAAAGCTACCTTTTATGTAACTTACCGGGCCTCAGCCTGATCCGTTATGGAGGAGAACTGGCCCATAGAACATGTCGAGCTTGGGCTCAACAAGGCCCCTTTACCATAACCTAAAATGCTTAAGCCCATGCTATTGGGAAGTAGTCCCTATTATCTATAATTCACTACTACACTTTGTGATTACAAGATATGGGACTATGTTTGGCATTATACAATCTCCTCCACTTATATATCCAACGTCCTCGTTGTGATATGATTAATTGCATATTTTCAATAATGGTTGTGATTGCACGCTTGGTAGCACTTTCATACTACCTCTTTATCTATATATTTTCTATATGTTTTTATCTACAACTTTCATGTACAAAGTTTCTTTATTTGAGGTATAAATATAGAGAATAAAATAGATCTCAAAATGGACTTATTTGAAGAATAAAAATTATGGCTTTTATTATGTTTTTGAACCTTATCTCCCCTACTTTATTCCTTGTCGACCTATTCATCATGATGCTTATGTCTACAAATTTTTTCCAAGACACTTTGGCCTCTCTCTGGTGGTCGATCTGGAGGGCTCGATGCAAGTTTGCTTTCGAATGTGTCTCGATTACTCCCACCAAAATTATTGCGGAAGCATAACAAATTTATTGGTGTGTCTAGGATACCCATTACCTATATTAGTGGGTTGAATATTCCTTCGAATTTTAAATCTTTAGATTCAATTTGAGGAACTTTAGAATAATATACTATTTCCTCTTTTCAGATGATAGTGAAGATACGACAACGACTTCAGTGCTATAAACCACAAAGAGTGTGAACAAGGGTGGATCATCCAAGAAGCTGAATTCTGTCTTGTCCCTTTAGAAGCTTTAAATTGACATGGGGATCTTTGGTAAGATTTTGAGATTGGAAAGCTTTGGGGGAATGTCATTTTCTTTTGCAACAACTTACCGAGATTGCTCGTCGATTTGGTTGCCTCGCTGGATGGTGTTCTTTTTTGGTAGCACTTAACAATTGCTAAAACTGACCTCGTTTCTGCGTGATCCTTGTTAGGGATTAGCATGTATTCAACCGCACCTGTGCGGTTTATTATTATGGTGTTATGTATTAAATTTAGACATTTATGCCCTCTTTGATTTTAGATGAATGAACTCTACTTGATTGTTTTCTAAAAAAAAGTGAAACAAGCTACTAGAGGTGAAACCACCCTTACTAAAGAGGTAGGAGGAAAGAGCTATCAAGCATGCAACCACCACTATTATTGAATGTAAGTAATTGATCATATCACAACGTGGATGTTGCATATATAAGCGGCAGAGATTCTAGAATGCCAAAAATAGTCTCATATCTAGTACTCACAAATTGTAGTAGTGAATAATAAATAATGGGGACTACTACAAAATAGCATGTGTTTAAGCATTTTAGGTTATGGTGAAGGTTGGTCTAGTTGGTCCCAATCTTGACATGTTGTATGGGCTAGTTGTCCTCCATAACATCTCAGGCCGAGGCCCGAGACGTTACATAAAAAGATAGACTTGTCATTGAAACATTTAGAATCATCAATTGCAATGCGCAAAATTGTAGACTTAAAGATCGACTACCTAACCGAGGTTTCTTAGAAGCTCTTTTCACTATTGGAGAGAATCAACTCTGATACCATTTATAATGTTCTGAGCCTCAGCCAAGCCATTATGGAGGACAACGCTGGCCCATACAACTTGTTGGGATTGTGCCCAAATAGACCCCTTGATCATAACCCAAAATTCTTAAGCTAGTCCACTATCACAGTTTATGATTACTAGATGTGAAATTATATTTGGGATTTTACGGATTGCTGGAATATGCTCCTGAAACAGTGGATTGCTCTATGATCAGTGGATTCAATCTCAGTATGGAAAATAAAACATTTTGAAGAGAGACATATACCTCTCCTTTGGAGGTTAGTATGGAAAAGAAGCTTGTCATTAAAACAAAAGTCATGAGACAATGGATCCATAACCCCACCAATTACTATGAAGAAATAGCATTCTCTACTTATAAAGATGCTTCGATTCATGGAAGTATATCACGGGTCCTTCTATGCAATTGCCATATTTTAGTAGATATTATAGAATACTATAACTTTACTAAGGTGAATATTATTTTCTCTATTTTTGACTACCTTCACCCTCTTGTATCGGTTGGCCACAATTAAAAATCATTTTCTTTTCTTTTTGAATCCTAAAGAACTCAGATCACGTAGTTTAGACTTTTTTTTTGTAAATCCTAAATGGATCCATAAACCTACCATTTATTATTGAACCATAAGGGAACTTTCTTGCCATTCTCAATCTCACATTGTAGAGTTTCATTCAAAATGTTCCAAGCCTTTAGGAGGGTTTTTCAGCAAAACATGGCAATCTCCTTTGATTGACCATGATACCAATGTTTTCAAATTTCATTTTGATAATGTCCATCCATAATGGATTCAGTTTCCTTCGATTGCCCATGATACCAATACGTACTTAAATGGTCTGGTGGTTGTGCAGTATGTCTATCACTCAAAAGATTAGAGTTCAAATCCCTCCTACAGGGGGTTGCGTTGGGAAGCTGACAATCAGCGTCAAAAAATAGTCGAATCTTTCAACATGAATTTGAGCAAGAATTCATGTAGCTGACTCTACTTAAAGTGAAAGAAGGCTTCGCCATTTTTTTAAGATCAAACTCTTGATTGATTGACTGTTCAAACTGATTCTTGACCTAGTGGAATTTCTTTATTTTTTGTGAGTTTGTCTTGAATTTCAAATTTGAAGTTGGATAAAAGAGGAGCTTGGATTTGATGCTCTCAGGATCGTAGAGAGTAACTATGATATTTAATCTTAATTAAGGTAAATAGATTTTTCCTCTTGGATGTCTCATTGATTTGTTAGATGGCCTAAAACACATCTAGATTTTGATTAGAAAGGACAACAAGTATCCGTGAGCCAAATTTTGAATTGAAGTTTAATATCCATTCTACTCTTGTGGTCCTTGGGAAATGGAACTTGTATTATAATGTGCTTACATGAGTTTAACGATATGTAAGGATGCTTGATACTATTGATACCTTGAGTTGTTGCTACATGAACGACTTGTGAGTGACCTTCCAAAGTTTAATGACACATTAATAGATGGAATTAAGGAGTTCCTATTCTTATTCTCTCTCTCTCTCTCTCTCTCTCTATCTATCTATATATATATATGCACTTGAATTGAGGTGGCACCTTTCCTTGATTATGGAAAGGTGTCATCTTAGGTCGTTGGATGATGAGTTTACGATTGAGATTGAAACCACTAGGTGGTTTTCATGCCAACTAACATTCCTAATATTGAGGTGGATTAAATTGGTGCAAATTTAGAAAAATACGCATCATTGATCATTCTATATTTAGGTATATGCCGAGAAATGTATAGAATTTTCCAGAAATAACTGATGCAATAAAGGTTCGCGTTTTGAAATAATTGCTACCAATTTACAAACTATTGAGATATTTTACATATCTGTGTTATAAATTACAAAAACATAACCACCGAAACTGACGAGAATTTGTATTTTTGTGTAGATGTGTTTCCAAAAATATCTGATGCATTGATCATGTGCTAATTAATAGATGTACACGTGAAAAACATTCCTAAAATGGTAGGGTTTTTTCTAAATAATAAGACATGATTTACCTATAAGTAAAAGTGTAATGGATATGCTTGATTATTTACGGTAACATATATTTTTTACATAGATTCTAGCTAAACAAGTTTCGTTGGAAATCTAGCTTCTAAACAAGTTTCAAAATTTCGAAGTTCTGAAAATTTACAATGTATAATTCTTTATTACAAAGAAAAAACATATTTTACAAACTCATGGATTCACTTTACAAAAAAAATTATGAATTGATAAATTAAATGTGTTAATTTATGACTTATATTATGTGTAATTCTTTGTTGTTTTACATAAAAATAATATATTTTACATTTCTTTATGATAAATTATATTTCTACTAAGAATGTTGTTGTATTTAAACGATTAAAGAAGTTGCATTTTCTAAGTACATAAGCGATACTTTAACTTTTCAAGTTCCTCAATTTTACAATGTATGATTCTATATTACAACGAATTAACATATTTTACAGAATCAGTATACATTTTACAAAAAAGTGGAAGACTGCAATTTAAATAATATATATTTCATTTGATATTTTACAAAAGAATGAGCGTATTTTACATTATCGGTAATATTTTACAAAGAATTAATGTATTTTACGATTAAGATAAAATAAGTGATGTAAAGAAAGAAGGTTTTGTTGTTTATTCCAATGGGTTTAGGGGTCCTTATATAGGAAAACCCTGGAAACCCTAAATAGTCCCAGAAAGGGAAAAAATACAGAATTGCCCCTTATTGGGGTTACAATAGGAAACGCCTCTTAACTACTAACAAATTAAATTACTAACACTCCCCCTCAAGTTGGAGCATATTTATCAGTCATGCCCAACTTGGATATAATCCATGACAAGCGTTTCTTTGGTAATGCCTTAGTAAAAGCATCTGCCAGCTGTAGATCAGTGCTGATGTGTGGAGTGGTGATTCTTCCAATTTTGACTGCATCCCGTATGAAGTGACAATCAATTTCTATGTGTTTGGTTCGTTCATGAAATACAGGATTTGTGGCAATGTAGGTTGCAGATTTGTTGTCACAGTACAAGGGAATAGGTGTAGTGACGTCAATACCAAGCTCCTGAAGAAAGGCCAATAACCACGTGATCTCACATGTGGCTTGTGCCATTGCCCTATATTCTGCTTCTGCACTTGACCTGGATACGACGGTCTGCTTCTTGCTTTTCCAGATAACAGTGTTTCCTCCAACCATCATAGCATAGCCTGTAGTTGAGCGTCGATCTTCTGGAGAGCTTGCATAATCAGCATCTGCATAGGCAACTATGTTTGTATGTCCATTTGCTTTGTAGGAGAGTCCACGTCCTGGAGCTTCCTTTAAGTATCGAAGAATTTGGAGAACATCCTGCCAGTGGCTGTAACATGGTTGTTCCATATGTTGGCTTGCTCTGTTTACAGCATAGGAGATATCTGGCCTAGTTATAGTAAGGTAGAGAAGTTTACCAACGAGGCTTCTATATCGGGAGACATCCTCAAAGGCCGAATCAGATGAGGTGGTATGCTTCTTTGGATCAGCAGGAATTCCAGAGGGCTTGCATCCAAGGAGTCCTGCTTCAGTAAGTATGTCCATGCAGTACTTCCTTTGTGAGAGGTGAAGTCCTTCGGTAGTGCGAAGTACTTCTATGCCTAAGAAGTAGCGAAGAGATCCAAGGTCCTTGGTAACAAATACCTTTTTAAGGAAGGCCTTGGTTTCTGATATCCCATTATAGTCATCACCTGTGATAACCATATCATCAACGTAGACTGCCAGTATAACTGTTCCAGTTGCTCTTTTCCTGACAAATACAGAGTAATCAGATGTCGTTCTTTGGAAACCAAGAGTGGTTATTTCTGTAGTAAGCCTGTCAAACCATGCTCTTGGACTTTGCTTGAGACCGTATATGGCCTTGCGAAGTCGACATACATACTCCCCCTCGACTTCATAGCCCGGAGGTTGTTGCATATAAACTTCCTCATCAAGATCGCCATAAAGAAAAGCATTCTTGACATCCAGCTGAAAGAGGGGCCAAGATTTGTTTGCAGCAATAGAGAGAATAGTACGGATAGACCCCATCCGTGCAACGGGAGAAAATGTCTCAAAATAGTCAACGCCATAGGTTTGTGTAAAACCTTTAGCCACAAGGCGAGCTTTTAATCTATCAATTGTGCCATCCGGGGATTGTTTGGTCGTAAAGATCCATTTGCATGCTACAGGTCGAACACCTTTTGGACATTGAACAAGATCCCATGTCCCTCGTGAAATCAGTGCATTCATTTCTTCATTCATTGCATGTTTCCAGTCAGAGTCCTGCAGAGCACAATGATGGTCTCGTGGAATGGAGACAGTCATAAGAGCATCAGCATACCGTCGGTCATTGATAGATAATCCAGCTGTGGATGTGAAGTTGGATATGGGGTACGTAGCACAGTGTCTTCTACCCTTTCGTAGAGCAATGGGAAGCTCTAGAGGATCATCCGGAACATTCTTGGAGGGGACAGTTGAAGAAGGCATATTATCCTGCAAAAAAGAGACTGGTAAAGGGATGGCTGGTTGGTTTGGAGTGTTACTTTGATTATAGACGTTGGGTGGTGGAGGGAGATCAAGTGGAATGTCAGTGACTGAATCTGAGAAGAAACTAGTTTGCTCAAAGAACGTTACATCAGCAGAGATGTAATATCGATGTCCAGCAGGATCATAGCATCTGTATCCTTTCTGAGTACGTGAGTACCCTAGAAAGACACATTTGATGGCCCGTGGTGAGAGTTTGTCGGTTTTATGAAAGTTATGGACGAAGGCTACACATCCAAAGATTCGCAGAGGGAGAGAAAAAGGAGAATCATTGGGATAAAGAAGGGAGAAGGGAGTGGATCCATGAATAGTAGGTGATGGAACTCTGTTTATAAGATAGACGGCTGTGAGAATGGCATCACCCCAGTAGGTTTTGGGGACTTTCATCTGAGATAGAAGAGAGCGAGCAATATTTAGAAGATGCCTCAGTTTCCTTTCTGCTATCCCGTTTTGTTGGGACGTGTAGGGACAAGTAGTTTGATGGATGGTTCCTTCGGAGGCAAAGAAGGAGGCAAGGTCATGTTGGATGAATTCTAATGCATTATCCGAACGAAAAATTCGAATGGTAGAGGAGAAAACATTTTTAACATAATGAAAGAAGTTCTTTATGATACTATTAATCTCCGAACGTTCTTTGAGCAGAAAGACCCAAGATAACCTGTTGAAATCATCTATAAAGACAGCAAAATACTTATGACCACTTAGACTTCGGACCGGACAAGGTCCCCAAATATCACAATGAACTAATGAAAAAGGGACAGAATGACGAGGCTCAGTGTGAGCCGGAAATGAGGCTCGATGATGCTTCCCAAACTGGCATGCCTCGCACTCAAAAGGCTTGAGTGAAGATAGTTCAGGAAACATCATAGAGAGGGCTTTAGCGGATGGATGACCAAGACGAAGGTGCCATAGTAGTGGATCGGTGGAGATGGAAGCCGCACCCGAGAAACCAGAATCTGTAGGTATGTTGAGATAATATAGTCCATTCTTTTCATGCCCCCCACCAAAAATTTTCTTCGTCCGGATGTCCTGAAAATAACAGCAAGATTTATCAAATATCACTTTACAGTCAAGTTCACTGCATAGCTTATGAACTGATAATAAGCTTAGAGGGAAGGCAGGAGCACAGTGAACCCCTGTTAGACGTAGTGTGGATGAGAACTCCATAGTGCCCACACTAGTGATAGGCGAATAATCTCCATTGGCAACCCGAACAGATTTCACGACCGAGGAAGGTTGGGAAGAGGATAGAAGGCTACCTTCTCCTGTGAGATGAGTCGGGGCTCCGGAATCAATGATCCAGGTTGGCGCAGATGTCGATGCAGTGCTGGCATTAGTACTCGAGATTGTTGCAAGGCTGGCGGTAGATGCATTGGCAGTAGTATCAGCGGGAGTATTCTGCAGAAGTTGTCGCAGTCGGGCATATTCTGAGGCAGTAAAAGAGGGCTGACTATCACTAGTATGTTGTTCAGATGCATCATAGTAAGTATCAGAGAGGGCAGATTCATATGCACTATTGGCATTAGGGGGCATGCCAAATTTGGCCCAACATCGTTCTGACAAGTGGTTCATTCGACCACAATGAGTACACGGAGGAAAACGATCACGTCCTTGGCCGCGTGCTGAGTCGCGGCCCCGTCCCAGCGTTCGGCCACGTCCGTGGCCAGAATCACGTCCACGTCCTCTAGAGTGAAAAGACCTTCCTCTTGCAAAATGTGCTGACGTTTCAGTAGACGGAGGAGGAGGTGGAGATTCAAGTTCTTGGAGACGACCAAAAATGGTCTCAAGACTAGGTAATGCTGCAACAGTTAGAAATTGATCTTTGACAGGTTTATATCGAGGATGTAAACCTGATAAGAATCTGTAAACCTGCCATTCTGCCCGTTCCCCTACCTGCTTATCACAACAGGCAGGTTGGAAAATAAGAAGTTCCTCAAATAGTCCTGTCAGAAGTCTGTAATATTCGATTAATGATGTGTCGCCTTGGCATGTAGACCAAATCTTAGTGTATATGTCAGAAAGTCTAGATTTGGTTGTCTGTTGTGAATATGTATTTTCAAGGCTCTCCCACATCGCCTTGGCAGTCTCCTTATAGAGAAGATTAGAGGCAATGGAAATGTCAACACTGTTCGTCAACCATGTAATGACTTGACAATTATCAGCATACCAAGTATCATAATCCTTGTCAGTTGCAGCAAGCGGGATAGTGGTAAGAACATAGTTCTTACGTTGGCTACCAATGAAAACCTTGAAGGACCGGGACCACAGAACATAGTTCTCGGATCCCTTCAATTTTATAGTAGTGCCCTGAGCCATCATGGAAGAAGATGGATACAGGGGCTTTGAGTCCACAGATGTGGTGGTAGATGTCATGGTAGCCGAGTAGAATGAGCAGTAGAAAAAACTAGAGTAGATAAACTAGTATATCTCAATGATCATGAGAGTCTATGAGAGCATCACCATGCGATAAATATTCACGTCGTTCAAGGAGTACCGTGCGAGAAGGTGAACCTGTGTCACGCCGCAGAGGAAGTGGCCTGTAGATGGCCATGAGGCAGTTCTTGAGACGGCCTGGAGAGGGCGGCCAGTAGAGGGCAGCCTGTGGTTGGCCTGGAGACGAAGACTTAGTCGATCCGGCCGTGAATCAGGCTGGGCGGACTGGAGGCAGTGTCTTGGCAAGAAGGAGCCGGAGGGCTGCCTGGAGCCGTTGGCAAGAAGGGCCGGAGGACTGGAGGCAGTGCCTGGAGCCGTCGGAGGACTGGAGAACTGGAGGCAGTGCCTGGAGCCGTTGGCGTAGACTGGAGCCGGCGGGGGTGGCCTGAGGACGATCGTGGCCTGAGGGCTGCCTGGAGGCGCAGACTGGAGGCGGGGGTGACCTGGTGAAGAGGATGGCCTGGCCTGAGGGCGGTGGTTGCCTGGGCGCGGTGGAGGCGCGGTGGAGGCGCGGTGGAGGCGCGGTGGAGGCACGGTGGAGGCGCGGTGGAGGCACGGTGGAGGCGCGGTGGAGGCGCTGGTGGTTGCCTGGGCGCGGTGGAGGACGATCGTGGCCTGAGGGCGGTGGTTGCCTGGGCGCGGTGGCGCGGTGGCGGCGTGGAGTTGGGGCGATGGCGCGGGAGGTGGAGGCGTGGTGATGGCTGCCTGGGGCGGCGATGGCGCTGGTGGCGGCGTGGAGTTGGGGCGATGGCGCGGGGGGGAGGGGGCGTGTAGTGGAGGCGATGGCGCAGGTGGTGCGTGGTGAGGAAGACGCGGGTGCGGCGGCTTGGGGAGGAACGGGGGGTGGGAGGCGCGGGTGGGGATCCCTAATCCCTAGGGTTCCCGCATTACGAAAGGGGGGGGGGCGACGGGTGTGGAGAGAATTAGGTCAGAGCCTAGGATTTGGCTCTGATACCATGTAAAGAAAGAAGGTTTTGTTGTTTATTCCAATGGGTTTAGGGGTCCTTATATAGGAAAACCCTGGAAACCCTAAATAGTCCCAGAAAGGGAAAAAATACAGAATTGCCCCTTATTGGGGTTACAATAGGAAACGCCTCTTAACTACTAACAAATTAAATTACTAACAAGTGATAAATATATATTCTAACCATTATTTCATTTGATATTCTTTGATTAGAACGAAAGATAGAAGAATGCAATTTAAATAACAATCAAGATACAAAAAAAGGTGAAATTGAATCAACATTTATATTTTAACTACTGATACTGGAGACTCTTGATTTACAATACTTGATTATAATCTTTTATTATAGATTTGAAAAAATACATACAGTCAACTTCAATAATAATGTCATCTCCAAGCAAAAGTTGTCTCGATTTCTACCCTTCTTCCTCTCATTAAAGGTTGTTCTCATTCTTTAAATCAAGGTTACGGAGTTTCATACAAGTACAATAGTAGCAATAGTAATAAGAAGTTAGATTACCAAAACAAATTAAACCTATCAAATGTCAAAATTGAAGTTGCATAGATGCCTAAGTTAAGAGCTATTCTGAATGAAACACCATACTTCATATTTTGAAAAATTCACATATTAAATAACTCTCCTGATTGTATTTATCTAAACATCCGATCTAAATCTCATTAGCATACTCTGGATCCATGACAAGTATAAAATAATAGTATTTTGGAATGAACCGTAACCAATAAGAAAGATGGAAGATTGAACCATCTCATATTGATGAAAAAATAATAGATGGATCAGGACTTCACGGGTGCAGTAGGTGGGAGTATCAGGCACTATCCCATGGAGGCATCATTAGTGCCGTTTTCGGGAGCATCAAGAACGAGTGAGGCCTCGACCTGTGCGAATAGATGAGCTCTCGAAAAGTCTTTCCCTTGATGACGAGGTCACGTCATGTGCGCGGCGGCTTAAAGTTGCAAGATTCCTTGACGACGAAGGCGTACGGAAGAGAGCATGGAGAAGAAAGGGATCGAGGGAAGGGTGCGGAGTTGGGAATCAGGGAGCCGAGAGGCATCGATGGAGGAGATAGAGTGGGCTATTTTTTTGGTAATTAATTATGTGTAATAGATATTAGCATGAAAATCGGGATTGATAGAAGGTATGAAATATTCTTTACTTAAAATAGCAAATTGAGACGGTTCAGATAAGTGGTTTTCAATCCTAAGGGTGGTTTTCACGAGGACCGTGGATCTTTATCGAACGACTGGAATGGGGTGTCGCACCATATCTATGGAGAGGTGCCACCTCAATTCAAGTTTTCCCTATATATATACATTATATATATATATGGAAAAAATGGGGCTGCCCCCTGGGGGCAGCCAACATGGCTGCCCCCGTCCCATTTTTCGGCGTTTTTTTATTTTTTTTGAAAAATAAAACCATGTACATTCATCCCTATATCCCTCCTATATACCATTCGAATTTCGTCAGAAACAGAGACTCCTACAGTCTCCATCTCGATGGTATCGATTTAAAAAAATCCTGTTACCGTTAAAAAATTACTGTCCGGATGGAGGCCGTAGGAGTCTCTGTTTCTGACGAAATTCGAATGGTATATAGGAGGGATATAGGGATGAATGTACATGGTGTTATTTTTCAAAAAAAAATAAAAAAATTTGCCCAAATAAGGTGGGGGCAGCCATGTTGGCTGCCCCTAGGGGGCAACCACATATGACCCTATATATATATATATATATATATATATATATGTATATGGAAAAATCGAAGCTACACCGGATGGTGCAGCCAACAAGCTACATCCGACTATTTTTCTTATTGGTTTTTTTATTTTTTTTTAAGAAAACTTATGGGGATTTACTTAGTTTGTTGTGTGGAATATGTGTTTCAAATTTCATGCAAAACAAACATTCCTAACATGCTCATCTAGATATGGTCAATTTAAATAATTCCGAGACCGTTAAAATGTGATAGTCTTGATGGAAGTGATAGAAGTATCAAATTTAATTGAAATTGATATGATATCATAGTGATATATGATGATTTAAATCTTGTTATGTTTCTTTTCAAAAACACAAAAAAATCAATGAAAAAATGATCGGGTGCAGCTAGTTAGCTCCATCCCTAGGTGCATCTTTCCCAACCCCTATACATACATACATTATTTATAGGGTGAAGGGATCCTACTACATGG
The DNA here is from genome assembly GCA_037367405.1 of Ottelia alismoides. Classification (NCBI taxonomy): domain Eukaryota; kingdom Viridiplantae; phylum Streptophyta; class Magnoliopsida; order Alismatales; family Hydrocharitaceae; genus Ottelia; species Ottelia alismoides. The sequence continues at coordinate 239,935 of JAZKJV010010592.1, read as the reverse complement.
AGCAGATGCCTTACCTACTCCACTTTCTTTTTTTTTCAACTTTTTTTTTATTTTTTTTTGTAAAAATACTTCCATGTATTTTCATAACTATATCCCTCAAACATGCCATTCAAATATCATCAGAAACTGAGACTCCTATGCCCTCCATGTAAAACAGGTAAATTACAACAAATATAAGACCGCTAAAATTACCTGCAAACAATGAAATAAGCCCTGAAATTGGACAAGTTTTCAGGACAAATAAGGCATGAAAATAAAAAAAACATTTAAGTGCTCATCCTGTGCTCCTACCGTGCTCGCTCGAGTTTGGACACGTGTCTTTCCAAGCCACACCTAAAATTTCAAACGGGGGAGCATAGTGTGGGCGAGAAGTTGTGCTCGCCCACAGCTCGTACAAACGGGTGAGCGGTCTAGGGGTGCACGTGTGCTCGCCTATGCAAGCACGTTTGTGCACGTCAATCTCGCCTTTTCTTGTAGTATTGAAACTGAATCATAAGCGTTCTCCATATCAATAAAAATTATATGGAGTTTCCTCTTTTTTTCTCTATAAATCTACATTGTTCTCTACAGCAAGTGGATAGCTTGAATAATAGAGCGAGCTGACATGAATCCAAATTGAATTTCAATTACTTTGGAAACTCTCCTAACCTTCGTTCAGTCACACGTTCCCAAATTTTCAAAATACGACTCGTCAATTTGATACCTCCATAATTTGAACAATTTAAATGTCTCCTTTATTCTTGTAAAGAGACGTCATAATGCTTCTCCTCCATTCGTTAGGCATTTTCTTGCTTCGTAAAATAACATTGAATAAATTTGCGAGCCAAGACGAATCATGTTCACCTAGAAGTCTTCAAACCTATATAAGAATATTATTAGGTCCTACCCATTTCCAGGTTTCATAATTTTTAAAGCCTCTTCCATTTCCTTCCTTTGTATTCTTTATAGCTTGCATGATTCAGATATCATTCACTACCTTCAAGATTTCGCAAAGTATTCTCTTTATTTTATTACCCAATGAAAATCTTATGGAAATGTTGCTTCCATCTAGTCTTGATATCCTTTTGATTTACAAGCACATGCCCTTCTTCATACTTTATGCATCTTATTGAGAAAGATCTTTGGACTCTCTTTCCCTTGCTTTGGTCAATCTAAATATATCCTTTCGGTCCTCTTTTGAGTCATGTTTTTTCTCAAAATTTCATAAGATTTCGACTTAGCTTCACTTACGCGCTTATTTGCTTCCTTATTTATTATTTTATAGTTTATGATAGTTTCCTCAATTCTATCTTTGTGCATAGATTTAGGGTATGTTTGGTTGCTAGGTTGGGTTGGGGTACCCTTGTGAATAGTAAACTGTGAGGAGGGTTGGGAGGCTTGGAAGGAGGGGTACACCGGTGTACCCCAACCCAACCCTGTAACCAAACGAAGCCTTAAAGTAAGCTCTTCTAATTTTGAACTTCTCTTGCACCCCTTCTCTCCACCACTAAGTATAATTTGGGCCTGAGGCTCCTCCTTTAGATTCGTCTAGCATCTTTTTTGCTATCCTTCGCATACAAGATACTACCCGCCTCCAATATCTCGTTTTCACTTGCGTTGCAATCTCAAGTCAAGTCTTCTAAAGCATTATTCTTGAAGATTTATTGCTTCAATTGAAGATTCCACCATTTAATTCTAATGATATTGGGAATCATCGTCTTTTTTTGCCAACTCTTTTGTTTGCGCGTCCATGACTAGCAAACGATGCTAAGACGTTAAACTCTCGCCTGAGATTACTTTGCGGTCTCTGCAACAAAACCGATCTTTTCTCATCGCAAAGTAATCTATATGTGTTTTACCCTATCAACTCTTATAAGAAATTAAATACTTCTTCCTTTTCCTAAAGATAGTGTTCGCTATGATCATAGAATTTGATTTGTCTAGCATTAAAACTAACCGAGTAGAAAATGGAGGAACATGAGTCATGAGTGAGTAGGGAAGATAATGCAAAAAAAGGCCAAAAATATAAAATACTTAATATGCTAATTATGGATTAGGATATGATTAGATAACAATTTTGTGAGATACGGAACGATATAGCAGTTTCCATTCTCCCATCGAGAGCTTCTCCCTGCACGACAATGGCGGGCTCCTCCCTCCGCCTCCGGTACAACTCCCCGCTCTCGCAGGTGCTCCTCGTCGGCCTTGTCTGCTTCTGCTGCCCGGGAATGTTCAATGCCCTCTCCGGCCTCGGCGGCGGCGGCCAACTCGACCACTCCGTCGCCGACTCCGCCAACACCGCCCTCTACGCCGCCTTCTCCGTCTCCGGCGTCCTCGCCGGCGCCCTCCACAACCTCCTCGGCCCCCGCGTATCCCTCCTCCTCGGCTCCTCCACCTACGCCCTCTACTCCCTCTCCTTCCTCCTCTACAACCACCGTCCCTCCCCCACCTTCCCCGTCCTCGCCGGCGCCCTCCTCGGTCTCGGCGCCGCCCTCCTCTGGGCCGCCCAGGGCGCCGCCGTCACCTCCTACCCACCTCCCCACCGCAAGGGCTCCTACTTCTCCCTCTTCTGGACCGTCTTCAACCTCGGCGGCGTCCTCGGCGGTCTCATCCCCTTCCTCCTCAATTACCACCGCTCCCACGCCTCCTCCGTCAACGACGCCACTTACATCGCCTTCATGGCCTTCATGGCCGCCGGCGCCGCCCTCTCCGTCTTCGTCCTCCCCCCAAGAAAAGTCGTCCGTGACGACGGCACGGTACCCACAAAGGCTAGACCTCCCAGCATCTCCGTCGAGGCCATGGAAATTCTTCGGCTCTTCGGTAACTGGAGGATGCTACTCATGGTGCCCGCCGCGTGGGCGAGCAACTTCTTCTACACATACCAGTTCAATAACGTGAATGGCTTGCTGTTTAATCTCAGGACGAGGGGGTTGAACAACGTGTTCTACTGGGGGGCACAGATGTTGGGGTCGGTGGGCATTGGGTGCTTGCTGGATAGGAGCTTCGAGAGCAGGAGGAAGAGGGGGATGGTGGGGATTTTGGTGGTGGCGGCGGTGGGGACGGCGGTGTGGGGAGGAGGGCTGGCAAACCAGATGAGGTACTTGGATGGGAAGTGGGAGGGGGAGCTTCTGGACTTCAAGGATTCTGGGATGAGGTACGCGGGGCCGTTCGTGCTCTATTTTGCTTACGGGTTGCTGGATGCCATGTTCCAGAGCTTGGTGTATTGGATCATTGGGGCTCTCGCCGATGATTCCGAGGTTCTTAGCAGGTACACACATCATGCTCTCTCTCCGTTCGATTCTCTGCATCTTTTTTTTGTTGGGTTCTTCGCCTCCTCCTCTGTTTTGGAAAAAAACATGGTTTTTTTGATAAAAAGGAACAAGAACCCATGTTCTGTGGTCAAGTAAAATTTTAGTTTTTGAATCTCCTGCGTGCACACCAGTGTACTTTCTACCTCGTTTGAATTGGGAAAATCGTCATCTTCCCTCAACAAGAACAAGAAAAGGAAAAAAAATCTTATTTTTATGGTGTTTTTTTTAATGCAAGGGAAACATCCTTGTCAGGCTATGTTGATGATATAATCCACAGAATATGCAGAATCTCTTGCAAATTAAATGTAAATATAGGCTCCTCCTTTCTACATCATTGATTTGGATGCCATTGACTTGCATGTCATGAACCTCCAATGTCTATTCTTTGCCCAAGTTGCTCTAGTCATAAGTAGATCCTTTGGTCTCTCCATAGTTTGACTAAATGCTATGTTTGACAGTTGACACAGAAGATTTCAATCCCTTACTTTGTTTTAAGCATATTAATGAGCTATACATTCTGTGAAGTTTTGGGTACATTCTGTTATTGAACGAAAATGCTATCTATGACTCTTTGGCAATGTGTTATCAACTCAGTTCATGCTGGTAAAAATGAACAGATACAGTGGGTTTTACAAGGGGGTGCAGAGCGCGGGAGCGGCGGTGGCGTGGCAGGTCGACAAGCACAAGGTTCCACTCTTGAGGCAGCTGATTGTGAACTGGTGCCTCACCACCATCAGCTACCCCTTGCTTGCTGTTCTCGTGGCCCTGGCTGTCAAGGATGTGGAAACCACCAAGGAGGGTGATTTGGAGAATAAAGTCTCTGGATCTTCAGATGCACAGTAACATTATTAACAAGATTGGAGATTCTGGGGTGATTCGGAGGTTAATTTCTGGTACATATTTTGAGATTTTCACATGCTACGATTTACTGTTACAGATTTTTATTGCTAGTCCCCCTTGATTGATAGATAGATGCTCTGTTGTGAGCCTGTTGGCATTGAATTGTTTCAGATGAAATCTTACAGCATGGTTCCAGTCAAGCATTCCCAATGTAATTGTGATGAAGAACATAACAGAATCATCCAATCAAGTCATCATATTGGATTAGTTGTCGTATCGTAACGATTAATTAGCATAAAGACCAACTTAGATTCAAATCATAGGAGCGTTTCCACCGTTTGACAACTAAGATTCTCCATAAACTTGAGCCTTTTCTGGTTTTGGCAGTCTTTTTACAGAAACCGGATCCTCTGCTGTAGTCTGCTGCAGCAGACACTGCAGTAGACTCGTGGGCCGCTCGATCTTGATCGAGCGGTTGACACGAATTCATATGGTATGGATCCACAAAAAGTGCGAACTCGTGTGAACCGCTCGATCAAGATCGAGCAACCCACGAGTCTACTGCAGAGTTTGACGATCCGCTGTACTTTTTTCAAGGGATAACGGGAGGGAGTTCAAACCATAATCCCGTTCAACTTGAATTGAACCAGGTTTTTGCACTCGTGTCGATCTCAACACCGAATGTGGCACGAGAAGTCCCCATTTCGTTGCCTTCCCCGCTTCCAATATGGCTCCAACGACCGTTGGGGATATCCAAGTGATACAATGGGAGCACTCAACGTGAACGTGTCATGATTCAGATTGGAACAGATTTTAGCTTAACTCGTGTCCAATCCGATGTTAACGGGTTAACTTTTCCAATTCAATCCATCAAATATTTAAATACAATCCATTAGATTAGATTTGATTTTATATATTTTAATATTCTCAGTCAATAGTCTATGCTCTCATGTTTGTACTTTCCAGCACACTAGTCGAATGCTTATGAAGTTTGTGATTAATTTAGACTATCAAGTTATGTCAAAATCAAAATACGCGCTTCTAGGTCCTGCAATATATGATTAATTGACGATAACCATAAAACATTTAGATTCGATTGAGTATTCAAGACAAAACCAACTTAAATGTAGCCTACTAGTGGGACATCATGCTTCTCATTTAGCGTGACTTGAAATTAAATTTGTCTGTCAGATCGTGTCTATAAAGAAAATATTTTTTTTGGAAAATATGAGCCATACTTGTATATCACGATAAAAAGAAGAGAATTCAAGTAATGCTTATTTATTTTGGAATGGGTTTACTACATTTGAATTTGTAGTTGATATGGTCATTATATGAACAAGGTTGCGAGTTGAAGCAAAGCAATAAGTAAGAAGCACACGGGTCAAGAATAATAAATAAATGTAGCAGACAATTGTCCCAAATCTATTTTTTTTAGATCAGACGAGTGATTTTGCGCTTAGGAAAGACAGTACAAACAACATTGTATGAGATAGTCATCAACGACGCAAAGGACAAGCGATGCAACGACGTGGCGAGAGTGGGGTGCTAATGACAAATGGATGGGAGTGGAATATTTGCGATCTTGAATGAAATGAGAAGGGAATACCTAAATAGGATCTACAATTTTACACATTATAATTATATTTTATTAGTAAAGATTGAACATTTGACTTTAATGGGAGGGAGATGAGAAGGTGGTGGCAAGAGGACTTATATATATCATTGATATGAAAGAAAGAGACGAATGACATTGATTATATCCTTAGGAAAATTTGGGAATGAGTGCAAAACGTGAACATATATATACATATATGCATGCGTGCATAGATACAAATATGTTAACAGATCAACGGATTGGATCAGTTCGGTTTTTGATAAGATCCAATTCAATCATACTTTAATGTATTTGAAAATTTTCAGTTCCATCAGTTAGAATGATACAAACAAACCAATGAATAACACCAGATTGGATCGGATTACAGATTTTATCCGATCTCTGCGTCCTTAATTAGCACCATGACCACACAACTCAAACATTGGTATGGGCACAAATATACATTTCTCTCTCCACACTCATTTCTCTCTCTCTCTCTCATATTCCCTCCCTCCCCACTCACCCTCTCTCTCTCTATTCTCTCCCTCCCTCCTTTTCTCTATTCACATTTTATGCATCTTATTTCTTTTTCCTAAATTTAGAAATATATTAGTATTAATTAAAAAAGCAAAACATATATTATTAATAGATTTAATAAAATTTGAAATATATGTTAGTTTTTTTTAAAAGAAAACTGATATTTTTCTTTTGAATCTACTACTTTAGAAAAAATATAAGTAATTATTTAAAACTATTATTCATATCATTCGTAGGTAATGATTTTTTAGTTGGAAAAATTAAAGAATATTTTTATTATAATGATTTCAATAAAGGTATAAATTCGAACAACAATTTAATCCATTGTTTTTTAATAAATTCTTTTCAAAATTTTTAATCAAATATATAAATACTTTAACATAATAAATTTTAAATATACAAGTTATATGAATTTGTTCTTATAAATTTTTTAAAAGAGTGGCAAGCATGTATTGAGTTTCATTTTTAAATATATTATATAAACATAGTAAAATAAAAACTTTAATTTTTAGTAAAAATAAAAAAATTATAGAAATACATATTATCATATTAAGAAAATATATGTCACTATTTATCTCTCTTTTTACCAACTCTCTCCTCTCTCTATCTCCATTATTTAAAAGCTACATTTTTCCAAACTTATTAAATTATTTAAATTCAAAATTTATAATCAATGTAGGTAAAATCTCATGTAGATATTTAATTATTGTACTAAATTAAATAGTCACTTTCTATCTCTCTTTTTTTATCCACATTCCCCTCTTTCTCTGTCCATTATTTCAAAGTTACACTTTAGATTTTTAATCAATGTGGGTAAAAATCCATTTAGATATTTCATTATTATAGTAAAATTAAATTATATTTATAAGTAATGTTAAAATTGTGAAATACAATACTAATTAAAAATAATTTAAAACAACTTAATTATGAAATACAATACTAATTAAAAATAATTTAAAAAACTTAAATTTACAGATATAAATCTTATAATAAACCAATAAAAATATAATTTGAAAATAATTTCAAATTCATGCTTAGGTTATTATGTAACAAATAATTCAATAAATAATAAAAATAAAAATTAACGTATGAATAAGATAATGATAGATCTATATTTATATTAATATTTTATTAATAAAGTTTTTAAAAAATAATCTAAAATTATATAACATTATTTTTTCTGAAATGTAATACACACACAACTTATTTTTCTTCATCTTTTTTAAATTAAGGTGACATATAAATATTAGATTCTATTTTAATTATATCCATCAATTGGAAGGATTTGAAATCTTTTCACATAATCTCTTATACATTTTATGTCTATGGATTAATGAAGTATAATTTAGCAATCATAGATCAATTAATTATTGTATAAATAATAAGTTAATTAAAACTAATATGGTATATGTAAAATATATCAAGAAAAAAATGAATGAATATTTTTATCATAATATTTTTAATAAAAGTATAAATTCAAATAACAAATTAATCCATTAATTTTTTGTAAAATCTATATAAATTTATTAATCAGATATATAAATACGTCAACATGGTAGTTTATAAATATACCAATTATATGAATTTTTCTTATAATATTATTTTTAGTTACATTCTTTACGTTGTTTTACTATTTCCCTCTCAGATAATTCCTATGTAAATTGTTAGGTTCACCTTTTGACTTGATGCATATTCACACTTTCTTGCATCCATTAGTTACTTCCCAACAATTTTACTCAAATTACACATATGAGTTCATTAGTGCTCTAATTTAAAAATTAACATCTATAACCCGCATACTTACTAATTGTATTATTAAATTTATGTACCATTAAACTTTTTAGAATTTACTAAATTTCTCTATTGCTGGCCGATCCCGCAGCGAAGCGCGGGTATGCTCCCTAGTTACCTTTAATTAGCGACTCTAAACCCCTAACATAATAATCTAACACAACTGTTTGTACGTAATTAATTTTAATCACTATAATAAAGAGGAGCACGCCCTCTCTTATCGAGAATCAATCCTCTTCGATTTTGAGATGATGTTTGTGTAATGCATTGTTTGTACGAGACGAATAAGGCAGTGACATAATATTAATTAAATGTCAGATCTGGCAATACTGGATACAAATAAATCTGTCCGAAGATATTGGTCCGATAATATATTAAAACACGACGGATGTTATTTCTCTTACTTAATTTACTCTGTAACAATGTTAATGGTATATATAAAGAAAAAATGGGGTTGTCTCTTGCGGTTAGCAAACATGGTTGTTCCACTCCTATTTTTTTCCGTATTTTTTTTGAAAAATTTCACCATATATATTCATCTATATATCCCTCCAATATTACATTCGAATTTCGTTAGAAACAGAGATTCCTACAGACTCCATCTAAAACATGTAATTTTAATGGTTTAAAGATTGTTGTAATCCACATGTTCAAAATGGAGGGCATAGGAGTCTTTGTTTCTAACGAAATTCGAATGGTATATTGGAGGGATATAAAGATGACTATACATGATGAAATTTTTCAAAAAATAAAAAAAAATGCGGAAAAAAGGAGGCGGGATAGCCCCCATCAAACCCTATATATATTGATGATATTATTTACTTAATTTAATGTGTAACAATGTTCACTAAAAAATGAGTCTATAGTTACGTTTTATTTAACATTCTCACTAGATCATCCGATGTTAAATATATAACGATGATATTATTTATTGTTATAATTATTTATACTTGAAATTATTAACGAATTCCATATCCATTGCTATATCATTAGGACGGTCCATATATGAATAATTATTGTTACTATTTTTCAAAATTTTGACTAATCGTCACTAATTTTTGACCTAAAAATCAACAACAATAGTTAAATTTTTGAAAAATTACCATAAATAAGTGTCACTAAATTAAGTGGCACTAATGATATAGCAACTGATAATACCGCCGTCTAATGAGATAATTTAAGTTGTGATTTCCGTTCACTTTGAAAACAAATGTGCATCATGCAAAAAAAATCGAGGATTCAGAAAATTCCAACGAAAAATGGACTCCAGACTATGTTATGCAAAACCAAAGAACCACAAAAAATCTTATATGTTTATGATACAAATACAGATGGAAAATTTCAACACTATATACCATACAATAACGAACTGGTTGCAGCGGAGATATGACTGATCTAACAGTCATAAATATATTTGAAATCGATTTCGACTCGTGTAGATCACGTGAGCGGATCCTCTGTTGTCACAGCATGTGTTGTTACGAATGAAAACCGCTTGATCACGCTCAAGATGTGCACCAACCATTCTCGACACCAACAGATGGTGATTGAGCGGGGTCGTCTAACGGTGATCGAACGGCTCTCCTGCGTTACCAGAGGGGTGATCGAACGGCTCTCTCGAGATCCGAACCTAAGATCTAACTCGACCTACACATCAGAACAGCAACTTTATTCCACCCACTAAACCTGAAACTAGATCGAGTCAAATTAATCAACTTACCCCGCCGCCTTGATCGGCCAGTCCGATCCGACAGTTCAGCAGCAATCTGCGGGGGCGACGGATCCAACCATCCTGACACCATCCTCCCCCTCTCGATCCATCTCGTCCCAACCACACGGAATGTCGAGGAAGTAGAGCATGAACACCATCATGCTGCAGCTCACAAACATAGGTATTGGCCCGAACACCCACAGGAACAACGGGAACGAGAAGTAGAACGCCCTTAGCCCCAACGACCAGAAGTAGCTCCCCCGGTTCAGCGTCCTCGTCACGTACTCCGTCGTTATCCCGCACGCCGCCGCCTTCCTCCCCGTTCTCGTCGGCACGTTTATCAGTATGCTCGCATGGCTGTAATACCTGATACGAAGAACAAATCTAACTCGTTGTCATACATATGCATATCACATTGGACTGATCGATCAGTACCTGATCGATTGGATGTTGAAGAGGAAGGCGAGGAGGAAGCATGAGAGGATGGAGAAGAATTTGACGGAGAGCATCGCGCTGCTCGTGTCGTCGCCGTGAACGAAGCCGTGCGTGTGAACCCGAGACGTGGATGTGGAACCCCAGCCGTTGGTCATGAGCATGGCGATAAGGGAGCTGAGCGTGATGGCCATTGACGCCAGCAGGGTCGACGCCATGATGTTGTTCCTTAGGGTGCGTTTGGTTGGCGGGTTAAGGCGGGTTAAACTGGTAGAGGGTAAACCGTTTTTGTGTTTTGGTGTTTGGATAGAGGGTTAAACTGGGGGTGGGTTAGAAGTGAGTTTGGGGTGATATGATTGTATTGGAATTTGAAAAAGTGAGTAGTTATTGTGATGTGATTGTATTGAAGTTTGGAAAAGGAAGTAGAAGTGGAGTAGTTTATAATTTTTATATGATATGATGGTATAATATATTATTTTTTGATAGGATTGATGATGTAAAATTGATTTATTTAATTTTTTAAAAAAGGAATAAAGTGGGACCCACAGGGAGAGAGGGGGATGTGGGTTAAGGGGGGTAAACTCCCCTAACCCGCAGGTAACCCACGAACCAAACGCTACCTTAGGGTGCGTTTGGTTGGCGGGTTAAGGCGGGTTAAACTGGTAGAGGGTAACCCGTTTTTTAGTTTTGGTGTTTGGATAGAGGGTTAAACTGGGGGTGGGTTTGGGGTGATATGATTGTATTGGAATTTGAAAAAGTGAGTAGTTATTGTGATGTGATTGTATTGAAGTTTGGAAAAGTGAGTAGAAGTGGAGTAGTTTATAATTTTTATATGATATGATGGTATAATATATTATTTTTTGATAGGATTGATGATGTAAAATTGATTTATTTAATTTTTTAAAAAGGAATAAAGTGAGGCCCACACAGGAGAGAGGGAAAGTGGGTTAAGGGGGGTAAACCCCCCCAACCCGCCGGTAAACCGGCAACCGAACGGCACCTTAGGGTTTGCACAGCCAGTACACCGGTCTTTCCTGGATCCTGCAAATCAACATTTGTGTACACATGTCGCAGGGAAGATAGATAATGATAGATAAACATGCAATGATGCAGTTTTTTCCACGTACATGCATCATGGATTCTACCCAGATGCGACGGTTGGCGGCGTTGATGCCCATGACGGTGGCGGAGGGATGATGGAGGAGGCGGTGGAGGAGCCAGATGTGGTAGAGGACGAGGAGGAGGAGGCCGAGGGGGACCAAGATGACATCTAGGTATTGCGTCCTCATGCCTTGTTTGGTTTGGTGAGAATGGTTGTGTGTGTGTGTATATAAACAGTGGAAAATGATAGAGGTGGGGATCTACTCAGATATGTAGCATGTATAAGGGTGGTGGTGTTGGGGGCAAATGAATATTGTACATGAGTGGGTACAGGAGGGGATTGATGTAAACCTGAACCGTTTGTTCAAGATCGAGCTACTGGGTTGCTGTATTGCATGACACGAGGGGTTTCGACATATTCGATAATGTACCATCAATTAATCTCTCGTCTGCAGTTATTTATGGATGCAGTTAGCTAATTTTACAGGTGTCTCTGCGACAGAGACCTGGACTTGTTACAAGAATTTACTTGTTGACCAGGTTACTGCAGGCTGCAGCAGTACTCGCAGTGGATGGACACTTGGCAGTAGGATCGTAAGCAGCTTTTGATTTGATTCGTTAAACGTTCGATACTTAAAAGTTCGATTCAGATATGTTTCGAAAATAAATAAATTGAACTTAAATATAAGTTTAAACTCGATTAAGTAAACAAACCGATCTAAAAATTATAGTTCGCTCACGTTTGATCCGTTAAAAGTTCGACACACACACACACACACACACACACACACACACACACACACACACACACACACACACACACACACACACACACACACACACACACACACACACACACACACACACACACACACACACACACACACACACACACACACACACACACACACACACACACACACACACACACACACACACACACACACACACACACATATTTGCAAATCCTTATATGGATAAGTGTACCTTATTTCAGGATAAGTTGACATTGTATAGAGATAAATGAATACTTTCATTATAAGAAGAATTTATATTAGTGTAATCTATCTCAAGAAAAATGTTCACAATCATGGTTACAACTTACAGGATCTATTATCTATATGTTTACTTCTTTTCCCTTTCTTATCCCTCAAATTAATAAAACAAGTATAGACCTAATTTTTATCTCTTAGACTCTAGTTGATTCGCTGAACAATCACACAATCTCAAGATCTAACCAAAATCACACATAGTCGTAAAGGCCATCTTTAAGTGGTCATAAGAGATTTCATGGTTCTTTTCCATGAAACCCAATAACAACGAAAAGTAAAATATAGAATGTTTTGCTATAAATGGTGTAAGCTTCCGTGTAGAGAAGTTCTATGTTGAGAATGTAATCCATTGTGCTCGGACTCTTCTCGAGTCTTGGGTGTTTTGATCTCTTTCTAATATATATTTAAGTGTGATTAGTTAACATGAAAATTCAATTCTATTTATAATCATTTCAAGGAACAATTTTATACTTTGGCAAGCCTGACATAATAAGGTAAGTGTAGACCCAATGGAAGCTGCCATATGAAATTAGATTCTACAAACATCGGGCATCCTTTTGGGCCTAAGATTGGGCCTAACATCACGTCGATTCGGGTTAGGTTGAGTCAAGCTCGAGCCTGACTCAAAAAAAATTAGACCTAAAACTATGACCCAAGCTTGGCCCATTGTTCATTTAGTCTTGGATTGGGTCGAGTTTTTTTGGTATAACTTCAGCTGAGTTTTTTGAGCTGGAATTCGTGTATATAGAATATAATTATCTAGACTTTGATTTTTTTTTTATTTCGGTCATTTTAAACCATTTTTTTGAATGATTCCAATTTTGAGAGGTTTTATTAGATGGCCCCATTTATGTTATTTTCTCCTACTTGGAGATTGCTAGAAGGATTTTTTGTGTAGACTTACTTGTTTTGATTAAAAAAATATTTGGGTTTTTTTTGTAGAATTTAGATGAGGAAAATTCAACGTGGAGCATTTACACTTAATGATCAATATAGTACCATGTTTTTGTGAGTTCGATTAATCCTTAGGTTCAATACAATTTTGACCATGCAACCAAATATAATATTCGCCTAGGTTCAATAAACATGGCCAAAGTGCAGGCCAGATCGGGCTATGGGTCCGATCAAGCTGGCTAAGTAGTCGCCCAAAAGTTGACTCATGATGTTCGATGGCTATGATCCTAGGTTCAGTAAACATGGTGACTCACGATGATCGGGCCAGTATATGGGTCATACTTCAAGTCTCAAGGCTGATCCAAATTTAAGTTAGGAATACCCATGGGACAAATTCAAAAGTTTTTAATTTTTTATATAATTTATAGAGGTAATAATCAAAACTATGCTATCTGGCATGCAAATTATTAAGTATAATATAGCATTGATAATGCAAAAGATCGAAAAAAATTGAAGTATATTAAGTGTATGTAGCATTTAATTTTTCAAATACATATTTTCATTTTGTGGGTTGAACCAGATAAGGTTGAAATTCGTGGATCATACCTAGGACTCGCGCAATTGACGTGCACGTCAAAGAGCAGATTGGACCGGATCGACCCATTTATGAAATTTCTGACTCAAGCCCGATCTATGAGTGAGTTGGACAGGAAGGCCACCTACCCATTGGTGAGGTCTATTGTTGAGTGAGAACAGTCTTTTCTATGTATTTAATTCGAAGCAATAAGAATCTAGAGTACAAAGTTAAATTGCAAATTAAAATATTATCGAGGAGCTAGTATTAATAGCAACTCTTAAAGGGCACATGTAAAAATCTCTCACTGCATCAAAAATGGGTTATGGCGACGCTTGTTTTTTTTTCTCAAAATTCATCATTAAATCAGTCGTTGTTAAATATTATTCGTGGTAAAGTAATTTTTTATATTTGAAATCAACGACAAATATCATACTTGAAATTCGATATGAGGGAGCCTATCAGAAAAGGATATATATATATATATATATATATATATATATATATAGGAGTGATCCTATGAGAGCCAAAATTTGTGAGAGCATGAGATCATGCATTCTGGACCATATGATTCAACCAGGAGAGAGATGACCAGGAGAAAGAAGACAGGATCATGTGGTCCAGAATGAATGCTCTTATGCTCTCACATTTTTTTGTTCTCAAGCAAAAATTTATGAGAGCATGCATTCTGGACCACATGATCCTGTCATGCTCTCACAAATTTTGGCTCTCATAGAATCACCCCCCGTCTCCCTCTCCCTCTCTCTCTCTCTCTATATATATATATATAGAGGATTTATCCAGAGAGCACTGTGCCGATTTGAGAATTTTTAGGCACGCGTAATCATCCGTGTGATGATGATCCTGTGGTTCTGCGTAAAATTGATTAGTTTCTAAATTTAGCGCTAAGAATGAATTGCCATAACCACCCACCGCATATAACTCGCAATTTAATTCCCTTTTTTGAGTTATAATTGAGTACTCATTAATTGCCGCATTGTTTTTTCTAAAAATAACCATGAGAATCTCCTCCTTCCTCCGATGACAATCAAAATACGACTCACGTTGAGTTGCTGAAATAAATACAAAGTTATTTTTCGTAATACAAAGTTACTGATGCCATTGCAAACATTACTGAAATAAATACAATGTTACTTTTTATGTTGTTTTTTATTCTTAAAAAATTACTGTTACGTTTAAATAAGTTACTTGCTATTCGTAGTAACTATTGTCCATACAATAATTACTAAATAGATAAATTACTAATGTCCATACAACAATTACTAATTACAAATGTTGATATTACTGAACTCATTCTGATTCTTACTGATGATATAGTTACTTAGTACAATGTTACTTATCATGTATGTTTTTTATTCGTAAAAAATTACTGATAATGTTTGTATAAGTTACTTGCTATTTGTTGGGTGTTACTTGCCTTTCATTCATTCTTACTAATAACACTTGTACAAAGTTACTAATGTCAATACATCAATTACTGATTACAATTGTCCATATTACTGAACTCAACGAAATTATTACTGAAGTGTATTAACTATTTTGTATACAATAATTACTGAATAGATAAATTACTAATGTCCATACAACAATTACTAATTACAAATGTTCATATTACAGAACTCATTCTGATTGTTACTGATGATATAGTTACTTAGTACAATGCCACTTTTCATGTATGTTTTTTATTCGTAAAAAATTACTGATAACTTGTGTATAAGTTACTTGCTATTTGTTGGGTGTTACTTGTCTTTCAATCATTCTTACTAATAACACTTGTACAAAGTTACTAGTGTCAATACATCAATTACTGATTACAATTGACCATATTACTGAACTCAATGAAATTATAACTGAAGTTGTAGTAACTATTGTCCATACAATAATTAATGAATAGATAAATTACTAATGTCTATACAACAATTACTAATTACAAATGTTCATATTACTGAACTCGTTCTGATTGTTACTGAAGAAATAGTTACTTAGTACTTCTGAATAATTGTTAGATAATTGAGTTGTAATATTACTGAAGCTATACGCACAATTACTGAAGATTCATGTCCATGTTACTTACTCATTGTTATTAGTTACTGAAATTATAGTTACACATCAATTATGTACTCAGTAAATGTATTTGTTAATGACCTCTTTTATTAGTTACAGAATGATTTGTTCTTAATATTATTGTCAAATATGTTCTTCTCGCTTCTTTAGTCAATAAGTATGCAACGATCATCAACACTTCTTGTTTTTTTCTTCCACGAAACATAAGTGTCCAGACATCTGGCAAACCTGAAATAATAAATTGTCAGTAGCATTTGTAAGATGAATCAATAACTATGTAAGAGAAATATATATACATGAAAATTAAGAATTACATCAGTAACATATTATGTTGGAAGACGATACATTTATTTAAGTAATATCTTTATCTATTTCAGTAAGAATAAATTCATACACAAGTAACATCTAATGAATTGTCAGTAATATCCCTAATATGAACCATTAATCATGAAAGATAAAATTATGTCCATGAAAAGTAAGAATTATATTTATAAAAGTAACTCGGTGCAAAGCATAAGTAATTTGATGAGTTATTCCAGTAACTTTTGATACAATATCATTATCCTTATGATTTTTTTAAATGTTTTCAAATTAAAACTCAATATCCAAACACAAATCATTGATTATCATTCCTTCTGAGATTTCATGATACAAACCCAATCGCAAGTCAATATCATTTGAAATTGAAATCGAAAGAGAAATCATACATCGCAATTCATCTTTGCAAATCCCACTTTCTCATGATCCAGAAACATAACAAAAAATCAAAATCTGGTCTATAAACAGTCAGATTCAAATCAAAATGTCCAAAAAAATTAATTCTTTCTACATACTATCAGATTCAAATCAAAATACGAAAATAAAAATCTAATCGAAATATAATACCTTGCAATAGATAAAAATGTTCGCCTCTTTTTCCACGATTGATCGCCTCACTTTGCAAAACGCTAGATCCAAAAATGCCAGATCAATCTCCTCTCGTTGAACTCTCAATACACGTTTCCATAAACGTATACTAATTATAGAATTGCTTAATATTTCCAATTAGAGGAAATTCCATTTTGGTTACGGTTCCTATTTTTTAGGGATTGAGAGATACAAATCTTACGGCTGGAATTAGAGGCCCATTTTATCTCAAATGGGCACAGTGTCCTCTGGATAAAAATCCTATATATATATATATATATATATAGATAGAGAGAGAGAGAGAGAGAGATGAGTGATCCTATGAGAGCAAAAAGTTGTGAGAGCATGGGAGGAGTGATTCTGGATCACATGATTCACACAGGAGAGAGAATACCATGAGAGAGAATACAGAATCATGTGTTCCGGAATCATTCCTCTCATGCTCTCACAGTTTTTTGCTCTTATAGGATCACTCCTCTCTCTCTCTCTTTCTCTCTCTCTCTCTCTCTCTCTCTCTCTATATATATATATATATATATATATATATATATATATATCTTAGAATGTTATGATTAGGATGGAGAAGGGTCTTCTTATGATATATTTGTGCAATTGTGCTGGGATGTCGTTGACAATGATAGCTAGCCTCATTTTACCAAAAAGATCTAGGTATCATCTACATGTTTGTGGTATATATAACATATCATTTCGTGATTTTTACTCCACGAATCATGAAAACTTGTTAAATTACAACTACGATCTTTTGCACAATGTAATTACCCCCTCGTCCCCGTAAACTTGATAATCATTACCTCAAGAACCTTGCGGCTAATATGTTTCAAGCTCGTGTTAGTTCGTGAGGTAATTTACGAAGTTGGGAAAGTAATTATGTTGTGCAAAAATTCGTGGAGGTAATTTAACAAACCCATTGGTGTAGTGGCTCACGGAGGTTGTACTAATGCAACCGTGACAAAAGTGTATTGGTATCGATGTAACAATGAACATCATGACCACGATAATTTCTAAATGTGGAAACATGAATAAAAGGCTTTGTACACTACAATTGTAAGCTTGATTATTAAAAATTGACTCAATAAACTAAATAAATAAAAAGCACGAGTCTTCCGTGAGCTTCATATGCTGCCATCCACATATAAACAAACTGATTATCTCCTTTTCTGTAAAGCCTTAAGGACCTATCCACATAGAGATATGATTTGTCCGTTGATAATGTTAATATCACAGATAAAATAGTTATTTCCTTTCCAATTTAACCAATTAGTTGTTATCAAAACATTAGGTGTCTCAATAGGGATGACATGAATGCAATTACAATAGAAGAATTGGTTGACTGACTTCAATTAGTTCTGCAAATTGTGGTGGAAAACTATCCCTCAACTTAGTTCCATTCAAAGGATGTAAAACTAGATGTTGTATGTAATTTAAAGTAATATAGATTTCACTTGATTTTTTTTTGAAAGGAAGAATCTATTATTAAGTTATTTACATTAAAATGAGAATATTACATTAGGAGGAATTTTTTTAAAGCCATACAATTCAGAAAGACAACAAAAAGGGCACACAAATACAAGGTTGTATATATTAAAATGTACTCGACATAAATACCACAAAATCCACATGTAAAGTCACGTCATTGAATATAGTAGAAAACTACCACTAAATCCCAATCATTTAAAGAATAATAAGCAATTACATATTGATGTAACGATGCCAACATCACCTAATGGGTTAAATACTATCTATGAGGTTCTGAAATTACAATTTTGCCCTTACTTCTTTTGCAGTAACACTTGTGTCCTTGTATTCTTACGAAATTCATAGTATCATCCTTCAATTAAAGTAAAACAAGAGCGAAGGTGTAATAACAGACGAGAAGAGTAGCGTGAATTTTGTAGAAATACAAGTGACGGTCCAAAAAGTGTTGGAAAGAGACCATACGAAAGGATCTTAGTTTTGTGGATATAAGCCTGAGATTGGATCAAGATAGATCTGAATGGAGGCGAAAAATCCATGTAGCCGACTCTACTTAATTGTGGGAAAAGGTTTTGTTGTTGTTGTTGTTGTACTAGGATACAAGTGTTATTTTGGAAAGTATTCGGTTAGATAACTGTAATCTCGAAAGGATACAAATGCAAAAACCCCTAAATACTAACTAATGTTTTCCTTTGGTCTTGTTAATTGTAAAGCCTTCCATTTCTTGCCACTTTGGGGCCTTTTCTTGGACTATTGCATCTTGTTCTTCTCCAAGTTACACAACTGGTAGATTTGTTGCGTTCTGATTTTCTGATAAATCTCTTATTTGCTTAAAAAAACTCTAACCATCCATCATGTTTTAGATAATTGAAACTCTTTTTTCCTATAAATTTTAAAGTATAATTATGGATTATAAGAAAGATTTATTCTAGCTTTATTTCGAGGCACTAAAGTGATCCGTAGGACGGAAAGTCTACACTTAAACCTGCCGATATTTTGATTTTTAGATGAGTCAGAGGGAAACATGCTTGTGTAAATTTGACAGGAATTTCTCCGCTGGTGTGGTTTAAGAGTGAAACCTTTACAACATGACATGCTGCTCTTAAAGCTGTTGCACTGAAAGTGGTGAAATATGAGAAATCATGTATTGAGAATCAACATGCCTTTATCTCTTTTGGATTCTTAACATCAGAAGTTGAGTTTTTGAAGAGGATCTAAAAAAAATCATGAACAGTAATATTATTATTCCTAGATTTATAATTGAGAGAAAGTGCAGAAGTACGAAAAGAATTAATCATGATCAAAGGATTAATCACAGTAAAATGCATTATTATGACACGAAACCACAAAATAATATCAATGCAATCCATTGCATTAATGTCACAGATAAAGATATTTCCATTCCAAGCATTCATAAGGAATCGTTCCCATCCCGTTGGGGCTCTTGCTCTTGCTGTTGCTGTTGCCGTCCATTTTCCATTTCGTGTTTAATTAACAAAACAGCAGTGATTTGTCCTAACAAAACTAGTCCATTTCCCACCTAAACCAATCCATTCAGACTATGGCGATGGCGACGCTGCCTCGATGAGGAGGAGAGGTCTCCCCGAGGAGCGACTGCGCCCGCTCCAGCTGCTCCTTGAGCGCCTTGATCTTGAGGAAGGAGAGGCGCGCCTGCTCCACGGACTCGGCCTCGAGCTCGCCGAGCTGCAAGCACAGCCGCTCTTCCGCCTCCTCCACGATCTGCAATCGCCTCCTCGTGGTCTCCAGCTCCTTCCTCATGCTCTGCTCCCTCTCCCTGCTCCGCCTCAGCTCCGCCTCCAGATCCATGTTCCTCCTCCTCACCGCCTCCACCTCGTCCATCGATCGCTGAGCCATCGGGAGATTCTCCGGGAAGAACGCGCAGAAGATGGTATGTCTCCTTCCTTCGATAATCGAGTTCGCCGTGATCTGGGACGACAGGTGGTGGTTGTTAATTTATAGGTGAGAGAGAAAGGTTCTAGACCCTTCGGTTGTGGCGAAGGGCGGCCTCACGTTGGGATATGACAACTCAGAGGATAGCGCGGATCTACACCGAAAGGCCTCACGTTGGGATATGACAGCTCAGAGGATAGCGCAGATCTATATACCGAGCGGCCTCACGTTGGGATATTACAGCTCAGAGGATAGTGCGGATCTGTATCGAGGGTTGCAGTAGACTTTGTTGTATCTTTTGAGGTGTTCGATCACGATCGAGCATTTTCCAAAAAATCTTACTTTTTGTGAGTTCGGATCGAGTGATTTCGTGAAAATCGTTCGATTGTGATCGAGCGATTCCAAAGGATACAGCAGAGTCTGCTGCAACCCTCAGTGGTAGGGATGAAAATGAATGTGAATATATCCGTATCCGATCCGCTATCGTATTCGTTTTATACATATTTTGACATTCGTATTCGTATTAAAATGGATGCTGATATGGATGTCACTTTGACATTCGTTAATATCCGTATTCGTATATTTATTTTTGTACACAGGTATAGTAGTATATTTATTTATACATGTGCATAACAACATTTTATGACTGCATTCACCATTGTTGATATAGTTATTATGAAATTACTATATCAGGTATATCTATTTTATGTGTAAACCATCCCAAACATGTATATTTTAGTTAATTTATTAAATATTTATGTTATTATTCGTATCCGATTCATATCCGTTTTACATTCGTATTTGTTTTTAAGAATATGGTAATACATTTTTCACATTCGTCGATATTCGTATCCACATTCGTATTCGTATTTTAAAATGGATAAGGATACGATTATAACTATATTCGTATCCGTATCCGACCGTTTTCATCCCTACTCGGTGGTCCAGCTTAGGACATGTGGATTTATCTCGTTCGTGGAAATGATTCGTCCAAGAGCTTTGGATCTATAATTATGGAGGATTGAATCGATGTGGCGATCGAATGGGTGTGATCGGGCCGTTGTCCACAATCAGGCTAACCACGTCTCATGGTTTGACCAACTAAATCCACTGTAGGAATCAAGTAGATGATATCTGTGCCGACGCAATTGGTGGGCCCAATTTGAACGTGAAGGACGACCTCCGATGGCTGCTAAATCAATTAACTTTTTTTTAAAAAAAAATCAATCTTGTTCATCAAGCTTATCGATTATTTCCATATAGGAAAAAATAGAGCAATATACAAGGAAAGTACGTTGACATCCATCTTTTATTCTCATTCGGTCATTCCTTCCATCAAAGAATTACGTAGAGATTGATGGAAGACATGCAACCAGCTGCGTCGTCAATTCCTTTTGGATGACAAATCTACTACAACAAAATTGACCTAAAGTAACGGATAATTTAATACTCGTTGTCATATCTTCCGTAGTTAAATTATAACAACGAATATTATTCGCTGCCTACTTCTTTAAATTCGTAACGAATAATGGTATTCGTTGGTATATTCCTCACAACTAATCGTATAAAAATAATTATTCATTGTTGTTTTCTTCTAATCGTTGCTAAATATGGCAACGATTAGCATGAATATTAACGAATAATTCAACGAACAAATCGTCGCTATATGGACCTTTAACAACAAATACGATATTCGTTGTTAACTACAAGTACAAAAGATCATTTGGCAACGAATAATATTTGTTGTTATATCTTTAACATCGGAAGATATAGCAACAAATATTCAAATTATTCGTTGTCTTAGGTCCAATTTCTTGTAGTGCTCTGAAACACTATATCCATAAAACAGAGAGACATAACATTGCTAGGCATATTTTTTTGGACCCTCTTGAGGTGCTCTACCACTTCAGTTGCCAAGAACTCAAAGGTAAACCAAAGAAAATAAATACATGTTGATTGTCAATACAAGCCTTCTCATGCTTGGCAACTTTAGCTGAAGCATCTTTCTGTGCAATGCATCCCGGAATAAAATCACTCATTATCATACCCACCAATGTAGTAACTCCAGTCGAATCAACACATGCATGTTTCCCTCCAGTCCATCCAAATATTGAAACATATGCTGGTCTGAGTGTCGATTTCCCCTCTTGCAGATCAGTCAGAAAATTTATCGGTGCTTCTTTCTTTGAAGCAAACCCCCATAAGTACATCATAAGGTACATCATAAAGGACATCTAATATCAACATGGCCTCCAAACTTATGTATGTACAATTCGAATTCCAAAATATTTTAATGATAATATTATGGTTCCACATCAGTCCTCTGCAGTTGGATTTAAACCATATGGGAACAACATTGTCACCTTTAAAATGATTTGGTTCGTTGTGAAATTGCCTCTTATATTTCCTATTAACACTGATATCTATTTTTATATGATGTCTTACTCCTATATATTTTTGTTTTATTCATCAATTTAATACAAGTCACTGCAAATTTGAAAGAGAATAATTTTTTTCTCGAGGATTTTAAAGCATAGATAAAAAGTTTCAACAATAGATACTCTTTGCTAACAAAAAAATACATCACTATATGTTCAATTTTACTATTGTCTAGGATATGATCAAAATTAAGTTTTCCATCAGAATTTTAAGTAAGTTTGAGAATGATAAACATGCGGTGTTGAGAAATATTATTATGCAACAAACGAAAGGAACATAGTTATATTTTGGAAAATAATTTGTAAATCCAAATGATTAACCCAAAAACTTA
Source organism: Ottelia alismoides (assembly GCA_037367405.1). Lineage (NCBI taxonomy): Eukaryota > Viridiplantae > Streptophyta > Magnoliopsida > Alismatales > Hydrocharitaceae > Ottelia > Ottelia alismoides. The sequence goes on along the minus strand of JAZKJV010010592.1, from coordinate 216,950 downwards.
TCCAATTAGACATGTTCATCTCCTTGAATTGTCAACTTAAATACATCTTTCCTTTGAAAAGCTTTTAACATCCGGGCAAAAATCACAGGAAACTTTACTAACTATGCTAAAAGATTATTGCTTCATCCATAAATTATGTCACTATGAAAAAATCATGATAAAAAAAATTCAACACCCTAATAAAAATTTCTCTGGTTTAAGCATGTTATTCAACACATACGTGCTTATATAAAGAACCCTTGACTTCTCATTTAAAACATCATCTCAAGAGAAGAATGAAAGAGAGAAATCGAGCGAGAAGAGAAAAAAATCGCTCTCTGCTCCAAGATCAACTCGAATATGAATATCATTTCCATACATGGTAATGCAGAGTATAGAGCGAATATCACACAATCTAATGTAGTGCAAATTTTATTTTGGTATGATACTGAAAAAATAGGATTTTATTTAAAATATATTCATTCGCAAAATTATTTGTAATAAGATTTCCATTTTTTGTTACAAAAATATTTTCTTGGTCAAGTCCTTGTAATCGGAGGGATATAAAAAGTAAGCGAGATAATGCTCTAATACGATTTTTCTTAATAATTTTTAAAACGCACAAATCGAATTAATTTGCGGACTAAGAGTATCTTAGCTCTTACGTACCATCGCGTTATAGCTGCCTATTTTTTCTTCTTCTATAGGTAGTTAGAGTTTGAAGCATATCTTACTTCCATATTTGTGAAAGTTTACGAGTTCGAGGCATCATCTTGTTGATAATTCCGTCGATAAGTTTACCTTGAACTATCTTTGATATTCCAAGTAATCCGCATCATCATCAAGAGGGCTGACTTTGTAGAAGTCTTCCATCAAATGCAAATTTTTATTAGTATTGACTTTGGATTAAGATCAAATGTTGTGATTTTTAACACTCATTTGGGAAATTAAAAGCTCTCCCGTATCTATATTGGGGTTGAATTTTTATGTGGTACTAATTGCTCATGTGGACATATCTCATAAGATTTATTTATAATTTTCAGTGATCCAATTTATGGAAGATCTATTTTTGCAAAGTGGCATGCAAGACGATAGGATGGACTATGGTAAAATAATGATGATCATTTTAAATGGGACCAACTGCAATTATGACATAAAAGAGGAAAGAAACTCTCAGTATTTATGAATGTTATTCACATCTTTCAATTTTTGTCACCTAGAAGTCCGAATCCAAAAGCAACAAAGAATTAGAGCTTGAACATGATTAGGTTTTTAGAGTTTTTCGACGCATGTATTGGATTGGTTCCCTTCTATATGGAAACTTATCACAATTTGAACCTTCATAGTCCTTATGGAAATGTGATTGGTAGTGCCCAAATACTTAAAATGCAATTAAAAAATCCTATATTGTTTCGGAAAAATCATGTTCTTTGACTCTCTCTTGACTAATTAATGAGACATTCTTAATTGGCATAAGGAAGATTATTAATGGATATACACTCACTCTCCATAAACAATAAATATAGAGAAATACAAGTTCTCATAGCATAAGAAACAAATAAAAAACGTAGAGATAAAAATGAAAGAAGGGACATGGATTCTACAACGATGTTTGGAAGGTGCAATATTTGGAGTTCTTACTTTGGAATTTTTCTTTATGGTTTAGACAAAAGGTGAGGATATTTTTGCTCTCTATTGTTATTTATTGTCTCATGATTTGTAACATTATATACATGGTTAGCTTTTATTATAAATATGATGAATAATATTAGGATTGTGAATCCTAAAGGAATGTGACTTCTAATCATAATAATTATTGAGTTGTATTCCTTGTGGAATCTTTATAGGAATAGGATTAAAGGTTTGTACTTAAACTATATATAAAGGATGGTGATCGACATTGCCTCCACATCACCCCCAACAAGACGGAGGAATACAAGAAAAAGAGATAGGAAAGGAGGAGGATAAGAGAAAGAGAAAGAACCACTACAAGAAATTGTGTTATTGGGGACGAGAACGGGTGAAGATTGGGTAAAGATTTGTTCCCTCTGGAAGTGATTAACGATCGTCCACTCACAATTCGTGAATGGGATGGTCCAACCAACGTTCGTCACTCTTGACCTCTTGAGCAAGTGGGGCGGTCATTTGTGATCGTCCTCTCCTAGTGTGTACCTCACCGGACCGATCTAGGAAGGTGAAAGGGTCAGAGAAGATAGTTTTGATCCATCTAGGGAACGGTGGCAAGTGTAAGCATTCTATTTGGTGATTTCCTTTTCTAGTGAGTGTGAGAGGTGATCGATCATAGTGATATATATTGTATCTTCTTCTTCATGTGCTTCTCGACTATGCATCTGCGTCCATATCCGTGGTTGATCCCCAACAACTAATATCCAGACTTAAGGTGAAACTCTCGTTCCATTCCCTCCAACTTTATGAAGCCACTCAATAGAGACTAATTTCATTATAAAACTCGATGTCACACCTGTCCCACTTAAACCTTGAGACAAGCGTGACAATTCTTGAAGTTTGACGTACATATTTCTTTCTTTTGTCCATTTCTTATTGGTTGAATTTCACCCAACTTATTTTCCAAGGAGCTGATGAGTATATATAAGACATGCATAAGCTCCTAAATGTGATGCATAAAATATATATGCTTATTTCATTTTTTTACAAAATCATTGTATTTTTTCCACATAATAATATTGACATTATTGAGAGCTTAAGCCCATATTACCTATACCTCTGTTGAAATATAAGCGTACTTATGTTTGCAATATTATGATCATTAATATTACTTCACCAAAAAAAACTGCTAATTATTTAGTGTTACACTTTATTTTGGATTGCGATCAACTTTGTAACTTTTTTCTTCAAATTGATAGCTCTCTGGTTAAAATTCTTTTTGTGCATCTATGATCTATTATTCTATGTTTGGATGCGGTTGCAGTTGTTTTGCAATTAACATATTGTGTACATAATGTTTATATACATTTTGTCACCACAACCCTGAATCTGAAAGAGAGGAAGAATGAGAATTTGAGTATGAATACGTGATACTTTTATTACTTATAAGTTTCATGAGTCTATCATTGTAACTCATTATAGTATATACAAACAATTATCGTATTTTACATGCTCCAAAAATCTGAGGTCATGAGGACATAAACTTTTTGTCGGAAGGTAGACAAGGTACTGCATAATATACGTATTTTATATCTCAGAAGAAATATGTTTTTTATGTGGTCGATCCGGGCCTACTTCCACATTCGACGGCATCAAGATGGCTCGAGGTACATTTGTCGGCCAATACCGACGATCAGGTATTGGTGAGAATTCAGCTGCGCAAGTTTGGCGAAATGCGGTGGGAGTGTAGTAATGCGAACAGTTCCTGACATGCTCGATACCAACGTTAACATGTCCACAAACCGCAATGACATGCGAGCATGTTAGGTGAAAGCACTGCATAAACCCACATGTGCATTCAGATTCAGTCCCGTTGAGTCTAACCCTGTAATTGCCTTTACGACATTTAACCTCGAATACTGTCTGTAAAAATTGCTCTACATCATGTATGCGAGCTAACTGAACATTATCGTCAATAATCTTGTTGTTTCTCGACATTAGCTCTGAGGTAGTAGCTGCACCCTACCTACGACGAGCAACGAAATAGGTATTTAAACGATAAAAGATTGCAAGAATCATAGTCAGGATCGGAAGGCCGTGCATGCCCTTCAACACATTGTCGAAGCATTGTGAAAGGTTGGTCGTAGTGTTCCCATAACGACGTCCTTCGTCGTATGACAATGCCCAGAAATTCTGATCACCATCTTCTTGGCGGACAATCCACTCGTACGCCTCAGGATCATTACCTTGGATCTGTCCCATGATTCGATTGTGGGTGTGCGTATTCGTTACCACCCCTGCAATGTAAAATTTTCCTTGCACCCATCGATCATGACCCGCCCTTTGCATGTTCGCTTGCATGTGCCTCAGACAGAATCGATGGAAGTGGTCACGATCTGTTGGAAAATACTTGGGCAGTAGATTCTTCAAACCACTGAAACGATCGCTCAAAAAATAGATACCATCTCGCTGAATTAAAAATGATAATTTATGTAGGAAAAACTCCTAGGCATCCAACGTTTTTTTTTCGAGCACTGCAAAGGCAACATGGAATATGTGCCCGTTCCCATCAATAAAAGTGGCTACGAGCAAGTGACCTTTAAATTTTCCATGCAAGTGTGTAGCATCTATACTCATAACTGATCGACAGTACGTGAAGCCTGTCAGCGACGGACCGAATGCCCAAAACAATCGATAGAAAGCATTTTTCCCAGGTGCTACTTGTTGAGACTCAGGATCAATCACTACAAGAAAATACACTTTTTGCGACTAAGGGCGTGCGACCACATTCGGTGGGTACGTAGTCCCGCGGGCCAATGCGATTATTTTGCAAGTATACAGTTGCCACATCGTAGTCCCTAATTTTTACGACTAATTTGCGATCACATTGTAGTCGCAATGTAGTGGGAAAATTTTGGGAAATTTTAGGCAGGGCCCTGCCATTCTAAACCCTAACATTTGTTCAATCCCTCGTAAACCCATCCCACCTCCCCCATTCAACCCATCGCAACCTCCTCCCTCTTCACCATCGCCTCCTCCCAGGCATCGCCGTCCTCCCCATCTTCATCACCTTGTCGCCGTCGCTCCCTCTCCACCATCGCCTCCTCCCAACCACCGCCGGCCTCCCCATCTTCATCACCTCCTCGTTGCCGCCCCGTCTTCACCACCTCCTCCCTTCCAGCCACCGCCGGCACCTCCCCATCTCCATAGCCACCTCGCCGCCGCCATCTCCACCACACAACTACCGCCGCCTCCTCCTCGTCTCCACTACCTCCTCACTATCGCTTCCTCCCCGTCTCCACTACCTCCTCACTGTCGCCTCCTCCCTAGCTCCACCACCTCCTCTTCGTCCCACCACCAACCGATGCCCCCTCTCCACCATCAGGTCCTCAAAGCCACCAACGTCCTCCTCCACAGGCACTCCAGCCGGTTGCCGTCAACGAGCCTTCACCGTGCTTCACCATGGAGGTGAACGTGTTTTTTAATTTATATTCTGTATTGTTATGTTTAGAAGATGTGAGACTGAATTTTTTTCTTGCTTGTTGTTATTGCAATACCAAGTTTGAAAAGGATTGTGGGCATGGATAGGATGTAGAAACCAAGTCTTTAAAAGAGAAGTTGTTAAACCAGAAGGTTTACATCATGAAAGATGACTTGCTATTTTTAATGTTTGCATGATAGATTACTAATAGCCCGTGGTTAGATAATGTCTATAGTTAAAGATAAAGATGCTATGGTGGATGTATAATAGCACTAAAAATGATCAGATTTGTAGATAGAGTACTCTAAAAAAAGTCGGGATGGTGTATATAGAAGAAATAAGAGAAGCTCGCCTAAGATGGCTTGGACATGTGTAGAAGTCTTCTAATGCTCCAATTCGAGGGGTGAAAAGTTAGAAGAAGAGCACCGTAAAAGTTTGATTATACTTATTGGATATCTAAAATAAGTGGATACCATGGATGACTTGTCAGACAGAACTGAATCAACAACATCTTTTGCACTCCATGTGTCCTTGAAATTTGAAGTTATGTAACTGGGATTCGGAGGTCCTATCTGCATCAGTGAGAAAACTCTATAAATACAAGTGCCATCAGATCGACAGATTAATTACATAGGTGAAAAAATGGATAGAAAGAAATTATAGCAACTTCATTTCTGAATGGTGATATTTACTTACTTAAAGGTATCAAAAAGACGGAGATCAAGTTTGGGGCATATTGGTAAATTATTAGTAGTTACCGAAACAGAGATAACAACATTATGGATCATGTCCACCCTCTCAGAGACGATACGTAGCCGTGCATCAGCTGCATGATAAAAATTGATCAGCAGTCAAGTGCTATACAACAAGGCATATCTAGTGCAGCAAATAAATAAATATATGTGAGAGCACCTATGCAAATTCTTACCTTAGATTGAATGTTGGGATTACCCATGCACACTATTGATTAACTACCATATATTTGTTGAACTATTAAGGTATACAACATAGATGTTAGGTAAGATACAACCTTTATTGCAAGATTGAAAACGGTGGAAGAAAATCTACATTGATAGAGCTTTTAAAACGTTTGACTTACGTGACAACGGTGCAACAGAGGAGTATCTTTCTGGTTTTATGGATTCTACCCTAAAAAGATAAGAGGAGCATGGTCCACATTCACTGTCTTTTGTGTTTTCCTGCCGATGATGGGATAATAACATGTGAAGTCTATATCATTGTTTCAGTGAAGAAGGTGGAAGGTGGCCTTAAAGACCCCGCCCTTAGGGCCTGTTTGGTTGCAGGGTTGGGCAGGGTTGGCCCAACCCTGGTTACTATTCACAAGGATACTTCCTCCTCAGAGATTACTATTCACCCAGCTCAACCCAGCCCAACCCAACCCTCCCCAACCCTGCAACCAAACAGGCCCTTAGTGACCAGCTTTACGCCTTCTAGAATTGTATGGACGTTTGTAAGGCCCACCAGAAATTTGATAATTATTGCATCCTCACAATCCTCGGAGAATGAATAGCATGGACGTTTGTAACTCCATTTCTTAAGCAATCACTCGAATCACATTCTCTTGTGTGTGCTACATTTCCAAGTTAACTATTTTATCTACAGTAATTAATGACGGTATGACCATTAGAGGATAATGTAATGGCGAGTGGAGATATGTATGTTGGTGTTGCATTTTTCATTAGAGGATAAGTTTTCGTCACATCAAACTCTGTGTCTAAATAACTATTATGATCCCGTTGTAGGTAGAGCAATGAGTTCGACAAGGGATTGGATGTATAAACGCATAGTGAATGGCTCCGTTTTCATGCCATTTTTAATTGGTGTAGAAGGCTTTCTCAATTTTGCTTATGCCCAAGGAGACAGAATAGTTGACATAGATGGAAAGATTATATGCCGGTGTATAAAATGTGGGTTGACGAAGAAACAATTTAGAGACGTTATGGCAGAACACTTGTGCAAGAATGGTTTTGTCAATGATTACAACTGTTGGTATGCTCATGGAGAGGTCCGAGCAACTTATCGGGAGAGGACTCAGATGTCGGACAATCCTTTTGTTGAGATGGTTATGGACGCAGCAGGTCCAGACTTTAACCCTTCTTCAGAGGGTTGTGATGATGGATTCAATAGAGAATCCAAAGATTTTATTAAATTATTACAAAAGGCTGAGGAGGGATTATGGCCTGGCTGTAAATCATTTTCTCTCCTTTCTGCCGTGACCGAGTTGCTGACAGTTAAAGCTGAGTATAATATGATTGATGCTAGTTTCAATGCCATGGTTAAGATTTAAAGAGAATGCTTCCGGAAGATAATGTCATACCTGGTACCTATTATAAAATTAAAACCATGATGAGTACACTTGGCTTATCAGAAAATTTAAGTGATGCATGCCCCAACCATCATATCATCTATTATGGAGAAAAATTATCAAATGAGACTAAATGTCCAGAATGTGGTGAACCTAGATATAAACCAAGAAGACAAATGTTCCACAGAAGGTGCTCCGTTACTTTCCTATAGCCCCACGTTTACGACGACTCTATTATTGCAAAGAAACTGCTAAACTTGGCATGCAAATCATATCCGTGATGACTTTATGGAACATCCTTCTGACTCAGCTTGTTGGAGGGCTTTAATGGAGTCATCTTCCACTCACTACAAAAAAAGGCGGGATTGGCGTGCACATAAGCGCTCGTTATGTGCACGCCGAGTGCACGCCATGTGCACGCCAGACGACTGGGCGAGCACATGTGCTCGTTACAGCCGTGCTCGCTGATCTGAGAGTCGCCATGGGTGGTGGGCGAGCACTATGGGACGCTATGTGCTCGCCCGCCCGTCGGGCGTGCACATAAGTGCTCGCCGGTGTGATCGCCTTCTCTATTATCGGCGATTACACACGGAGCACTGGGCGAGCACATGTGCTCGCCCAAAGTGATTTCCAGGAAAAAAATATACAGGTTCGACAGGGATTTGACGCCCCGTCGAACCTGTATACCCTGCCAATAAACCACTGCAGGTATCTTCCTAAGGATATATGTATTATAGCAGATCGTAGATTAAGATAACTAGCACTAAAAATTTAAAGGAACACAATATACATGAATTCAGAAATAAACAATCTAATATAAGATCTAAATATTACAAACAAGTAAACGCCAACAAAGTTCATATAAATTAAAAGATGTTCTAAAGGTTTAAAAGAAAATACAGGTACAAACCACCAAAAATTTACTTCTTCTTTGATCTAAAAAATCTGGAGACTAAACCCTGCTTTGATTTCTTTTTTTCTTTCTCCTTTTCTTTGAACCTCGCATACATGCGTGCCTCTTCTTCAGGGTCGTTCTCCTCCTCCTCTTCGTGATCGGATTCAATCTCTTCAGGAGGAGATGCACGCCCTTGCGACCTATATTATATATGGAAGATATTTATCTATTAAATGCATTTTGTAGATATAGAAATTTAATTGTATTAATCATTCTATAAGAAGAATACTTACATGTACGCCGTGAACTCCTCTCGGAGCTTCGTCACCTGTTCCACCATCATCGCCATCTGCAACTCCATTGGAACTGAAGATTGGGACGTATGTGGTTGCGTATACGACGGCTGAGAGTATGCAGAATAGGAGTGACGATGTTCCTCCACATAGTATGGAGGAAGACCACCAAGCGTCTGCTTCCTATTCGCCACAACGTCCCTCTCCTCCAAAACCTTATAAGTTTTTCAATTTTTAATATAAAAGTATATATTAGAAAAAATATAGTAAGATAATATTTATCCATATATACCTGCTTCCAGATCTTTTTATCAAATGGTGGTTGCTCTCCAGTTGGATCGACACCCCATTTATCTGCAGATAGTGCCAGATAACGATCCTGAAATACAAAGTTTACCATATATATATATATGTTATAATATATCAATTAATTTTAAATAAACTGATAGACTTACCAACAATTGTCCGGCTTCAGGAGTGGACCATTGCGACTCTCCTTCTCTCCCACTCATGTGGGACCTCGACCACCACTCCTGAAAAGAGGGTTCCCTTTCCAACCTAGCAGCCTGAAAATTTTTTCAAGATCTATTAAAACATTGCATTATTTTAAAGTAGATCTCCAAAAAATAATTTTAAATCTTAATACCATCTCCGCTCTAATCTGATTGTGGCTTTTAGAGCCACTGGTAGACTTGATCCTTTGTTTTTGGCGGTTTGTCTTTCCCGCCGAAGATCTTCGTCCAAACTCATCATCCGCAACGAATGCATCACAGAAATCGGCCCATCTGCAAGGATTACGTTATGATAATTGGTTATTTTAAAAAGTGTAATAAAATTTATTTGACAAGTATAATACCTATCCTCCGTACACCATGACGACGGGAACCTCTTCATCTCCTCAAAATTCATCTCCTCGCATCCCGTCTTCGCATGCGAGTCTCTCCTTGCCTTGAAAAATGTATCGCTCATTCTCTTTTCTGCCAAACGAATGAAGGCTCTACGATAAACCTCCTTCCCCATACCAGTGCCAAGGCGAAACCTACTCTGAAAAATAATAACAATTTATAAGATACAAAAAACTTGATCAAAAAATTCTGTATCACTTCTAAGCAACATTTCTTACCAGAAACATGTCAAAAAGTCTCTCCTGCTCTGCAGCAGGGATGCGACACCACCTAAATTGCATTGAAGTCAAATGTGTCTTTATTATGTTGGTTATCTCCTTTGCCACCCTGTTGCTGTTCAAAAAATCCCTGCATTTACCAAAAAAATTAACTTCCATACAATTTAAAAAAATTTGGAAAATATTTAAAGATAAAATCTATAAAATTTTTACCTCCCATCAGCCGTAACCTCCAACAAAGGGTGGGACGCCGACGTCTGTCCAACTACAGTGGGTAAAGGCACGGATGTGCTCGGCCGTCCAGAAGAAGGAGAGTCAGAACCCATCGATGTCCGGGCTGGTATGGGGACCTGGACTGGGAATCCTGTAGGGGCTGCTGAGGTAGATGGCTCTCCATAGCCTCCTACGTAAAAGGGTGGCGGAGGATAACCAAGAGACTCGTAGTAAGCTATCACCCGACGAACCTCGTCGGACTGTGAATCAGGAGCAACATCTGGGGTGGGTTGCCTACTGGAAGAAGGTGTGTCTGAGGAAGAAGGACGATTGGATCTATGTGATCCATGCGACCCACCACGTCCAAAACCTGCCATGTCTGTAATAATGATGCATTACATAGTTATTATTTAAGATTTTAGTTAATTCAATTATAATTGTATACTAGTACTTACAACTAATCTTCATCACTTATTTCGGTGGGATTAAATGATATTTCTTCATTTTCTGAGTTTTCTGAAAAATCATTACTGGAGTCCGTATCATCTTGTAAGTCAACACACAAAACTTCATTATCAGCCAATCGAATCGATTCGATTACTGGGACTTCTTCCGTTAAGTCTATTCTTTCATTTGTCGGTGTAAATGCTTCATCTATATCATTGATGAATACCCATTCATCACTCTTTATTCTTATATTTTAGCTACAAAAACCGTTGCAAATACATGTAGATATATGTAAATATCAATAATTAGCAAAAGCATGCATTTTGTAAAAATATGTAATTAGCATGTTTTTGTGCAAAAATAAAAGAATAAAGAGGAAAAAGAAAAAGAGGGAAATATTTAGAATAAATATTGAGCAACCTAACCCAAGGGAGGGCTCAGCATGGGCCTGACCGCATAAAAGCCACAAGTAAAGGGAGATAGGGGCTCATGTGTATATATATTTATGTAAATAAATAAATAATATTTTCCTCAACCAAAAAAATATATTTGTACATATTTTGTATATATAGAAACTATGGAAAACAAAACAAAAATTAAAAATCAAAAATTCAAAAAGAACCCTTCATCATGTACATAGCTCATCATCTCTCTATTTATTTCACCTTGTAAATAAAGCTATTTATTTTCAAAACTTTGTGTAAATATTCCTTTTTGTGTTTTGTAAATAAATAAAATAAAAAGAATTAAACCAAAAATCAAATAAAAATTACAAAATTAAAACACAAAACTACCTTGTATATATACCATGTATATAAGTATAAATAAATAATTATTTGACCGATGTATATAAATAATAAAAATAAAATAAAAATAGCCTTTTATTCCTCATTTTATCCTATAAATAAATAAAATATAAAATGGGAATAAAAATGTATAAAAATAACTAATTAAAGAATCAAAAATCAAAAATCTACTTAATGTATATATACCTATGTATAGCTAATATGTATATACCTTATTTTAAATTCCAAAAATTAATTAAAAATCACAAAAAAATAGAAAAAATTAAAACAAACATTTTTCATGTTTTAAGTTTTTGGAAATTCGGCCATTTAAGGCCTCAAAAAAAATCAAATAAAATTCCAAATATTGGCGGGCTCTGATTGGTCCACGGGGGATTGTTGACCCCCGGTCAACACCTCCCCCAGGACCACCAGAGCCCGGGCTTGAGTATTCGACCCGCCTTCTCGGATATCTCCTTTGTTGACCCGATTCCCATTCACCCCAAATCCGGGTCCGTTATGACCTCAGCACATCCGAGAAGCTCGCCGGAGCTTCTGCCTCGAGATCCGCGCTTCGGCGCGCCCTACCCGCCACCTCCTTTCCGGACCTTCATGCGTATATAATCCGAGCTCCGCCGCTTTCTCGCGCCATCTTTGGCTAGCCATTCTCTTTCCTGTGAGCTCCACTGTGTCCACCGAGGTGACAGCTCGCGCCGGCCTGTGTCGCAGCGAGGAGGAGGTGCGTCTACCATCGATCCGGCCTCTTGTAGCCGCCGCGCTCCGACGACCATCTGGAGCTCGAGCCTCGGGTGTTGACGACCCTTGAGGCAAGGACCAGGAGTTAGCCACACTCCAGCCCAGTCTCCCGCGTCATCTAGGTAATCTTCTCGCCTTTCCATTTCGCCTAATTTTCGATTTCGCCCAATTCGACCTCTCGCCGTGTTCCTCTGATTCCGATCAACACGCGTAATCTCTCGATCATCGGAGCACCCTATCATCTTCGCCATCTCCCTGCGCACGTTCTTCACCCACGCATTCACCCCAGCTCGCCCCGGAGCTGGGAGTCGAGCTCCACCGTCTCCGCCTCGCCGGAGCTCGTTCGCCCCACCGCACAGACCACCTTCACCCCGCTTCCTTGGGTCGAGGCATTTTGCCCTCGACCCGCGAAGCGTTCTGGTTGCTTTGCAGGTTCAAAGGGAGGCATCTGAGCCCCCCTTACATTCCAGGCCGGAGCTTCGCGCCGCCAGCCTCGCCGGAGCCCCTCCAGGGCTCGGTTGGGCCATCGGCTACCACCATCAGCTGCGGGGCTGCACCAGGAACGTGTTCCGAGCTTTAGCAGCAGCTGAGGAGGACCGGAGTTCACGCAGGAGGCCGGCGAAGTTCGCCGGCGTCGAGTTCTTCCTCCATCATCCAGAGCCGTCCGATGACGCCTCAGCTCCTGTTCTGATCGTGAGCGTCCATCTTTCGAGGAGCAGTAGCCGTCGATCCATCTGAGGAGTGCATCCGGACCGTTGATAGCAGAGGAGAGAAGCACCGGAGTCTCGGACGTTAGATCATCCACGTGGCTTCGTCTCCACCGTCGATCGAGCCCAAGAAGAGAAAAGAAGGAGAGCGCCATCCAATCTCAGCCGTCCGATCACCACGTGGCGCACATCTGGCCGTCGGCGAATAAAGGGGTAAATATCTTAGGACCCCCTCGTAGTTTGTCATTTTACTTTTAGTCCTGTAAATAGTTTTAAAACTTTATTTGCGTAGGGTAAATTGCAGTAGGGACCTTGTGCTTGTTGTTAATTGCATGTATGCCCCTGTTTGTGTGTGACCACGTGCTTCGTCACGTGTGTATCTGGGCTTTTTATACTTTTAGTCCTGTAGATCTGGGATGTTATGAATGGAATGAATCTTTTTGAGTAATTGCAGTTATGCCCCTGTGAGTGTTTTTATTACGCATGTGCGGATTTTAGTGGGCTTTTTGCAACCCGACCCTTGGACCTTTTGGTACCCGTTACCAAAAGGTCCTGGAACGTGGTTTTTATTACCATTTGGTCCCTGTGTGCCCCAGCCACGCGCCACGCACGTGACTTGCTGGGTATTTTGCACCAGAGCCCCCAGATTCTCGGGTATTTGCACATTGGTCCTTGTGCACTATGCTCCCTTTGCATTTTTGAATAAAATATCAAACGACCTCCAAATCCAATGAGATTTTGACACATGGCTCCTGCCATGGTGTAGAAATTTTAGGGATTTTTGAGGACATTTTTGCTTCCATTTATTATTTTTAAAAATCCAAAAACATCTATTTCAGCTACTGTTCATCTTTGAAAATCATAAAAAAATATAAAAACCCCACCAAAAATTCTAAAAAAATTAGATACTGTTGTTTGCTTGTTGTTTGATTTTCTAGCCAATTTTGGCTATTTTTCATCACTTAAAAACCTTAAAAATTGCAAAACCCTCAAAAACTCATAAAACTTCTAATAATTAATTTAAAAACCCAAAAACAATAATTAAGGTGCCCAAATTTTCCTTATTTTTCATAGATTAAAGGAAAATTACCTCCAGGGCTTAGTGAGACTCTTAGATATTTTATTTTTGAGTCTCAAGCCTTGCTGGACAGTACCTCTCCTGTTTTGCATTGTTTGATTTTTACAAAATAATCTACCCGTCAGAAAAATATCAAAAATTAACCAAAAACACTTAAAAACATAAAAAACACAAAAACAATTTTTTCTTAATTTTTGCATTATTTTTGGCGTGTTTAATACATTGTTGAAGTGGGCTTGAGTTCACTCTATTCCATTTTCTTTATCTTTTAAAAATCCAAAAAAATTTAAAAATTCATAAAAACCACTAAAAATAACTTTTCTTGTATTTTATTCTATTGTGACTACTTCGTAGGCTTTCGAGCCAACCCGTGCTCCTTGTGTTCGACCCTGGGAGCTATACCAGGTTAATCCATAGCTAGACCGCTCTATTTTGTGCTTGATTGTTTTTATCTGAGTTGAGTGGTTGATTTTTCTTGATATTCTCCGTTTTTGTGATTGAGGTCGCAACGACCATTTTCCGACCTTTACCTCGATCGCATTCTCGGGTTATCAGAATGGCGCCGTTGCCGGGGAGCACGGCTTAGTAGTCTTTTAGATTTTTCCGCGGCTTTCGAGTTTCGCGGCTTTTTGTATAGATTTTTGTAGATATACATATTTTCTGATATTTCTGAATAATTCTGGACTGACCACACTTCTCTCTATTTTTCTTGCGAGGGCCCGAGGAGCGAGGGCGGCATTCTTAGGAGCGCCGGAGCACCCGAGCAAGGCGGAGGCGGCTTCTTTCTTCACGAAGCCGCAGGAGAGAGCGAGAGAGAGAGAGTTGAGTGGGTGAGGTAGCTTAGGATTTTATTCATTCATCATTGTAATAATACAGGTTTCAGACTTGTGGACTTGGACTGTTTGGACTCCAGGGTCTGTTTCGCCGAGCACCGGTGTGCTCGGGGGACCCTTTAGACTTTAGCGGTTTTTCGCGGCTTTTTTGCGGCTTTTATTCTTTTCCTTTTTTACTGTCTTTCCGGTGTTTACGCGGCTTTTTGATCGAGCCCCTAGCAGTAGGATTTTCTGGTGACTGTGCCGTAATAGTAGGATCCCCACACTTAATTGCTGATCTGTTCCTATAGATCGTTAATTGGACCTACTAAAAATAATTAATAAAAATAACCGATTCATCTTCCTTCGCAGCCTACGTGCCGCGAGCCTGCCCCACAAGCGCTAACTCCTGAACTCGACCTGTCGAGAAGAGGAGGGGTAAGCCAAGACCGGACTCCTTGGCTTGAGGGTCGGTGATCGGTTAGACGGTTCTACGCTAGCACTGCTGTTTAGGACTCGGTTTTTACCGCTTGCATCATTTAGGTAGTTTACTTTCCTGCCTTTAAATTTATGCGCGGATCATATTGCATGTAGAGTGCTGGAGTCAGGTACGCCTTCCTTACTTTGCATGCATCATTGATTTCATCGTGCATCGGCTTTTTCGTCTTCTCCCCCTGTTTTCGGCTTAAATAATCAGGAGAACCGAAAAATTCGTTAGGCCTTTTTGCTTGCTTTGAAAAATATTAAAAAGAAAAACAATAAAATCGGGACTGCTAATCATACTTGATCATTAAAAACTGCTCACCCTAAAAACTTTGTCTTGGGGAGAGCAACCCCCTCATTGTCTGGTTTGGATGCGCGAGAGAGTGACCCGCACCCTAGGTAGAGCCTCCCGGTGCTAGACCCGACTGATTACCGACTTCTTAGTGCGGGCCAGTCGGTTGGGGCTAGTATCGGATATCCTAACAGGTCACGTAAGCGCTCTGATACTTTGTGTGTTCACCAAAATAAAATAGACAAGATAATTTGACCGAACTTTCACGGTCTTCAGCTCGTGTTGTGTTGGTGAACCGGGGGTTTGTTTTGTGATCATAGTTGATTCCAGATCTCATCCGCCCTACTCGCCCAGATCAAGATGATGGGTAGACGGTCTCTTAGGCAGCCTCTGGTTGCACCGCTTTCGGGCACGTCTACCCGATCATCTAGGTTGGCTCGTGAGAGCCTAGACCAGCTCTCCGAGTCCGAGTACGATTCCGCCCTGTTCCCCCTCGACCCCCTTTCTTCTGGTATTGAGAGACATGAGCCTGAGGAGAGATTATCAGATTTGACAGCACCTGAGTTGGGCTCATTTGATTTTGCAGACGTCGTTATGGCCGCCAGAGCAGACGATTCCCCCAGAGGTCGACAGGGAGACCATCATGTTGTATTTGACCAGGGGGCGATCAACTCCACCCTGATCGCATCACTCGAGACGGTACAGCAGCAGCTTCGTGATCAGGGGGCGTTTATGATTGAGATGAGGCGTGAGTTGGAGAGGCTCAGAGCAGAGCGAGGATCAGAGCAGAGCGAGCCTGAGGAGTTGCTTGATGCAGATGCCGCACCCGCAGCAGCCGCAGCAGCAGCAGCAGCCGCCGCCGCCGCAGCGGCAGCCGCCGCGGCAGCGGGAGGACCACCACAGCCGATGCGGGCGTTACACAACCCCGGATCCACTCTGATGCATCACTGGGTGGTAGTGCCAGCTATCGTGGGGGACTTCAAGTTCCCCCCGAACACCTTGCAGCTACTACCCCGATTCCACGGGCTAGCCACCGAGGAGCCCCACCTCCACCTCCAGGAGTTTCTTATGATCTGCAGCACTGTCCACGATCGCCACGTGGACCAGGACACTATACGGATGATTGCCTTCCCGTTTTCACTGGCAGACAGAGCAGCCAACTGGCTGAAGCACTTAGGGAAGTTTGTGTATACCTGGGAGCAGCTCCGCACCGAGTACTTGAAGAAGTACTATCCACTCGGGCGGACGAATGCAGCGAGGGCCCTGATTAGCAACTTCTCCATGTTCCCCAACGAGCAGTTCCACGAGGCTTGGGAGAGGTTCAGAGAGCTCTTAGACAGATGCCCGCACCACGACATATCGAAGCCGAACCTAGTTCAGAGCTTTTTCAGCGGGTTGACGCCAGAGCTTCAGGGTCTGGTGAACGCTTCTTGCGGCGGGTCCTACTTCGCCAAGGACCACGAGCAGGTCTGGGCCATTTACGAGGAGATGTCAGAGAACTACATGGTGATGTCTCAGACCAGGCTCTATACGCAGAAGACCCAGCCACATCAGCCAGGACCCGTACAGTACCAGAGGATAGCACGGGTAGATGCAGGTCCATCCAGTTCGTCCGCGGTAGCAGCAGCACAGGCCGAGTCGTCCGCTGCGGACATGGGCATTATCAGCGAGAAGTTGGACCGCATGGAGCTGATAGAGAAGAAGCAGTGCCAGAGTATCACGCAGATGGAGCAGATGGCACAGGTCTTGAGCGACATGAAGACACAGCTCATGTGTCTCCAGGAGACACAGACGGCTTCGCAGCCCCGTCTTCTCTCGCGAGGCGATACCGGCGGCAGCAGCAGCTCGTCCCAGCGCTCCAGCTCCTCAGAGCAGCCTAGACAGGTTCACTTTGTACAGGCGGAGCCGTACCAGCAGCCGCAGCCCACCTACCAGTCTCCACCATCTTCAGAGATGCAGATGGTGCTCTACCAGCCGGACCAGCCATTGGCAGTACTACCCCCAGCCCCCTTGGATGCAGAGCCGTTGATGGATGTCAACGGGATCTGGTACGACCGTCCCCAGCCTGGGATCCGACGAGACCATCCCGGATTCAGGTGGGGGAGTGGTGGTGCCCAGCCCCAGCAGCAGCCGTCAGGTCAGGGAGGGCAGTACTCCCATCAGAGAGACCAGCACCAGTCGCAGCAGCAGCCCCCAGTGTACCAGCAGCAGCCATCCTATGGTCCTCGTCCCTATCAGCAGCAGGGACAGTCTGGGAGACGTGAGCAGCAGGCTCACCCGGGATACCAGCACCAGCAGCACCCTCCGTCCTACCCCTCTCACCCACAGCAGTACCAGCAGCCTCACCCACAGAGAGGCTACCCGTCGGGCTCCCACGAGAGCCCTGCCTTGGATGATATCGCCCGCCTCCTCACGGACCAGCAGGCGACCTTCAGACGGGAGATGGATGAGTTCCGCCAGGAGATGCGGGACTTGGTGAGAGGGAAGGCCGCCATACCTGCACAGATAGAGCCCAATCCGAACAACCTGAAGCGGAAGTCTGAGCAGGTAGTACATACTGAGTTAGCCACTCCTAGCGATCCATTTGATGATACTTCTTCAGATCTGTTTGATGTTGATTTTGCCACGCTTAGGAGCGGTAGTACCCCAGCCGGCGGCGGCGCCTCAGCTGAGCACCATCCAGAGGCGCCCCAGGAGGAGGAGGAGGAGAGCGGTACTGAGGCCGCTCCAGTCGATGATGGTGGTACTGAGGCCACCAATGATGCTGATCCCACAGGCGGTACTGAGGCCGCCACTTCACCAGATCGAGGAGGTGGTACTGATGCCACCCTAGCAGCAGCCGAGCCAGCGAGCGGTACTGATGCCGCCCGACGTCTACCTTCACCAGCAGCAGCAGAGCAGCCCGTCCGTGGTGGTACTGAGGCCACCGGTGTCTGTAGAGAGAGAGTTGTTGTTTTTCCTCGTGGTCATGTATCTCAGGATTCTGTGATGAATAAAGGAAAAGGTTTACTTTCTTCTGGTCCCACTGTGTTGCATGATGTATGTGTGGATCCGGTCCTTGAACCGCGTAGATCTTTTCCTAGTCCTTCATCTGAGAAGGACCCAGTGATCCCCTTCCCTAGAGCCCTTCAGATTGGGAAGGGGAAGAAAAAAGAAAATCTCAAAAAGAGAGAGTTTGAGGAGTTCAGCCAGAGCATGATTGATAGATTCCACATTCAGCTGACCCTCCAGGAGGCTTTGCAGCACATCCCCCTTCTCCAGAGATCTTTGAGAGAGAGGACTACAGTTAGGAGGAGGAGGAGGAACCATACTTCAGAGATACATGTGCTGACGAAAGCCACGTGCTTCGCGATCCAGAACCGACTGCCAGCCAAGAGGCCAGATGCAGGGGCCCCGTATGTCAGTTGCCAGATTAGTGAGCAGAGGTTCGACCGTACTCTTTTAGATAGCGGATCGTCGATTAACCTTCTTCCGGCAGCCCTTCTCGACCGCTTCGAGTTGGGCACTCTTCGACAGAGCAGGACAGTCCTTCAGTTCGCTGATCGATCTGTCAAGAGGCCGAAGGGGTTATTACGAGACGTTATCGTCACGATTCAGGGCCTGAAATTCCCCGTGGACTTCGTAGTGTTGGACATGGAGATCCCTGAGTCAGTGACTGATACCCCCATCATCCTTGGTCGTCCGTTCTTGGCCACAGCCAAGGCGGTGACTGATCATGATAGCGGGAAGGTGTACTTTCGCGTCGAGGGCGAGAGTATACAAATAGAGACGGTCGAGGATTACAGAGCCAGACTCAGAGCCAGCTCAGATGCGAGTACCGATACAGAGCAGCTGACAGACGCAGAGCCAGATATCCACCAGGACTGCGATTTTGTGATTTCTGACGATGAGGCAGCTTGGGCAGATCATGAGACACAGACCACTCTCTCACTTTCAGATACAACTGATGCAGAGACGATAGCAGAAGAGAG
Organism: Ottelia alismoides; assembly: GCA_037367405.1. Lineage (NCBI taxonomy): Eukaryota > Viridiplantae > Streptophyta > Magnoliopsida > Alismatales > Hydrocharitaceae > Ottelia > Ottelia alismoides. The sequence goes on along the minus strand of JAZKJV010010592.1, from coordinate 197,683 downwards.
TCTGGAGAGCACAGACCTGGTTCAGGATACCATAGAGGCAGCAGAGCCGGTCCTCGATCGCAGCACGATGATTAGTGATGGTGGTGCTGATGCCACCTTGTTGTTCGGTGGTACTGATGCCACCGCTTCTGATACAGATCTCTCGGATTCAGAGTCTGATTGGGCCGATTGCTATGATCAGATGCCAGACATGAGTCCATTTGAGCCTACAGTTGAGGAGGAGGTAGAGGCAGAGCAGAGCAGAGATAGTGCAGTTGAGCCGCCTTCTCCCGATCCAGTTTGCGAGAGTACGCTTTCACTTTCCCAGGCAGATTTGGCAGACCTTGCAGCTTTCACGCAGTTCCTTCCGCAGCCAGATTTGCCAGCACCCAGCATTCCAGAGCGAAAGCCGCTCCCTACTTCGCTGAAGTATCGATTCCTTGCGGGCGATCCAGAGATGTACCCAGTCATCATCTCAGCCGAGTTGACTGGAGAGCAAGAATCCCGTCTGATGGGGGTTCTTGAAAGGAACCGCAAGGCGATCGGATGGAGCGTAGCGGATCTCCATGGGATTAGTCCAGCAGTGTGCTCCCACCATATCTATCTTGAGGAAGGGGCGAAGCCGTCGCGTGAGTTCCAGCGGCGACTGAACCCCAACCTGAGAGAGGTCGTTATGAAGGAAATATCCAAATGGTGGAGCGCAGATTTTATTTATCCCATTTCCGACTCCAAGTGGGTCAGCCCCTTGCATGTGGTGCCCAAGAAGACGGGCATCACGACTGTGATCAGTGAGTCGGGAGAGGAGATCGCTACACGAGTACCCACTTCTTGGAGGGTTTGCGTTGACTACAGGAGACTCAACCAAGCCACCAAGAAGGATCATTTCCCCCTGCCCTTTATTGATCAGATCATTGAGAGACTGGCAGGGAAGAGCCATTATTGTTTCCTGGATGGGTACTCGGGCTACAACCAGGTGGCCATCGCTCCTGAAGATCAGGAGAAGACCACCTTTACCTGTCCCTTCGGCACATATGCTTTTCGACGCATGCCATTTGGGCTATGCAATGCCCCTGCGACTTTTCAGAGGTGCATGCTGTCGATCTTTTCGGACATGGTAGGGGAGTGTTTTGAGGTCTTCATGGACGATTTCTCGGTCTACGGCGACGGATTCGATTCTTGTCTTGACTGCCTAGACCGGGTACTCCAGCGATGTATTGAGTTCCATTTGGTACTATCTTGGGAGAAGAGTCACTTCATGGTGACTCAAGGGACGGTGCTTGGCCACATCATCTCCAACAGGGGCATGGAGGTGGATCCGGCCAAGGTTGATGTCATTGGAAAACTCACACCGCCGTCCAATTTGAGGCAGTTACGGTCATTCCTGGGGCATGTTGGATTTTATAGGAGGTTCATTCAGGATTTCAGCAAGATTGCCCGACCGTTGACTGACCTCTTGACGAAAGACACCGAGTTCCTTGTAGATGACAAGTGTCTCTCGTCTTTTGCGACTCTCCAGCAGCATGTTATAGAGGCTCCTGTCCTCCAGCCGCCTGATTGGTCTCTCCCATTCGAGATCATGACGGACGCCTCCGATTTTGCCGTGGGGGCAGTGCTGGGACAGAGGAGGGATGGAGTGCCATTTGCCATACACTATGCTAGCCGCACATTGGATTCCGCCCAGAGGAATTATACGGTCACAGAGAAGGAGATGCTAGCAGTAGTGTTTGCCTTAGATAAGTTCAGATCATATATCATTGGATCTAGGGTGACTTTGTTTACAGATCATACCGCCATCAGGTACCTTATGGCAAAGAAGGATTCCAAGGCCAGACTGACTAGATGGATCCTTCTACTCCAGGAGTTCGACATTGAGATTAAGGATAAGCCTGGAGTCAAGAATGTGGTGGCGGATCATCTCTCCCGATTAGAGCAGCCTGAGGATTCTGAGCAGATTGATCCTATTCGTGATACCTTCCCAGATGAGGCGATCCTTGCTATCGCCTCACTCCCGTGGTATGCCGATATTGTGAACTTTCTCGTTGCAGGGAAAGTCCCACAAGATTGGCCCAGGCAGAGGCTTGAGACCTTCCTAGCGAAGGCCAAGTCCTACCACTGGGAGGATCCCATCCTTTACCACGAAGGAGGGGATAGCGTCTGGCGTCGGTGTATTCCTCAGGAGGAACACCATAGCGTCCTCACTTACTGCCACAAGCTTGAGGCAGGAGGACATCATTCTGGGAGGAGAACGGCACAGAAAGTGCTCCAATCCGGCTTGTGGTGGCCTACCCTCTTCAAGGACTCGGATGAGTTCGTGAAGAGGTGTACTGACTGTCAGAGGATGGGCACTTGTGGACAGCGTGATATGATGCCGATGCAGCCCATTCACTTCTGTGAGGTCTTTGACGCATGGGGCATCGATTTCATGGGTCCATTCCCTAAGAGTCAGGGATTTGAGTACATTCTGTTGGCCGTTGATTATGTTAGTCGTTGGGTTGAGGCTATCCCCGCCCGAGCCGCTGATGCGAGGACAGTTTGCAGATTTCTGAGGAAGCATATCATCACGCGGTTCGGGGTTCCACGAGTTCTTATTTCTGATGGGGGGTCTCATTTCATCAACGACCAGGTGAAGGCCCTTGCTAGCGAGTTCAGTATAGACCATCGTGTTGCCACACCTTACCATCCACAGACGAATGGTCTAGCTGAGGTGTCGAACAGGGAGATCAAGACTATTCTGCAGAAAGTCGTCCGCCCTGACCGAAAGAATTGGTCACAGCTTTTGGACTCGGTCTTGTGGGCATATCGGACGTCTTTCAAGACTCCATTGGGTACATCTCCCTTTCGCCTCGTTTATGGCAAGCCGTGCCATTTACCTGTTGAGCTGAGGCACAAGTCACTGTGGGCAGTCACTGATATTCTTATGGATCCAGATGGTATAGGAGACCAGAGGAGGGCAGAGTTAGCTGCCCTGGAGGAGCTTAGAGATGCAGCTTTCTCAAGCAGCCTACATTATAAGGAAAAAGTGAAGGAGTGGCATGATTCTCATATCAGCCACAAGCATTTTGAGATTGGACAGAGAGTGTGGTTGTTTGATGCGAGGCTTAGACTATTTCCAGGGAAGCTACAGAGCAAATGGAAGGGACCTTTTCTCGTCAGAAAGGTGCACGACAATGGTAGTCTTGATATATCCGAGTTGTCTTCTGAGAGCACCTTTCGAGTGAACGGCCAGCGGCTCAAGCCATTTCTAGATCATGAGCCGCAGGACGTTATCATCTGTGCCCCTATTCATTTTGCGTGAGATGCGGTCTTTTGACTCACATCTTTTGCATCTCAAGCCTGATTTTCACTGTTCCTCCACCTGTATAGATCCAGTTGTCCGTATCATTCTATTCTTTAGTCCCACATCCCTTTCTCATCTTATGATTATGCTATACTTAGGGTGTACTTTACCCTAAGTATAGGGGGGATGTCGGACCTGCGAGTATTCTCTTCAGTCGTTTTGCCCCTGTTTTGCTGCCTATACTTAGGGATATTTTACCCTAAGTATAGGGGGGGCAGATTCTGTATCTTCTTCACTCGGCTATCCCTTCATGTACAGCTTGCTATACTTAGGATTAGTTGATCCTAAGTATAGGGGGAAACCACCGAGTTCCTCTCATTCTATTCATTTATTCGTTCCTGTACTTAGCCATTCCTTTTCACTTCCCTTTCACTAAGCACGAGTTATGTCTTCTTCATCGCTCTTGATCACTCTGAGGACATCGCTCGAGCTAAGTATAGGGGGGTGTGTATATATTTCATATATACTTTAGCCATAACTCGTACTTTGTGTGAGTGTGTTAATAAATAAAATGGCTAAAAATCACAAAAATTTAAAAATTTTCATGTACATAAACCTCTTTTATCCTTGCACATACATAGCTAGTGTACAAAGTATTTTTGTAAAAATGATTTCAAAAATCTTTTGTGTAAAGCTTGTGTAAATATGTTGTATCAAAATTATGTATATAGTACAAAATTTTTCCAAAATGTTTTGAAAATCAAAAGTTTGCAAAAATCTTGTGTAAATACTTGTGAATATCTTTTTGCAAAACTTGCACCTCATTCATCATCCATGATTTCAAAACATTTTTCAAAAATTTTGCATGATTGTAAAATACTTGTAAATAGCATCTTGTGTACAGATATGTATATAGTTTTTCCTGGATGAGAGTTGACATTTAAACTAAGCCTGGAATTAAATTGAGAAATGGAGCTTGAATAAGATCTTAATCCACCTAACTTTAAGAGGAACCTTATAGGACTTAGGGTTAAGGCTTTTCAGGTCCATAAGGACTTAATTCTTTGAGTCCACTGGGCTATGAGCATATGTCATCTTGATGAGCTTAAGTAGAACACTTAACAACACACGCATGACTCTTAGAGACAATGGCTTGACTTGCACCTGCACTTTACACATGGCTCTCCACGGATGAGGTGGTGAGGAGGCAGTTTCCTTTGGCTTGGGGTAGCATATGAGGGTAGTACTTCTAGGCGGAAACTCTCTTCTTCTTCTAGTGAAGGAAGTGCACCTCAACTTGGTCTAGTGGTGATGAAGACTAAAGACAGAAGCCGTGGGTTGCAATAAAGCTTCAAAAGAGGGATAGTCTACTGGCTCAAGGGGAAATTTCTTATATGCTGCACCATGTAGATATGCTGTACAGAAGTCTTTGAAAAAAAAAATGCAAAAATGCAAAAAGAACTCCAAAAAAGTGGTGGGTCGGATTGAAAATTTAATAACCCCACCGGAGTGTACATAGTCAAAGAAAGCAAAAGCTTATGGTATCAATGCTACATCTCATGAAGCTTGCAGCGGGAGACCTAGCTACACTGGCTAGGCTTCCAAAACTCTATACTTCTACCCCCTCTTCTTGAGCCGGTTGCACTTGAACTTAGAAGGGAATACCCCGCTTCTCGAGGAAAGAGTTGCTAGACCGAGGCATTAGAGTTACCAGGTTGAGGGAGGTTGTCTCTTTGTTGCTTCTGAGGTGGGGAGCCACATATCACTTACACTGCTTGGAAAGATTCATGGTCATTAGAGTTTGTGTATGTAGACTTGTTCTGATCTGGTTTATTGAGGAGTCTTGTCCATAGATTGGTGGAACTTAGAGGCTGTTGAGTTTTAAGCTTAAGTCCAAATAAGGTTCCGACACATTAATAATCCAAAGATCTGATCGAGCTCCATATTTCAATTTAATGAAGGAAAGTTTAATAACTCAACCTTGATCCATGCACATTCTCTTTTTCTTTTTCTTTTTCCTTCTTTTTCACTTCTTTTTCAAATAAGTGTTTGCTAAGGGACTAGCAAAGTATAGTATAGGGGGGTGATGAATACCCATTCATCACTCTTTATTCTTATATTTTAGCTACAAAAACCGTTGCAAATACATGTAGATATATGTAAATATCAATAATTAGCAAAAGCATGCATTTTGTAAAAATATGTAATTAGCATGTTTTTGTGCAAAAATAAAAGAATAAAGAGGAAAAAGAAAAAGAGGGAAATATTTAGAATAAATATTGAGCAACCTAACCCAAGGGAGGGCTCAGCATGGGCCTGACCGCATAAAAGCCACAAGTAGAGGGAGATAGGGGCTCATGTGTATATATATTTATGTAAATAAATAAATAATATTTTCCTCAACCAAAAAAATATATTTGTACATATTTTGTATATATAGAAACTATGGAAAACAAAACAAAAATTAAAAATCAAAAATTCAAAAAGAACCCTTCATCATGTACATAGCTCATCATCTCTCTATTTATTTCACCTTGTAAATAAAGCTATTTATTTTCAAAACTTTGTGTAAATATTCCTTTTTGTGTTTTGTAAATAAATAAAATAAAAAGAATTAAACCAAAAATCAAATAAAAATTACAAAATTAAAACACAAAACTACCTTGTATATATACCATGTATATAAGTATAAATAAATAATTATTTGACCGATGTATATAAATAATAAAAATAAAATAAAAATAGCCTTTTATTCCTCATTTTATCCTATAAATAAATAAAATATAAAATGGGAATAAAAATGTATAAAAATAACTAATTAAAGAATCAAAAATCAAAAATCTACTTAATGTATATATACCTATGTATAGCTAATATGTATATACCTTATTTTAAATTCCAAAAATTAATTAAAAATCACAAAAAAATAGAAAAAATTAAAACAAACATTTTTCATGTTTTAAGTTTTTGGAAATTCGGCCATTTAAGGCCTAAAAAAAATCAAATAAAATTCCAAATATTGGCGGGCTCAGATTGGTCCACGGGAGATTGTTGACCCCCGGTCAACACCTCCCCCAGGACCACCAGAGCCCGGGCTTGAGTATTCGACCCGCCTTCTCGGATATCTCCTTTGTTGACCCGATTCCCATTCACCCCAAATCCGGGTCCGTTATGACCTCAGCACATCCGAGAAGCTCGCCGGAGCTTCTGCCTCGAGATCCGCGCTTCGGCGCGCCCTACCCGCCACCTCCTTTCCGGACCTTCATGCGTATATAATCCGAGCTCCGCCGCTTTCTCGCGCCATCTTTGGCTAGCCATTCTCTTTCCTGTGAGCTCCACTGTGTCCACCGAGGTGACAGCTCGCGCCGGCCTGTGTCGCAGCGAGGAGGAGGTGCGTCTACCATCGATCCGGCCGCTTGTAGCCGCCGCGCTCCGACGACCATCTGGAGCTCGAGCCTCGGGTGTTGACGACCCTTGAGGCAAGGACCAGGAGTTAGCCACACTCCAGCCCAGTCTCCCGCGTCATCTAGGTAATCTTCTCGCCTTTCCATTTCGCCTAATTTTCGATTTCGCCCAATTCGACCTCTCGCCGTGTTCCTCTGATTCCGATCAACACGCGTAATCTCTCGATCATCGGAGCACCCTATCATCTTCGCCATCTCCCTGCGCACGTTCTTCACCCACGCATTCACCCCAGCTCGCCCCGGAGCTGGGAGTCGAGCTCCACTGTCTCCGCCTCGCCGGAGCTCGTTCGCCCCACCGCACAGACCACCTTCACCCCGCTTCCTTGGGTCGAGGCATTTTGCCCTCGACCCGCGAAGCGTTCTGGTTGCTTTACAGGTTCAAAGGGAGGCATCTGAGCCCCCCTTACATTCCAGGCCGGAGCTTCGCGCCGCCAGCCTCGCCGGAGCCCCTCCAGGGCTCGGTTGGGCCATCGGCTACCACCATCAGCTGCGGGGCTGCACCAGGAACGTGTTCCGAGCTTTAGCAGCAGCTGAGGAGGACCGGAGTTCACGCAGGAGGCCGGCGAAGTTCGCCGGCGTCGAGTTCTTCCTCCATCATCCAGAGCCGTCCGATGACGCCTCAGCTCCAGTTCTGATCGTGAGCGTCCATCTTTCGAGGAGCAGTAGCCGTCGATCCATCTGAGGAGTGCATCCGGACCGTTGATAGCAGAGGAGAGAAGCACCAGAGTCTCGGACGTTAGATCATCCACGTGGCTTCGTCTCCACCGTCGATCGAGCCCAAGAAGAGAAAAGAAGGAGAGCGCCATCCAATCTCAGCCGTCCGATCACCACGTGGCGCACATCTGGCCGTCGGCGAATAAAGGGGTAAATATCTTAGGACCCCCTCGTAGTTTGTCATTTTACTTTTAGTCCTGTAAATAGTTTTAAAACTTTATTTGCGTAGGGTAAATTGCAGTAGGGACCTTGTGCTTGTTGTTAATTGCATGTATGCCCCTGTTTGTGTGTGACCACGTGCTTCGTCACGTGTGTATCTGGGCTTTTTATACTTTTAGTCCTGTAGATCTGGGATGTTATGAATGGAATGAATCTTTTTGAGTAATTGCAGTTATGCCCCTGTGAGTGTTTTTATTACGCATGTGCGGATTTTAGTGGGCTTTTTGCAACCCGACCCTTGGACCTTTTGGTACCCGTTACCAAAAGGTCCTGGAACGTGGTTTTTATTACCATTTGGTCCCTGTGTGCCCCAGCCACGCGCCACGCACGTGACTTGCTGGGTATTTTGCACCAGAGCCCCCAGATTCTCGGGTATTTGCACATTGGTCCTTGTGCACTATGCTCCCTTTGCATTTTTGAATAAAATATCAAACGACCTCCAAATCCAATGAGATTTTGACACATGGCTCCTGCCATGGTGTAGAAATTTTAGGGATTTTTGAGGACATTTTTGCTTCCATTTATTATTTTTAAAAATCCAAAAACATCAATTTCAGCTACTGTTCATCTTTGAAAATCATAAAAAAATATAAAAACCCCACCAAAAATTCTAAAAAAATTAGATACTGTTGTTTGCTTGCTGTTTGATTTTCTAGCCAATTTTGGCTATTTTTCATCACTTAAAAACCTTAAAAATTGCAAAACCCTCAAAAACTCATAAAAATTCTAATAATTAATTTAAAAACCCAAAAACAATAATTAAGGTGCCCAAATTTTCCTTATTTTTCATAGATTAAAGGAAAATTACCTCCAGGGCTTAGTGAGACTCTTAGATATTTTATTTTTGAGTCTCAAGCCTTGCTGGACAGTACCTCTCCTGTTTTGCATTGTTTGATTTTTACAAAATAATCTACCCGTCAGAAAAATATCAAAAATTAACCAAAAACACTTAAAAACATAAAAAACACAAAAACAATTTTTCCTTAATTTTTGCATTATTTTTGGCGTGTTTAATAAATTGTTGAAGTGGGCTTGAGTTCACTCTATTCCATTTTCTTTATCTTTTAAAAATCCAAAAAAATTTAAAAATTCATAAAAACCACTAAAAATAACTTTTCTTGTATTTTATTCTATTGTGACTACTTCGTAGGCTTTCGAGCCAACCCGTGCTCCTTGTGTTCGACCCTGGGAGCTATACCAGGTTAATCCATAGCTAGACCGCTCTATTTTGTGCTTGATTGTTTTTATCTGAGTTGAGTGGTTGATTTTTCTTGATATTCTCCGTTTTTGTGATTGAGGTCGCAACGACCATTTTCCGACCTTTACCTCGATCGCATTCTCGGGTTATCAATCATCTTCCTGATTACTGGAATCATTGGAGATATAACTTCGAGAATTTATCTTCACAACAGTTACTGTTTCAATGCCCTTTCTCTTCTTTGATATTTGTGGTAGATAACATACTTGATCCGCTTGAGATGCTAAGACGAATGGTTCAAATCTGCGTATAAATTTCCTTTGCACCACGTCGACAATATTATTTCTTTTATCAAGTACTACACCTCCATTCGGTTCATACCAATCACACAAGAAAAGAACTACTTTATTCAAGCCTGGTATACTATATTCCACTTCTATAATCTCCTTTAAAATTCCGTAATAATTCACATGATCTTCATCATAACAAGATCCACGAACCATCACTCCATGATTTTGAGTTGTCAAATATTTACCGGAATTTAAGGTATGAAAACGATACCCATTACTGTAACATGAGTTGTACGATCGAACCTTATAAACAGGTCCTTCTCCAAAATATTTCATAATATGAGAATAGAAATCGCCACCGTCCAACTGTTTTGATCGGTCTTTAAACCACGCTGGAAATTGATTTCTATAAGTGCTCAAAACTTCTTCATCTGAATACATAGGATTTTCCTCCATAATTTTCTGTCTAAATTCCCTACAATTTATAAGAAAAAAATATTCATTACTTGTAATGAATATTTACATAAAGCAATTCAAATACTTACTGAACATATGGTGTTATTTCCTCGCAATTGTCTAATACGTATAACTCTGCAGCATCCTTCTCTTGTTTCGATAAGAAACGTTCAGTTGCTTTGCCTATTAGATGAGTGGATGGCCGAAAGATACTGATACAAGGTTCTTCGTCGGAAGAAATTGTCTCATTCCTCCCGCATCTATTGTGGATAGTCTCCACATCTTCTGGAAGATATCTTGCGCAGAATATTGCAACTTCCTCATATATATATTGTGAACTTATAGATCCTTCAACTTTACTTTTGTTTCAGACCTTTCTTTTAAGAAAGAACATAAACCTATACGAAAATATGTTAAACATTTAGACCAAATAGTAAAGAAAGAATGACTTTCCAATACATTTATTTACCTTTCAAACGGATACATCCAACGATATTTTACCGGTCCACCAACTTTTGCTTCCCATGGAATATGAATCATCAGATGCTCCATCAAATCAAAAAATGACGGAGGAAATATCTTCTCCAGTTTACACATAATCACAGGAATATTTTTTTGAAGATATTCCATCTCCATGCGGTGTATGCGTGACGAGCATAACACCTGGAAAAATCTGCTTACATCTGAAAGAGCATCGATAATATTTTTTGATAACAATCCTCTGAATACTAACGGTAGTAATCTTTCCATAAAAACATGGCAGTCATGACTCTTCATTCCCTTAAATGTAAACTTCTTCAGATCGACCAGATTGGAAAAATTTGATGCATATCCGTCTGGAAACTTCAATTTACTTGTCCATTCACAAACAAGCTTAACTTGATTTTTATCTAAAGTATAATTTGCTTTTGGAACTTCAACCCTTCCACTATCATGCTCCTTGATATGCAATTCTGGGCGATTACATATGAGTTGTAAATCACGACGAGACTTTACTGTATCTTTTGATCGACCGGTTACATTCATTACAGTGTAGAAGATGTTATCGAACACATTTTTCTCTATATGCATAACATCTAAGTTATGTCGTATCAGTAACTTACTCCAATATGGTAACTCCCAAAATATACTCTTCTTAATCCAATTATGACTGTCACCGAAACCAGGAAGGTTTTTTGTTTTATCTCCATTTTCTAAGACTGATTTTTCTAATTGTTCCAAGTACGATAATATCATATCTCCTGTCTTAATTGGTGGAGGATCTGAAAGATCAATTGTATTTCTTTTGAAAGAATGTTTCTGTCTTCGATATGGATGATTACTTGGAAGAAATCGTCTGTGACAATCAAAAAAACATGGTTTCTGACCGTGTTGAAGTTGAAATGATTTAGTACTATCCATACAATATGGACAACTTTTACGTCCATGCGTACTCCATCCAGATAACATTCCATATGCTGGGAAATCATTTATCGTCCAAAGTAGAGCTACTTTCATGTTAAATGTTTGACTCTTATTAGCATCATATGTATCAACTCCATCGACCCATAACATTTTCAACTCATCGATAAGAGGACGTAAATAAACATCAATGTACTTTCCCGGATGTGTAGGTCCTGGTACTAACAACGAAAGAAACATAAATTGTCGCTTATTACATAACCATGGAGGTAGATTATATGGCGTTGTCATTACTGGCCAACAAGAGTAATCTTTACTTCTTCCATGAGGATTAAACCCATCTGTATATAAACCTATAACGCAATTCCTTTTTTCATCATTAAATGTAGGAAAAGCTGACATCAATTCTTTCCAACAATCAGATTCAGATGGATGCTCCATATATTCATCGACTTTATGTTCCGCGTGCCATGTCATGTATTTCGCCGTTTCTTTACAATAATATAGTCGTTTCAATCTCGGAGTCAGCGGGAAATAACGGAGAATCTTTCTCGATATATTTTTTCCACTCTTACTAGCTGTCTGATATCTTGGCTCATTACATTCAGGACACCGGTCTAAATGTTGATGTTCACCGTAATATAAAATATGGTGATTTATGCATGAGTCTATTTTAACTTCTGCTAAACCCATCTTCCGCATCATCTTTTTGGTTTTGTAATAATTATCAGGTAATTCCGCATCTTCTGGTAACATCTTCTTAATAATCCTCAACATTGCATCAAAATTACGATCGGTCATATTATATTCCATCTTCATCGATAGAAGATCCGAGACCGCAGAAAGTTTTGAATATGTCTTGCAACCCAACCATAATGGCTCTTCCGCTTTTTTCAACAGCTCGTAAAATTCTGCAGACTCTCCATATGGTTCCTCATCATCTAACAAAGTATCATTGAATTCTGGACCCGCAACATTCATAACCATATCTGCAAAGGGATTAATATTGTCAGCTTCTTCCACATCATTCATTCTGTTCTCGAAATTCTCACCATGCCTCCACCAAATATGATATCCTTCCATGAAACCCATTCTATACAGATGTAACTGAGTTTCATCTTTTGATCTCTTCTTCATTAGACGACATTTCTTACACGGACACAAGATAGTTCCATCTGAATCCACAATACGGGAACCTTGTGCGTAAGCAAATTGTATGAATTCCTGAACACCTCTTTGAAAAGCATCTGCTATACGCCCATCTACTACACGGTTGTACATCCATTCTCTATTGGTCATATTTATGAACCTGAATTAAATAATCTAAAATGTCAAATCTAAAATATTGAGGATATCTAAACGTATAACATTTTTGAGATAAAAGATGAGAAGAGAAGTGTATTAATTATGTTATCACTTTAGCCCGTCCATAAGGATTCAAATTTACTAAAAGATGATCGTTGTCACAAGTATCTTTATTTCTAACGAAAATTCGGCAGCATAACCCTGCACCTCTCCCGTATACCCCATAAATCATTCGTAATTAATTATCAAAATAATCATATTATTGATTATTTCAATAATAAATATGACTGATTTGGTATACAGAAGAGGAAGGGGTTATGAACCGAATTTCCGTAAGAAATAAAGACACTGTGACACGGATCACCTTTTAGTAAATTTGAATCCTTACAGACCCCCTTAGTCCGGGACCTCCGAACTAAGGAAAGCTAATATAAATGTAATACTTTAAGATCATTTTACGTCATACATTTGTAAGTGCTACAAATGAGACTATAAAATAATCTTAAAATATTTATTCATTTATATTAGCCGGGCATTTACGTAAATTTGGCTAATTAACGATGGGGATAGGGATAAGTGTGATCCTTATTTAGTGCCTAATACAGTGCTTGGGTCACTAAAAGTTAATGGGCACCTGCAAAAAAAATTCGAACCTGCATACATCAAAAACCACGACCATTGGTCTGGGATAAACATCCCAAAGTGAGTCCAATAGTGCTGTGAAAAAATAAAAAAAATATAACACAGTTAGAGGTGATCAAATCCTCTAACGTGTTGCACACGCCACCCGTTGTGCAGGGCCACACACCACCCGGTGTGGAAGGACGCACTGTGTGTGAAGAATTTTGTGCGATTTTCTAATAATTACTAAATCATATTTTGGACTTATTATAAACCTATGTATAAGTTAATGTGATATAATTGGTCACATTAACTAAAAGATAATGTGATAATAAATTTATCACAGAATCAAAATTTTTGTTTGTAGTTATAATTTAACATCCATTATATAGTTCTTATTCTCAAAGGCTTTGTATCTCCCGTCACCTCTTTCAATGAACCTACTGTTATGAAACTAGTGTTATGGCACTTCTCTATATTAACATTATCTAATTTTGTTAAACTAGTCTCATGTCAATTCCCAATGAACCTAATGTTGTGAACCTAGTGTTATGAAACTAGTGTTATGGCACTAATGTTATGAACCTAATGTTATGAACCTAATGTCAATTATCAATTCTCTATATTAGCTAATGTTTCTCTCATCCCATCTATATCAACATTCACCTACATTATACCCATCTACATCAACATTCACCTACATTCACCTACATCAATATTTATTCACCTACATCAATATTAGACATATATATACTCAAATCTAACAACAACTACATATTAAACAACTACATTAAGCATAAGCAACAAGATTAACAACTAGTGATATTAAGTTTAACAACAAAACCATCAACAACATCAAAACCCTAATATCTAAAACAAGTATAAAAACGAATGAAATACACAAAAAAGAGAGAAAGGATGATAAGATATACCTAACGAAGGGTGTGTGCGTGATTGAATGGTCAAACGGACCTCTCTCGACGCGGCAATGTCACCACACAAATCGCCGGAGGAGAGGAATGGAGGAAGAAATCGCGCAGGAATGAAGAAAGGGGGCACCCAACGTTCTGTTTATGGGCGCGGGCGAGCACACTTATGTGCTCGCCCAGTGCTCTTTAGGTGCTCGCCACAAAAAGTGACACGCGCCTATTCCATCGCGCCTCGATTTTCAACTGGGCGAGCACATTTGGGCGAGCACATGTGCTATTAAAGTGCTCGCCCGTCTACAAAAGTATAAACGCGCCTCCAGATTCAAACGGGCGATCACTTGGGCGAGCACATGTGCAACCTACGTGCTCGCTCGGACCTGGGCGAGCACATGCGCTCGCCCCGTGCACCCTATTGTGTGCACGCCAATTGCGCTTTTTTTTGTAGTGACTTTTGATAACACTTAATGACACAATATGGTTCAGTTACCAAGCGTCTATTTGGTAACTGATTTTGATAACACTTAATGACACACCTTCCCTATGAAGCTAAAGTTGGTGGACCTGTTAAATACCGTTGGATGTATTCATTTGAGAGGTAAATTTTACCTTGAAATTATCAAGTTAAAGTATTAATTTTATGCAATCTCGTAATGTATGTTAACCTACATATAGGTATATGTTTTTCTTAAAGAGAAAGGTTCGAATTAAAAACAAGGTTGAAGGATCGATAAGTGCACAATACATTTCAGAAGAGGTTGCAAACTTTTGTTCAAGATATTTGTCAGACAATTTGGAAACTGTGCACAATCGTCCAATGAGAAATGAGTACAATGGCAACGATGATTTTTTAGTTAGTCTCTCTTGCTTCCGTACTTGTGGTCGACCTTTGAAAAAAGGGAAGCCATGCATGATGAGTTCTCAGGAGAAGGAAGTTGATGAGCTTTACGTTCTAGATAATATAGACGAAGTGACACCTTTTGCAGAGTATGTAACCATCACATTGTCTTTAAATCACAATATAAGTAGTTAAATGCTTAATCATTAATTTATTTTTGCAGGGAGTATAGGGATAAACTAATGATGGAAAATCCTATTTTTACTGATGACGACGTGGTTGAAGAATTTAGGAGGACATTCCCTGCATGGTTTAAGGAAAGAGTAAAGCTTATTGATCCAACAGATCACAGATATAAGATTTTAAATAATTTTGCACTCGGTCCAAATTATATGGTCATGTCATACGAGGATTTTTTAGGTATTGGGTTCCGATTTCATTGCCTTGACACGACCAATAACTTAACTACGTACAACTCTGGCGTGATTGTTAAGGGATCTTGTTACGGCGAGAACAACCTGAATTACTATGGGGTTCTCAATGAGGTGCTTGAACTTGAATATAATATTCCATCTCCTAATAAATCTCTTTTTATTTTCGTGTAACTGGTATGATCCACAACATGGCGTGGTTGTTGACCACGTACACAATATTGTAGATGTCATCCCTCGAAAGTATATACGAAGATTTAAACCTTTTATCCTTAGCACACAAGCAGAGCAGATATGTTATGTACCTAATGTTGGGGAAAAAAGAAAAAGAGATGATCGTCTCACTATGAGATACCACAAAATATTGCAATAATTCCTTAAACGTAATGCTTTTATCAATGTTCTTCTTTTGGTGATTCAACAAATTTAATATTTTGAAATGATTTGAGTAATGAGGTTGTGTATGTATACAGGAAATGACTATCACACGTGGTCGAGGTCCTAGGGGTTCACACCAGGACGATCGTCGTACCCCGCCCCCCAGTGGTATAATTTCATATCTTTGTACATTGTTATATGTTTGTTTCAATTAATAAAATTTTGTCTATAGGTGAACGTAATGATGAGGTTGCGAAGCTTGTCGCTTACATGCAAGAGAATGGTTTACAAGTCCCTCCACAATATGTTCATTATGTTCCTCAAATAGGGACACCTCCTAGTGTGACAAGTACTCGTCAGCCCACACTACAATCCTCCAGCCAACAACATAGTCCTCATGAGTCTGAGGGCCCCACACAGTGTCTACCCTCTCAGCCGACCCTACCTCCTCCACCTCAGGATCCACGCAGGGTCTTACAGTTTTTACGTGACGGGTATTTCCAACACATACTTATTATTTTATTGAATTTTTAGGTAGAACCTTATTCACAATTATGCTTTATCTATAATTTTATAAAATTGTTTTGAATATTTAGATATACTCTTGATCATCAGCTTGCAGTGGCTCAAGCGCTTAGTAAGGCCTTCCGCTCCATGCAAGATTGTTCCGACTACATATGGAGTTGCATGACACCCGATGAACAAGAGAGAATTTTGAATGGTTTCTACTTAAGAACTATTTTGAATGAAACATTTCATTCTTTAATTTTAAAATTGATTAGTAGTAACCAAAATTTCTATTGTACAATTTGTTTGCTTTACCCTTGGGCCACACAAAAGAAATGTATCAGCAAGCCCTGGTAAAATTAGCAACAGATCGTGTCAAAGACAATGTTTACATGGCAAGAAAAGCTGCAATTAAAAAGACTGATGATGTGGAAGATTGGGAGAGGGCAAAAGCATGTGGTCCATCATGGTGCGCTCCAGAAAGGTGGAGACGTTATTGCGATCTCTTTACTCAAGAGACTTTTCAAAAACGTTCTGAAGCGGGGAAGACAAATAGGGGGAAGCAGTCAATCAGATCCACTGATGGATCAAAAAGTTTTGGTACTCTGAGGATTAAAATGGTATGTAGAAGTTTTTATACTTTTTTAAGTTTCAACTTTTACCGATGATTAACATATGGACAATAATAGAGTGTTGCTGACAATCACCCCCCATCATTGGAAAAATGGTGGACTGCCACGCATACAAGTGGGGGTGATTGGTCTACACCTGAGGCGAAGGCGGTGATGGTATGCATACTACTACTGCTTTAAAATTATAGTTGTTTGGTATATAACTTAAAGAATTCTCTTGTAGGATCGTTACAAGGAGTTGTATGCAGAAAGGGTCGGTATCCCAGAATCTGAAGGGGAGGTGGACTTTGTTGCCATCTTATGGTAAGAAGTCCTTAAAGAGCGTGAATTGGGACCTAATAGAAGGCAGACTTTGGGTGGTTTGCCACCCAAGTTCTCATCATCTTCTGAGTCTACTGGAGCATCCACTTATTTGGGGAAGACCTCAATGTATAACACTCCGACATCACAATCAGGGGTATATGAGGATGAGTTTAGACAACTATCACAAGTTGTGATTTCACTGGTATCCACAGTTGGTACCATGTCATCTGGATGCAAAATTTATCTTCTGGAATGGTCTCTTTGAAGGAGGACGTAAATTATTTAAGGTATGTCCTATAGTCTAATTTATATTTTAGTACATACATTGATTCATCTTTCTAAATATTTTTGCAATGAATGAATTATTTTTCTTCTTATAACTAATAGGACTACAATTCCAAAAGTTCACGGGATGGAGGATTAAAACGAAGAGGAGGATGGAGCGGAGGATCCAGACGAGGACGAAGATGAAGACGATGCCAGCACATATAGAGTCTCGCATCGCAAGGGGGTTGTAATCTCGGAACCTACATAAAATAGAAAAGTGCCACAAAAAAAGACAAGGACAAGAAGAACAAGGGGAAGGAAAAGGCAAAGGAAAAGGAAGGTGTTTTTTCGGAATGGAGGAAAAGAAAGTTTTTATGGCAGAATGTTGTAACGTTAAGAACTTTAGTGTCTCTAAATGTAAGTCGTGAACTTGTAATTTTTATGCACTTGAACTTGTAGTTTTATATTTGCTGAACTTGTAGCTTTAGATTGTCATGAACTTGTATCTAACTTTCTATTATCTTCAACTAACAGATATGTGTCTTGATCTTTTAGCTTTTTAACTTTTTCTTTGATATATAGTCTTCAACTTGTAGATGTCAGCCATGTCTTGAATGTGTACCTTTCTATTTTCTTAAACTTTTAGCTTTATACAGGAGAGATTCATTTTTCTTAAAGATGATTACATTTAATTGTAGCTACAGTTAACATGTTGATTATATTATAATATTGATTGGAGGATCTCAAGAAGCTTGGTTGATTATATTATACTACAGGGGAATCATCTATTGTTAGCTACAGATTTTTTTTTGCAGTATAGCAGAGTTTGCGACTACTCGGCTACTATTTTGCTACCACAGTAGTAGCAATATGGTAGTCACAGGAGTGGACAAATAACTTCCGCTACTATATTGCGATTACCTCACTACTACTATAGTAGAGTAGTAGTAACATGGTTGTTCTTGTGAATGCAATGGTGGCAAAATACTCTATAAGTAGTCGTGAAAATACGTAACTGTGGTGGTCATTTAGTCGCAATATGGTGCTTCCTTAGTTAGATTCAAACCAAAAGTTTACGCTACACAGTGACAATATAGCGATGACGTACGACTACAACCTGCTACCATCGTACGACTACATTGTGGTTGCAGATAATTTGCGATCGTCTTGACCCGACCACATATTTTGCTACTAAATATGGTCGCAATAGGGGATTGCGACTACGTTGGCACCATCAGGGCACTACTTTACCACCTCATATGTGGTCGCAAAAACTGCATTTTCTTGTAGTGAATGTAAAGCTCGATTTGAAACTCATACCAGGATCCCGGATTGGTTTGTTTCATCGTCCACATAAATCTCCGGATATCAGCGTAGGTGATGAAGATACATTTCATCATCTTTATTCTATCATTTTGGTATCAAAAACCCTAGCAAATGCGTGTAAATAGCGCTAATTTATGTATCTTAGCATTCATGCATGTGCATGTAAATAGTGTATAAAATATTGTATTTAAAGATAAAATTATAGAATAAATAAAAGAAAAGAAAAAAATAAAATATTGTAAATATTTTATGACCCGAAATCCTGAGACCTAGGCATCTCGATGACTAGGTCGACAAGAAATAAAGTAGGGGGAGATAAGGGCCAAAATACAATAAAAATACCTCTTATTTATTCATTCTTTATTCATTTTGGGACCTATTTTTGGTTCTACTTTTTATACCTTAAATAAATAAACTTTGAACATGAAAATTGTAGATAATTAATATAGAAAAATACAAAATTGATTTCACCTAAAAATAATGTACATATGAAAAGTTATGATCTGAATAAGATTCAAGAACTCAAACTTCCCAGACTCGTATCTTGCAAATAAAAACTCCAAATGCATCAAACTCACCTTTAATTTATATAATTAAAAATAAGCTATTTAAGGCAGTGGAGTTTCACATTTGGCAGAGCTACGGTTTGAAAGTTGAGTTTTGGACCCTTAGTGTATACTTGTACAGATTAAAATAATCATTTTATTTATTATTCTTTATATTTATAATTTTATATTTTTATTATTTTGTAAATATTACTTATAATAAATATGTGTATTAAAATCAGAATAAAAATACAGAAGAAATACAAAATAAATACTTGTATATACATAATACATAGGTATAAGACCTATAAATATACTTGTATAATCCATACTTTTATTTTATTAAATATACAAAACACTTCAGAAAAATAAAATAAAAATATAATTAAGTGTATAAAAGTATTCTATAAATTTATAAAATAATAAACAAAATTAAATAAATTAAATACATAAAATAAAAATAAAATAATAAAATATATAGATATAGATACCTATAAGGGGTATAAATGTTAACTTGTAATTATACACCCCATAAAAATAATTAAAAATCATAATAAAATACCTTATAAAATAATAATTTATTTAATAATTAAAAATTAATTAATTCATTTTCTATTTTAAATGATTTTATAAGGATTTTTTCCAGGATTTTTCCTGGTTGGTCCACGTAGACCAACCAGGGGGCCTGGAGAGTTGATCGGCGGGTCATCTCTCTGACCCTCTACTGTAGCTTGTCAGAAACCTCATTTTCGCCCCATCTTTGCAGATTTTTCGAGGCTTTTACAAGCATCATCTCATGATAGCTCCTTCTTGACTTTTCTTCCTCGTGATGTGGTGATCCATGCCCTAGGCTTCTCTCGGGTTGTGGATCGCTGCATCGTCAGCCACACCTCGATCTTTGGGCACGCTCGACCATCCTTCAAAAACTACCCCAGTCATCCCTTCGATTTTTGAACCATATTTGGGCCTAGCCGAGACCTCCGAGTCGCTGCTTGGGATCCCCGGTGACAGGGGGTCGATCCCAGCACCTCATTGAGGTGCATCTCGTGCTCCGAGGCGTGTTCCAGCCACCTCCGGTGCCCGCCACCGTCGAGGTATCATCTCGGGCATCCCCTGTCTTGAGATCCTTTTTATTTGCTTTTTCTTGCATTTTTATTCCTAGCAGTAGCTGTAGCATCAACTTCCCACTTTCATTACGCCTTTCATCCATTTAACCACCCAAGTCATCACCTCGCCCGAGCTTGCTCCGGCGAGCTTTGTTTTCCACCTATCCACGCTTCTTAACCCACTGCGGGGTCGGGGCATTTTGCCCCGACTCCTTCGCGTTTCTCGTGCAGGTCCTGAAGCCAACACAACACCTAGGGGCAGTTTTGGACGTCGCCGCAGTGGGCTGGAACGTCTTCCCGCCGTGGGAGAAACCCGACGAGCTCCGACTCCTTTTGTCGCCACCAGGACCTAGAAGACCTCTCCAGGAGGTGATCTGGCCATTTTGAGAGCTTCAAGCTTGACGGAGGCCGGCGATGGAGCTCGGAGAATCTCGACCTACCGAAGGTCCTCCTTGTTCATCCAGCGCTGTCCTCCGCCGTCGGATTTGGCCGTGATCCTCTCGCACAGCAGTTGCCGTTGGATCAGCCTCGACATCGACCGTCGGATCTTCCCTGCAGAACCTGATCTCAGTCGTTGGCAGCCGAAGGGGCATCACGCCCTCCCAAGCTGACACGTGTATAAGTGGGGAGCATCCCACCGTCCATTAGCGCCCAGGCCTGGGGTATTTTACATACTCAATCCCAGCCATTTTTGTATTTCGTAATTAGGTCACAAACTTTAAGTTGCAGTTTTATATTTTTGTAATACTTGTAGTAACACCCCCCAGACTATTCTATATTGCGATTAAGTCCTCGGCCACGTCACCTCATGTGCCTGGTGCGCGTGAGGTGCGGGCATTTTGCGCTTGGGGGCTTAGGAGTTTAACTATTGTATTCAGTCCTGAAATATTTTGGCACAATTATATAACTTTGGATTATTAGCACAAAAGACCCCAGATTTTTGTTAATCGCAGAGCAGTCCTTCTTAGTTGCGCGTGTTTTCACACGTGCTTGGGAGTTTTGTATCGATACCCCTGTGGGTCCTGTAATTTACTTTTAGTCATTAAAGTTTAATTGCAGTATTATATTTTGTGTAAAAATTGCACTTAGGTCACTGACTTTCTAGATATTTGCACTTATGCCCCTGCCAGCTGTGTGATTTTTATTGGATGATTGTATTTAATTCGCATCATCTTAACTCGAAAAATTACCAAAAAATACCATAAGCTCCTGTTTGCTTACTCTGTCACGTCATATTTTTGCATTGCATTTTTATTACATTTTCATACTTATTAAAAATCAAAAACATGTATTTTCAGCACTGTTTGCATTAGAAAACCCATAAAAAATATCAAATCTTTTTGAAAATTTCCAAAAAGATTAGATTTTGCTTTTCTTATCATATTCTAGTGTCAATCCAAAAATCATTAAAAAATTCAAAGTAAAACTCCTAAAAATTAGAAAAACCCTAAAAACTTCATAAAAATCTAAAAAACCCTAGAAAAATTCTAAAAATACAAACTCAATTTCTGTAGCTTTCTTAGTTTATTGCCTTTATTTTAAAATTAATTTGAGGAATTTTGGATACTGTTTGATAATTTTTGTCCTCATTTTAATTTCGGCCAGTAGGTTAGTTCACTGTTTTCTTGTATTTTGACTTTTAGAAATACCAAAAACATTTAGAAAAATCTCAAAAAATCACAAAACATCTTAAAGTTATAAAAAAAACCTAAAACATTTTATTCCCTGATTTTTGGGCATTTTTCCTTATTTTTATAAATACTCATTCCTCTCTTTCCTTATATTGTATATATATTCTATTATTGAAAAAGAAAATAAAAAAATATAAAATATAAAAAGAAAAGATAAAATCAAAAAAATTAAAAACCAAAATACAAAATTAAAAATTAAAAATAAAATATAAAATATAAAATTAAAAACCCACGAAAAGAATTGCATCTTTGTAGGCACTTAATCACACTCACATTTTTGCACTTGCTTGATCTATCCTGCCTTGCTCCCTGAGTTTGATCTCTACATACTTACACCTATACACATTTTATGTAGAGTTAATAATAGATTTTAACACCACTTTTGTCTTTCATTGTTTGATTTATATATTGTGGGTTCATTGTTGATTAATTGAGGTTTAATGAGTGGTCGCCGCAGCGACATTGTGTTCCCGCTTTGTGTGGACTATTTAGACCCTCGCCAAATCTCAGTTATCAGTAGGACAACTCCATATTGCCAAAAATTGTCATCAATGCATGGTTCCTTGCTAACCAAGTTTTTTTGTATGAAATTATGACGTGGTATGTATATGAAACAAGACTCCTAATCACATTAGGGGTCAATGTAAGGTTGGATCTAAGAGTCTTTAAAAAAACCGACTAATAAATCTTGCATTGCAATATCGGCTATTAGTTAGCAGCATCAAATTACGACATGTATGCTCCTCTCGATATGTCCGAACCTTCCAAACTTCACTCCTCTTGCTGCAGCTAGCATGTAACCTCCAATTGCAATTAGGTAATGCACAACCTACAGTGTAAATGTATTTTTTCGACACGAGCACTTTGTATTGCACGTACTTTGCCATACTCCAGGTGCTTGCCGCATCAATTAAATCATTTTTAGAATTAAAATATCTACTATTCCAATACTCGAGTCCACTCCTATCCGGGAAGATGGTGTCCTGTGGCTCGCTCAAGAATTATGCTTCCTCTGCAAAATTATTCGTTATGTAGTTGTCATCCGTAAAAATATCAGGAAGCTCCGGCATAGGTTCCAAGGTCATGCCATAATCAACCGGAGGATCAAAGATTGGTTCGTTGCTGATGGAACCGATGAGTGATCCCTGACCGTGGATGTCATCAAAGTCACTATTCATATTGTTGTCCTCCTCCTCCTCCTCGACAGTGTTTTCATCCGCATCCTCGACATTGACCTCGGGAATGACAACAGATCCTCCTCTTCATCATCATAATGTAGATTTAGATCTGGCATACTGCACGTAGCATAGTCTCTTCCCCTTCGATAAGACTCAGCAATATTGCTAACGTCAATCTCATCAGTTCCAGTGGGATCCGCATCCACCATCAGTTGCATCATTCCAAGAGACGAACAATGTTTAACATTAACTCAGTTGCCGCAGTATCAGTGATCAGTACTGGATAGAAGGTGTTCACGTTTATAGGCCATCTACACGTGACAAGTTGTACTTCCCTTCCCTATATTCAGAAACACTACGAATTGTCCGCACTAGTTCCTCGAAACTACCAGATTCCAGAAAACCCATCATCTTCTCATTCCCCCCTCGTAGGCTACATTCTCGTTCTCAACGACAATTCTTCCATTCCAAGACACAAACAATGGAGCCATGTTGGCCATTATCTATAAAACAATAAGGACAAAGTAACTAATTCAATATTAAGTAATTAATATATTAATATTTACTAGTTTTTAAGTAACTACTAATTAATTAGTAATATTAAATAAGTAATAATTGATAGTTAGTAACTACTGGTTACTAATTGGTAATCATTTTCTAATAGATAATTACTATTTCATAATCATTTTCTAATTAAATATTAGTTTTTGCTAGTACTTACTAACAATTGCTAGTTAGTAAGGAATAAGTAATAATTAATATTTAAAAATTAACCAATTATTGATTATATACTAATTACTTAATTACTATTAACTAGTAAGCATTAAGTAATTATGTAATAATTAATAAGTACTAAATAAGTAATTAACTAGCTACTATTAACTACTAAATATTAATTATTAACATAGTAATAACTGATAATTACTAATTACTAAATATTAGCTACTATTAACTTAGTCATAACTGATAATTACTAATTATTCATTAGTAATTGCTAATTATTTGCTAATTATTAAATACTAATTAGTAAGTAAAAACTAAATAATGAGTGATACTTAATAACTAATAAGCTAACTAATAATTAACTATTAATTATTAAGTACTAATTAATAATTAACTAATTCAAAATTAATAACTACTAATTATTAATCACTAACTACTTATTAATAATTACTACTAAATTAGTAATTGGTAATTGCTATATAATATTATTACTAATTAATAATTAATTAATATTTAACTAATGAGTGAAAATTACTTACTAATTACCAATAAGTAATAATTAACTAATAATTATTAATAACTATTTAATAATTACCTAATTCATAACTAATCATTACTGATAATTGCTAGTTACTAAGGAATATTTTATCAATTAATATTTAAGAATTAACCAATTCTTAATTATTATAAATTAATTATTAATTATTTACTGCTGATTATTAATTACCAAATATTACTAAAAACTAATCAGCGATGGCTAATTACTTAAAAGTTATAAATAACTACTCAGTTATTATTTACTAATTAGTGATTAATAATAAATAATAATAAATAATACATAAGAACTATGGAATTAATAAGGTGAATGATTAGAATTCGGAGTATCAATTTTAATCTATATCAGTAGACATATAATTATAGATTTGGTATGGTGAATGATTCTAACAAATGAACGGAAACTTTTGTGATTATATCTAACATGTAGGGAAAGGAAACTTCTCTTATCAAAGCTAACATGTGGGCATAATTTTTTTTCTCAAAAATTAATGAATTAAAATTTTTATAAATAACAACATACCGTGTTGGGATGAAGGGGGCTTGATGGATTCTTGTTAGAAGGGGGCTTGATGGAGAAAGAATGCAAGAGTGAGGGAGGAGGAATGAAGGAGGCGTGGGGGGAATGAGGAGCCGGTGCCGGTATTTATAGGGGACTTGGTCAGCAAACGGTTCGTCGATCGGCGAACCGTTTGCCGACTCGGTCACCCACGCTTCCGGGAATCCCGGGCACGCGCATCCGGGAATCCCGGGCATGCGCGAGCCTCGGGAGGGAGCGGCACCCTCGAGCCTCGGGGGAGGAGACGTTGAATCTTGTCGGCAAATCGTTTGCCGATCAATGCCCTGACAGGGAATTTCGTCCCTACCATATCCTGACTGGGCATTTCGTGGGGTTGCATGCCCATTTAGGAAAAAAACTCTTAGGAAGGAGAATAGTTATTACAGGAAAATAAGGAGAAAATCCCATATTATCTGCTTTAATTCTCCGAAAACTATTGCCATGGCAGCCACTGAAGCATTGCCTCTGTACAGTAGGTTGAAAATTATTAGTAATACTTATGGGAACCTCCCGGCATCTAATTATCAGAATAAGGAGACCACTTCTGCCGTCTGTATCTAATTAAGTTGACTTTCCAATGTATTTATTATCGAAAGAGAGGACAAGGCTTGAAGAAAAAAGTTCCCATGCATGACGTATCATATAGACCAGGGGTATTTGACTTCGCATGGTGGTTCGCAATGCTTAGTACCCATCAATTTCCAAGACTTTCTCATCTATCGTGACTAGGGATGTAAACGGTTATGGATATATCTGTATCCAATCCGTCACCGTATCCATTTTATACAGATTTTAACATCCGTATCCGCATCCATTTTTAAAGGAATATGGATATAGATATCGTTTTGATATCCGCAAACATCCGTATCCGTATCCGTATATCCGTGTTCATATATAAATGAAGTCATAGATTTATTTTTAACCATGTATAATTCTATACCTTCTTTTACCATATTTATATAATTTTTATGATACAAACACATTTAGTAAATTAAAATCATGTGTTTTCCATCCAATTCTTTTATATATAAGTTGATTCTTAGAGTATTTCTAACATTACTCATGTACGATTGATATCCGTTTTACATCCGTATCCGTTTTTTAAGGATATGGTAAGATAATTTTAATATCCGTCAATATCTGTATCTGCATCCGTATTCGTATTAATAAATGAAAGATACGGTAATACTTATATCCGTATCCGTATCCGACCGTTTGCATCCCTAATCGTGACACATTGCTTTTATTGGAGCTTTACATCTCCTCGAGGATTTCCTTTAATTGAGTGGAAATAGCAACTGTATGTAGCAATTTCTCTCTTTCTCTCTCTCTCCCCTCTAAAAAAAGCCCAAGATGGGCACGAGCCGCACGATCAGCTCCTAGTATTACGTTGGACACAGGTATGAGTACACGGGCAAGTGGGGCTCCACAGCTCAAATCTGCAACAGAAATAAGTTGAAGGGTGGACTTGTACCGGATAGAAGTAAGTTAGATGTTATAAGGTCAAGGGAGGTTATTGAGTAGGAAGAAGGCTTCTTTAGCAATAGTAGAATGGGATTTGGAGATAAACTGGCAAATTCTCGAAAAGCACTCCTTCCAAATCAACCATCAGGTCGATGCAAGTTTGGCAGTTATCTGCCAATGTGATCAGGAATAGGTTGTCAGTTATGCTCGACAAATAAATAATTCAACCACAATCTCAGTGGAGGAATATTTGAAATAGAGAAAACATTCAGGGTATAGGATCACTTCATGAATAGATGCTTGATAGATTCTTGCTATCAAAGAGACCTTCTCAGATGAGGCGATCGTTGCTATCACCTCGCTCCCATGGTATACCGATATTGTGAAATATCTTGTCGCCAAGAAAGTTCCACAAGGTTGGCCCCCACAGCGACTTGAGACCTTCCTCGTGAAGGCCAAGTCATACCATTGAGAGGATCCCACCCTTTATCATGAAGGTGGGGATAGTTCTGGCGTAGGTGCAGTCCTCAAGAGGAGCACCACAGTGTCATCACATACTTCCACAAGCTTGAGGCATGAGGACATCGTTTTGGGAGGAGGACAACACAGAAAGCGCTCTAATCCTGCCTATAGTGGCCTACCCTCTTCAAGGATTCTGATGAATTCGTGAAGAAGTCTAGTGATTGTCAGAGGATGGGCACTTGTGGATAGTGTGATATGATGCCGATGCAACCAATTCACTTATGTGAGGTTTTTGACGTATGGGGCATCGATTTCAGGGGTCCATACCTAAGAGTCAGGGATTCAAGTACATTTTGCTTGATGTAGATTATGTGAGTCGTTAGGTTGAGGCCATCCTCGTCTGAACCGCAGATGCTAAAACCGTATGCAAATTTTTTGAAAAAAATCATTTCATGGTTTGGGGTACCTAGGTTTGATATATGATGAGGGGACTCACTTTATCAATGACAAGGTAAGGGCCCTTGCTAACAAGTTCGGTACTGACCATCGAGTTGCCACTCCTTATCACCCTCAGACCAATGGTCTTGCTGAAGTATCGAGCAGGGAGATCAAAAACAATATTGCAGAACGTTGTCCGCTCAGACCGAAAGGATTGGTCACAGCTTTTGGTCTCGGTCTTGTGGACCTATAGGACTTCCTTCAAGATATCTTTGGGTACATCTCCCTTTGTCTCGTTTATGGTAAGCTTGTTGGACATGTGAGCCCGGGCGAACCATTCTTACAATAAATGTTATTATAATATATATAATTTATCAATAAAAGTTATTGATGTTTCACTCCCTTTCTGAAATTAAATGAATGAATGCACTATAATGTCCCTCTATACAATTAGGGTTATGTACAATGGTCATCTTGATGATCATATAGTTGTTGATTCATTAAATGAATCATAGAGGCTGGTGTTTAGATGAATATCTAAATAGTTAGATACAGGACTCATCAAGCATCGCTAAATTATTATTAAGAGATGATCTCCAGTCTGAGAAGGAGATGACAATCCTTTCTCACAAAGGTTAAAATCTGACCGACCTCTTGATGCAGGTCCTCTGCATGGGAATAGTGATTCAGAGGTGTCAGATTAGTTAGGTCAAACGGTTGACTTAGCAAGATCGAGGTAACCTAAGACCTATGTTAAATACTGTCACATCATAGGAACACATCCTCTGACCAGAGACAGATGTGTTACAATATATCTGAGTGTGTACATTTGACAGACCAATAGCTTGATGACCTAATAAAGGTCTATACACCGGTGAGATGGTGTGCATGTAATGGCATATGAGTAATATGACCTCTCAAAGGGATCATATATGTTCACCTATGAACCAGAAGACATGAGCTCACTCATGAGGTATTGGGACCGATCAAATTCAATGCATGGTCGTCGTGCTTCGGAAGCATGACAAGAATTTGAAGGTATGATATATGCTTTGGGAAAGCATATGATCTATACCGATTCACAATGACCAAGATTGAGATACTTGGTGATCAAACCATGAAGAAGACAATGTAAAATCGATCTACATCTTCAGCTTGGTCATAGGTCTTCCAGTATGCAGGATGTACATGTATTGGGAATACCTGAGGGTGATAGAGAAGCAATCTGATCTTGGTCCAAGTGTTGGACATTGGTCTGAATGAGATTCAGATGCAATGAGAAGATTAGATTTGCGGTCTTGATTTAATCAAGCATCTGTGGGAGGTCCGTGATATTTGGATTTGAGATGAGATCTCAACATCCAAGTCACTATACGTGTAACAATACAATCGCCATGTCCTTATCTCCAAGTATCTGCGGAGAAAGCACATTATTCTTGAAGGAGTTCAAGAATAATACCTTTGATGAATTCTGTATCCAAGTAACAAGATATTGATAATTAAATAAGATTTAATTATCAAGAATAATATGAATATGATTCATATTGTGAGAATGATTATCCAAGATAATTAAATGAGATTTAATTGTAAAGGAAATGCATATTGTGGATAGTGTTATCCATAATAGCTGTATATATATTATAAATATGATTTATAATATATTAGAGAGAGAGCACCTTTGTAAATAGCATTTGTTAATTATTAATGTGAATTGGATTCACATTAAGCAATTAATTGGAAATATAATTTACAATTTAGTTTGGGTTGTGATTATGATTCATGTATTTTCAATGGCATGATTGAAATATTCACTAATTAATTTGGAATTAATTTAATGGATAATTTTGCAATAAATGTTATCGCAAATAATTAAGAGATAATGATATAAAATAAAAGGAGGAGATAATCCACCAAAATATGAGGTGGCGTCACCCATGACTTGGTCATGCGTGACGCCCCATATTTTTGGGATGGATTAATTATCCTTTTGATTTTTATCTCATTATCTTATGATAGTTGATTTCATTGAATTAAATTATGTTGATGATAATGCAACATATATTTAATTTAATATAAATTAATATGTTGTTGTTTTTTTAACAACAATAATCATGGCCATTGATTAAATACACATATCAATCTAACCATTGATTTTTTGTATGCCATGGATTGTGATCCATGGACTCCCAAATTAGTATAAAGTGGGCAACCCTAGCCCTTTCAGATATATCATTGTGCACGTCACACACACACACACACACTCTCTCTCTCTCTCATCTCTCATTCTCGCCATCTCTCTCTCTAAAGTTGGCCGTCCACCTTATGTTTTTGAGGGAATAACAATCGCATCTACGCTGCCGTGTTGTCGCTTCGATTGCTCATGGATCTCCATCTTCTTTGGAGCTTCTTTATCTAGAAGGAGACGTCGGATTTCATTGAACGAAGTCAGGAGATTCAAGGTTTGGATCTTCATCAAGGATTGGGGGAAGCACGTGTCTCATCATCACGCCCGCAAGTGCCATCTTCGTAGATCGGACTTGAGTCAGGAGGATCTCTTGCTTTAGAGATCTAGTGATCGCAACTACATTTCAAGAGGTATTTCTAATACTTTATGGTTAGATGAAACGATCCAAGAAATGTTCTTGTGATCATGTGGTTTCATCTCATGATTTAAAATTTTTTAAATTCCGCTGCACCTAGCGACTAGTGTGACTAACCGCTCCGATGGCATAAGATGCGATCATGACGCTTCAGTGATGCGCTTGAGGATTCCTCATATCCTTCAAAGCCATGCCACTTGCCTGTGGAGATCAAGCATAAGTCACTTTGGGCAGTCACTGAGTTATTATTGGATCCCAAGAGTATAGGAGATTAGAGGAAAGCATAATTGGTAGCCTTGGAAGAGTTGAGAGATAAATCCTTTTCAAGTAGCCTACAATATAAGTAGAGAGTGAAGATATGACATGATTCTCATATCAGTCATAAACAATTTGAGTCGAACCAGAGAGTACGGCTATTTGATACAAGGTTGAGCTTATTTTCTGGGAAGTTACATAGCAAATGGAAGGGACCATACTTGGTTAGAAAGGTGCACGACAACGGAAGCATTGACATGTCTGGGTTGTCATATGAATCCAAATTTCGGGTTAATGGTCAGCGCATGAAGCCCTATTTTGATCATGATCCGCTGATTGTTGACGTTGTCCCTATTCATTTTGCATGAGATGTGGTCTTTGACTCACATCATTTGCATCTCATGCCTCATTCTCACTTCTCTTCCGCAGATGTATAGATCCAGTTATCCATATCATTCATTCTTTTGTCTAATACCCCATCTTCATTTTATGATTATGCTATACTTAGGGAGCGCTTTGTCCTAAGTATGGGGGTATCAGACGTTTGATTATTCATTTGACTCTTATTGTCTCTATTTTGTTGCCTATACTTAGGGATATTTTACCCTAAGTATATGGGAGGTAGTACCTGTACATCCTAACCTCTGGTCTTCCCCTTGTATACAGTCTTCTATACTTAGTATTATTTGTTCCCAAGTATTGGGGGATTACCGACATCTATTCTTTACATTCTTTTAATTCATCGTTGTAGTATACATTTCTTTCCATTTCTCAATATTCAGTACGAGTTATATCTTCCATTCACCGCTCTTTGATCACTCTGAGGAAATCGTTCGAGATAAGTATAAGAGGGCGCCGTATATATTGTATTTATACTTTTGCCATAACTAGTACTTTGAGTACTTTGTATATAAATAACATGGCTAAAATTCACAAACCCAAAAACTATAAAATTTTAAAAATTTTCTTGTATATAGATCCTTTTGTAAAAAGCTTTGTACATAAGATTTATAAATAGACTTTCTATAAAAAATATTTTTGTATAAAAAATATATTTTGATTGTAAAGTTTTTGTAAATATTTTTGTATCAAAATTATGTATATAGTACAAAATTTTAGAAAAAATGTTTGAAAAATAAAGGCGTGCAAAAATCTGTTTGTAAATGTTTGTAAATATTTTGTAAAACTTTTCCTTCTTCTTTCCATTCAAAATTTTTTCATAAAAACTTGCATATTTTGAAAAATTGCACAAAAAGGGTTTTGTACATTCTTGCTTGTATATTCTTCTGAATCGTAGTTTACATTTAAATTTGTCTGAAATTAAATTGAAAAATGGATCTTGGTTGAGACTTTAATCCACCTAACTTCAAAGAAACCTTATAGGATTTGGGGTTAAGGCTCTTCAGGTCCATTGGTGACTTAATTCTTTGAGTCCACTAGACTATGTTCCCATGTCATATTGATGAGCCTAAGTAGAATACTTAACAACACATGCATGACTCTCAGACACAATGGCTTGACTTGGACATGCACCTTACACGTAGCTCAACACGGATGAGATGTTGAGGAGGCATAATTCTTTGGCTTGAGGTAGCATACGAGGGTAGTACTTCTAAGCAGAACGTCTCGTCTTCCTCTAGGGAGGGATGTGTGCTTCAACTTGGTCTAATGGTGTTGAGGTCTAACGACATGAGTTTTGGATTGTAAAAATGCTTCAAAAAAGGGATCGTCTGCTGGCTCAAGAAGAAAAACTCCTTATGTATATGATGCACCATGTAGATATGTTGTGCACATGCACATAAAAAAAGTGTACAAAATCATGAAAAACTTCAAGAAAGTGACAGGACGGATTGAAAATAAAATACCTACTGGAGTTTATACAGTCAATAAAGCAAAGCTTATGTATTACACCTTCTCATCTCATGAAGTTTGCAGCGGGAGACTTAGCTACACTGGTTAAGTCTCAGGTATACGTGGCTACACTGGCTATCATCCATTCTCTTCTTTTCCCTCTTCTTGAGCTAGTTGAATTTGAACTTAGAAGGGAATACCCTGCTCCTCGAGGAAAAAGCTGCTAGACTGAGGAATTAGAGTTACCATGTTGAGGGAGGCTCTTTCTTTGTCATTTCTAAGGTAAAGAGCTACATATCACTTACACAGTACAAGGAAAGATTCATAGTCATTAGAGTTTGCGTATGTAGACTTGTTCTGACCTAGTTTATCAAGGAGTCTTGACCATAGAATTGTGGAACTCGGAGGCCTTTGAATCTTAACCCTAATTCCCAATAGGGTTCCGCCACACTAATAATCCAAAGGTATGACCGTGCTCCATATTCCAATTTAATGAAGATAAGTTTAATAATCATCCGTGATTTTTTTCTTTTGTTCTCACTTTTTTTTTCAAATAAGTGTTTGCTACGGGACTAGCAAAGGTAAAGTATAGGAGGGTGATGAATCCATGATTCTCACTCTTTATTCTTTTATTTTAGCTCTTCTTTTTGGAAAAATCACATGTAAATACTTGTAAATTAATACCTTAGCATTCTGCATGCCCTTGTTATAATGCAAAATTAGCGTGTATTTTACAAAATAAAAGAATAAATAAAAATAAAAAGAATGATGTATTTAGAATAAATATAGAGTTACCCAAATCCCAAGAGAACGTCAAGCCTTGACCTGATCACAAAATAAAATGAGTAGAGAGAGATAGGGTTCACTATATATGTACATATCACCTATACTTGTCCATATTATTTATTTATATATTTTTGATAAAACCAAAATTTTTTGTTCCTTTACACCTTTGTATATAGATTGAATAATCTTATAAAAATAAAAATCATAAAATCAAAATAAAAATGAAAATAATAAACCTTTGTACTAAATACACATATACCTACCACTTTCATTATTTATTCTATACCTTAAATAACTTATAAAAATAAAATAAAAATTCTTTTATACTCCTAAAATCATGTTGTAAATAAATAAAAAATAAATTTATGTTTGTAAAAATAATAAATTAGAAATATATGTACATAATACATAAGTATGTTACACTTGTATATAATACTATATACTGTACATACACTATTTTATTTTTCATAAAAATAATTGAAATTATAGAAAAATAGCTTAAAAATTAAACATATTTTATTTTGTACACTTTTTATTTTAAGTTCATTTGCTATTTTTTATTCTATTTTCTTGGAATTTTGTAAATATGAAATCTGATTGGTCCAGAAGGGATTGTTGACCTCGGTAATGTCCCCTTCAAGACCGGGTCGGGTCGAATTCCTTTCACCGGAGCGTTTTCTCACAATTTTCAAGCTCGGACCCGACCTCCTACTTCCTTAATTCTTGTGCCCAATTGAAGCCTCATGACCCATGATTCTCGCGGATCCCTAGGCGCAACCGGGTCTGCCTAGGGTTCCGTGTATGCCTCTGATCTTCTTGGATACTTGGGTTGCCTATAAAATACCTCTTCCTCCTCCATCGCCTCCCATCTCATCGCTCGAACCACCACAGATTCTGATCCCTCTTCCTCGTAGTGACAACCGTTGGAGGGGTGCCTTCGGATCATCCGGAGGTGCTTGGAGGCTCACAGCTCACAACGTAGCCAGATCTACGCCACGTGAAGCCTCCCAGCCAACCGCAACTTGGTTGAGGCCAGGACCTCACCGACCACCCTCGCCTGAAGCTCAGGAACACATATGAACCTTCAGGTAGTTATCTTCCCTGCTGCATTTCTTTGTTCAATCATTCTTCTTCATTTAGTGTCGTCACCGTCACCTCTACTCCGACCAACTGGTCGAGCCTCGACACCTACTCTTATCCTTTCCGATTACTCCCTAGACTCACCACACACCTTCTCACACAGTCTGATAACCCTAAGGTTTGACCACCGGGTCAACATTAGGTTGGGTCTCCATCCCTCGCATTCGTCGGAGAACCAAAACCCCATTCCTTGTCATTTTACATGTTTCATGCTCAAATAACCCCCGTCGGAGCTTTTCCCCGAGCCTAGGATACCTTGCATGCACTTGTGCATGTTGGGAGTGACATTTGGACTTCTAGCTGCTCAAGCAGAGCAGCTCTAGGGGAACAACCACTGCCACACTCATCCAGCCATCATCGCTTCCATTGAAGCCCCGAGTTCGATGTGCATCACCTCCACGAGTCCGTTGGAGCCCCCAAGACCTTTCATCGGGTCGGCGGATCTCTTCCCCTGCTCGATCGAAGTTCATCCTAGGTGTGTTCTAGCATACCACTCTAGCCGTCGGATCATCCACTCACTACCAGATCTAATCCGAGCCACCCGACAGGAGGAGGTTTTGGACCGTTAGATCAGGCCTTTTGACGCATCTGCCCACACGTCCACGACATCCTATGCAGCTGTTAGATCTATCCTCAACAACGATTAAAACCGTACATTAGACCTGCCTCCAGCATGTGCCACGTGCCGCTGAGGGTATATTGCAAATTCTCCCTTGCATGTTTTATTATTTTGCTTCAATCCACTAAATGAGTCTTGTAGTTAAGAAATTTTACAGTTTGGACCTCATCGTTTATAGTATTTGTATTTTATTCCCTTCGAATCTGAAGTATGTGTATGCTCAAGTGACTTTTGGGTTATTTGCATGTTTTATCCTGAACTTCTCTGTTGTTATTGAATGAATGTTAACTTTTTAGAAATTGCATTTACACCCGTGTGCGTTCAATATTGAGTGTCAAGGGCTGAAATGTAAAATAGTTTTCTTAGTTTTTTAATCTAATTTAGAGATAAATAAAAAATTTTAGCATTACCTAAACTTTCTAAATCTAAGTAACCATAATATATGTTATTCAACATGTAGGGGCACCGTTCCTGAAGTTAGTGGATCCACTACCATCGATTTGGCAAAGCTTTCATGCGGCTTTTGAAAGTATCTATCAAGACTATTTATCAATTTAATTTTTCATAAAAAAATTAGCGTGTATCACAATCTCAAAGCACAAGAATATCATGCATCCTCAAAATCAAACACAAAGTCAACATAATGTTTAATACAAAGCATGTTTATTGACGTCCATGTCTCAGTACATGATCGACAACACAGGTATAGCATTTAAGCACATGCATAAGCACCAAACAGTCTTAGTGTGGATACCACGGTGGCGATGGAGGGTAATAGTAGTGACCGGGATGGTGGCGGTGATGGTACGGTGGAGGTGGAGGAGGCGGTGGCGGAGGAGGTGCTGGTGGTAGGGGAGGACGCGGAGGAGGAGACTTAACGGGTCTATGTACACTCTCAAATGGCGGAGGTGGACTTGGTTTGGCCTTTAGAAGAAACCTCTCGTGAAGGGAGTGCTCCGAAGCATCGGCCGCATCGCTACCATCTCCACGACCGCTACCGCGACAGTCGGCTGCGTCGATGCCGGAGACCAGCAGCAGGACTGCAGAAAGCAGCAGGAGGCGTAGGAGGAATGCCATGGATGCTACGCCTAACTTATACTGAAACCTTAG
This sequence comes from Ottelia alismoides, assembly GCA_037367405.1. Taxonomy (NCBI): domain Eukaryota; kingdom Viridiplantae; phylum Streptophyta; class Magnoliopsida; order Alismatales; family Hydrocharitaceae; genus Ottelia; species Ottelia alismoides. The sequence continues at coordinate 162,069 of JAZKJV010010592.1, read as the reverse complement.
ATCTCAACACCCACAATCTATTTATAATTAGAATGAAGGGATTTTTACACCCATAACTTTGAGTAATTTTGCAATAATAATCATAATCCTGTATAATCATGAATTACATGAGAAACCTTGGATAGTCACTCCGTCTTACACTCATAACCCTCCGTTAATTTAATATGTTAAATAAACCATATGAATGAATTAATCTAACTCATCCTCAAGAAGAAAAAGGGTTGCGGACTTCGAGCAAGGTAGCAACTCGGGTCGGCAGTGGGGCGAAGCCATGCTGGGTGGAGATTCGAGGAGGAGCTCAAGCGGGCGAAGGGCTTTGAGCAACGGGAGCTCGGCGGGTGGGGGTTTGGGGGGCTTCGAGGCCGGGTTTCAAGGAGGAGGTCGAGCGGGCGGGGCTTCGAGCAGCAGGAGTTCAGTGGAGGGGGAGGCTCGCTCGGCACCGAGTTGAGGGTTTGAGGAGGAGTTCGAGCTGGCGGGGGGCTTCAAGGCCAGGGTTCCAGGTGGAGGTGAAGCGGACAGGGCTTCGAGCAGCAGGAGTTCGGCGGGGTCTGTGCGGGTTTGAGGAGGAGCTCGAGTTGGCGGGGGGCTTCGAGTAGCGGGAGCTCGATGGGGGGTGGGGGGAGGGGAGGATGTCGAGCGGGAAGGGCTTCGAGCAGTAGGAGTTTGGCAGAGGGAAAGCTCGCTCGGCACCCGGGTGCGGGTTTGAGGAGGAGCTCGAGCTGGAGGGGGGCATCAAGGAGGAGGTCGGTCAGGCGGGGCTTCGAGCAACGGGATTTCAGCGGGGCCTGTGCGGGTTTGAGGAGGAGCTCGAGCTGGTAGGGAGTGTCGAGCAACAGGAGCTCGGGGGGGGGGGGGGGGAGGGGGGGTCGCTGGCTCGATCGGGTGGGGGTCTTCGAGCAGCAGGAGCTCAGCGGAGCAGCTCGGCGTGGTGGTGGCTTCAAGAAGGACCGAGGCGGTAGAACAACTCGGCGAGAGAGTTCAATGGCATGTTATTGCAAATAAGAATGTGATTTAGGGGTAGATTTGTCTTTTTAACAGAAACCGTCTGTCACGACCCGCCCCGCTAGCCGAGACGAGCATGACAAGTACCCTTGTAACATTCCTTATTTTATTAAAATGTCCACAAAAATTTCGGCAGCAATCCTTCTATAATTTGAAGTTCTCCCAAAAATGCTGACTTGTACTAAAATAATATATTAAATAAATCCAATAATATCACCATAGAAATCCAACATATCCACATTAATCATTTCCGAACCTCAAAACTCCAACACAAAATATTCAGTGCTTCACAAAGTCACTTGTTCCCATATACAAAGTCGATAATTACATGTATCAAAAACTCGTCTTTCACATCTACAAAAATATTCCATTTCTATCCTGGCATTCATAACATTTACCTGAATGATTCCAAAAATGTGACTACCAAGTCAAAGTGCTAAGTTGACTGCAACTTCTAGCTAAGTCAGTGACAAACCCAGGTATCTTAAGCTTCCTGTTCCGTTGAGTCTGTAAATATATAAACAATAGAGTGGTGAGTCTAAACCCGAATAAAGAGTTTAAAGTCAGTGAATGGTCCAAACTTTAAAATGAAAATAGCTTATTTCCACATACATTAAAAAAACAATTATCCCCTTAACCAGAATTGTCATGGGGTTGAATGTAAAGATAACATAAAGGCAGATAATAACATGCTTGCTTAACAGAAAGAATAAATAAGAGATAAAAAACAACCAAATTCTATTTCATATGAACATAAATATGCACCACCATTTCCATCTAATCTTACTTAGTCTATGAACCATACTGCCAGGGAGATTTTATCCAACCCTTATCCTTACATATGCCTAGGAGAGCGAACTCCATCTAGGACCTTATCTTACTGTCATACGCGCAGACGACCCCAAAGGTCAAAAACACCCGTATACGGCCCAAAGCCTTTATGTTTACGGAATGCGGGCCCAAAGCCCACTTACTTGTCCATGACTATTCTATTAGGTAGATCTAGGGTGCATACATTCCAACATACATAATGTACTTTTCATATTTGTTGATGAAAAATCATAAATCTCATAATCTTGCACATATATGTAATATCTTGCTAAATGTAACAACCTGTAAATTTGTCATACTAAGCATCATAAATTCTTGAATAAATATAACATAAAGAAAAATTGAAATTTGATGACATAAATAGAAGTTTGGAACCACTCACCGTATAACCTAGATCCAATCTAGTATCTATGTTGACTTTAGAAAGTATCCTTTATGCTAAAAAATATCCCCTGACAAAACAAAATAAGCTCACCTAGTAAGATCATGTAGATTAATAACACCCCATGCATGTTGATCATTACTTCCTTTAAAGTCCATGGATATGATTTTATCACGTGCTTGGCTTATGTTATCTTATTTTACAACACACTACCTATATTATTATGACTATAAAATAAAAATATTACATTATCGCTAGCAACTTAAACTTGATATGTTTATGGCATAATAGTATATATATATATATATATATATATGTATGTATATACATAGTTGGATAATAGAGAGTATTGTTACTGTCAATGGTCCTGAAAACAAGTGAATGAACTATTCAATCCTAATTGAATACAAAAGTTATTGCTGAGGGAAGCATTCTCCACCCGTTGATTTAGCATTTCTAACTTTAGCATAATAAATTTTCATTATCCATAATATATGTAAAAAAATGTATTAGATAACCATTTAATGGATTGGTATTCTCTCACCAGCCAACTTGATTATACATATCTATCTAACTGAAGAATATATATACACACACACACACAAAGTTATACTATCTCCCCCTTAATAATTGTATTAACCTCCCGTAGTTAACCAAGATTATCCTTCCCTCACAGTCAACCTTAACTTTTATATAAACAATAAAGCTACTAATATTACATATAAGAATATGAATCTTTGACATGTCTTTATATCTAATTTTCATTCTCATATAATCTTCATTGGACGTGTGAGGTATTAATGTTGGACATGTGAGCCCACGGCGAGCCATTATGCAATAAATGTTATTGCGAATATCATTCCCTGATCTGAAATGAAGAATAAATAATTTGCATAATAGGTCCCTCTGTATAATTAGGGTTATGTACCATGGCTGTCTTAATGATCATACAGCTGTTGATTCAATTATTGAATCATAGAGGCTGGTGATTGGATGAATATCTAAAGAGTTAGATTGAGGACTCATCAAGCACCGTTAAATGATTGTTAAGATGTGATCTCCAGCCTGAGTAGGAGATGGCAATCCTTTCTCACATAGGCTGATATCTGACCGACCTCTTGATGCAGGTCCTCTGCATAGGAATAGAGATTCGGAGGTGTCAGATTAGTTAGGTCAAAGAGTTGACTTAACGAGATCGAGATAACCTAAGTCCTATGTTGAATGCTGTCACAGCATAGGCACGCATCCTCTGACCAGAGACAGATGTATTGCTATATGTCTGAGTATGTACATTTGACAGACCAATAGGTTGATGACCTAACCAAGGTCTATACACCGGCGCGTTGGTGTGCATATAAGGGCATATGAGTAATACGATCTCTCAAAGGGATCATATAGGTTCAATACTGAACCGGAAGACATGAGCTCACTCACGAGATATTGGGAGGAATAAAATTCCGTGCACGGTCGTCTCGCTTTGGAAGCTTGACTGAATTTGTAGGTTTGATATGTACTTTTGGAAAGTATATGATCAAGACCTAGGTATGATATATGCTTTTGGAAAGTATATGATCAATACCAAATCCCAATGATCAAATGAGAAACTTTGTGATCAAACCCTGAAGAAGACAGTGTAAAATTGATCTTGATCTTCGGGTTGACCATGGGTCTTCCAGTATGCAGGATGTACAGGTATTGGGAATACCTGAAGGGTGATGTGATCATAAACGATTGTATATCCATGACGCTTCCATTCCGAAGGAGTGATGAAACAGGTCTGGATTTTAGTGACTCCTTTCAGTAGAGAAGCAATCCGATCTTAGTCCAAGTGTTGGACATTGGTCTGAATGGGATTCAGATTCAATGAGAAGATTGGATTTACGGTCTTGATTTAATCAAGCATCTATGGGAGGTTCGTTCGATCTGGATTTGAGATAATATCTCAATATCCAAGTCACTATACATGGAATAATACAATCGCCCTGTCCTTATCTCCAAGTATCTGCGGAGAAAGCACATTATTCTTGAAAGGGTTCAAGAATAATTCATTTGATGAAATGTATATCCAAGCAAGGACTTGATGATTAAATGAGATTTAATTATCAAGCATAATATGAATATGATTCATATTATTATCCAAGATAATTAAATGAGATTTAATTATCAAGGATTAGAGAATGTGGATAATACTATCCATGATATATGTGTATTATAAATATGATTTATAATATGTATATGTAAGAGAGAGAATTTATGTAAATAGCATTTGTTAAATAATAGTGTGAAATGGATTCACATTTGTTAATTAATTGGAAATGCAATTTACAAATTAGTTTGGGTTGTGAATATGATTCACATAATATTCAATGGCATGATTGAAATATTCACAAATTAATTTGGAATTATTTTGGTGAATATTTATTGTAATTAATTAAGGAATAATAAGATAAATAAAATGGAGCAAATAACCACCTTCATAGGTGGCGTCACCCATGAATGGTTCATGGGTGACACCCCCCCTTTTTAGGAGGATGGTTAGCTCCATTTCATTTATCATATTATCTCTTAGTTAATTAATATTTAAATTGATGTTGTTGGTTTTAACCAACAACAAATCATAGCCATTGATTTATCATGGACCAAGCATAGCCCTTGGATCCATGTGTCCCATGGATTGAGATCCATTGGATCCTAAACTAATATAAATAGAGGGCTAGGGTAGCCTTCCATGGTACATTATTTTAAGAGTTGTGCAAGGTTACAACTCTCTCTCTCTCTCTCTTTCTCATTCTCGCCCTCTCTCTTTCTCTTCTCCATCAAGTGGCCGTCCACTTTATGTTGAGAAAGGAGAGACTCTCGCCTTTCGCCTTCGACGACTCGTGGATCTCCATCTTCTTTGGAGTTTCTTACTCTAAAGGAAGACGACGGATTTCGTTTGACGAAATCGGGGGAGCCATCGCTTGGATCTTCGTCAAAGGATTGCGGGAAGGACGCGACTCATCATCGTGCCCGCAAGCGCATTCTCCGTAGGTCGGACTTTAGACAGGAGGATCTCTACTTTGGGATCTCGCGATCACAACCACGCTTCAAGAGGTATTCTTAATACTTTGTGGTTTGATGAAACGATCCGAGAAGTGTTCTCGTGATCATGTGGTTTCATCTTTAGTTTAAAAAATTTTAATTTCCGCTGCATCTAGCGACTAGTGCGACTAGTTGCTCCGATTGCATATGATGCGATCGACACGCTTCCGTGATGCGCTTAAGGATTATCAATATCCTTCAAGTGGTATCAGAGCCAGGTTGAATAAGGTTTTGGATATGATCCATAGACCTTAGACGATTTGGTTCTTGAAAGGGTTGCGAAATTTTTACTGCATTTCAATTTTCGCACCTCTGTCTAATTGAATTTTTCAGCACAGTTTAAAATGTTTAAACACGAAATTTTCAATTGGATTTTGTTCCCCATTAATTAAGGAAACCATAGGACTTGAGTTTACTAAATTTGGACTTTATTTTCTCAAGATATGGCTTTTTGAATATGACTATATTCACTGTTGCGGGAACTGCGGATTTGAACATGATTAATGAGATAATTACGGTTTTAATCCGCCTTGAAATGCGTGAATTATCACTTGGGTTCTTTAATAAATCAAATAGGCAATCTTTGGAAACTGAGTTTGCATTTTTTGGATTTAAATTTATCAAGATAAGTTAATTTTAGTGATTGGGGGTCACTGCTGGAAATTAACATTTTTGATCTTGAACCTTGTGATATGTCATTCAATTATCATGATGAAAATTAATTGTTAATTTTCTGGAATAATTAGTGATAAATATTTGTGAAATATTTAAAGAGATAATTATTTCATTGAATGACACTTGCCTAAACCACAATGATGAGATATTAGATCTTGATCATTGGTTCATCAACAAACATTGCTTTCATGAAAACCATAGTTTATCCTACAATTGTTGTAGGACAACATTTACATGAAAAACCCTTTTGCTTGAATAGGATTGGGGATTTGTCTAGCAAATCTCCTTATAATCAAAAATGTTTTGATTTATATTATATGGTATAATTTCGGTTGAAAAACCGATGAACATCTCAAAGTACATGATGGTCTATCTGGTATTATCCTTTCCCGAGGCGGATGTGGTGCCTAGTCGGAGAGCATTGGGGTCGCGGGTTGCAACGTATGTGGTCCGTCCCACTCTCGTCGGTACTGGCCATGACAGCGGGTAGGGACTGTATAATACTGGAGACAGACAATGTGTATTTTTCTAATTATTAAAATTCGAATAATATGTATTTTGAGATAATACCTACTATTCAAGTAAAAGACATGTTTGTTGATTGATGATTGGATTGATGATTAATTTAATGTGATTAAATTAATTATATCCAATAAACACTCTATTATGAATAGATGTGTATTTCCCTTGGAAGAATTAATTATGTGAATATGATTCACAATAATTAATTACAATTTGAATATGAGGTGGAGGATCACATAAGTGACATCCATGGTCTCCCGTCAAGGCGAAGGGTTCCGTCGCCAGGGATTGTATGTAGGAGACGCCTGTCCGAAGTGACAGATCCTATATGCAAGAGCATCTGGATCGGGCTCTTTGCTTCTCGAAAGAGTAAGGCCGTATGCGTAGTGACCCCAATATCGAGTCCTCATATTATTGGGGCGATATTGGATTGCGCATAGCGAGTTCTAATCCTGTTGGCGGTTGGTTCAATTAGCAACGGGTCAACATCATCTTAGGGGTGGTGGGCCCGGGTGTTAAAGACCGAATTGGGAATGCAAGTTGGACTTGCAAGGCGGAATGAGTTCCCGCTTCTTTTTATTGGAGTCGTAAGTTCTCATATTATTGGGATGCGACAAAGATAGGAAAGGAGATCCCAGATCTTGCTTGAGATATAATGGTAAGAATATCTCTTACATTGAAAGTGATTAAGGGAATGAACTTTCAGTGTTGACAAGGCAAGACAACTTTGATATAAAAATTCCTAAATCAAAGTAAAACATGTATATATATAATATATATACCTTTATGCAAATTTCTTATTTCAGATAATCCTTCATTAAACCCACTCAATGTTATACTCAATAATAACCAGTAAAATATCTTGGATTGGACTCATGATCCAGATATTGTACTTGCAGTTGGACACATAATGTATGTGGTTGCAGTGTGCAAGTCCCCTCAACATAATGAGGAAGGGCAATTAAATAAGACAATAAGACATCACCTTAGGGTTTGTATGTCTCTATAGTCTTGATCTTTCATCGAGTGTACTTGGGAAGTGACATGTTGATGATGATCGTAATTGTCGAATAATCCTTATAAAATAAAAGAAGATATTTTGGCATGCGTATGTGCTCTAGACATTTAATCATGAATGACATGGTTCTCTGCATTATGCAGAATGGTGGCTCGAAAGAGATGATGTATTCAAAATGTTTGAATACCTACCTGAACCTAAGTCTCTAAGAGTTAAGATGTATGTAGATATGATGAGTGTCATCATTCTACTATCTATACTCAAGTCATTCATGAAGCTTCATAATAATCATTTTGAATGAATTTAATGAAGCATGTATAAATGTTGAAATGCTCTTGTATTGAAATCCTTAGAATTCAGCATAAGAGATTCTTTGTCTTGAACAATGGTTGTTTTTAGATGAAGAGAGCGCAGTGGAAGCATGGGTGAGACCCGAGTAAGAAGGAAAGTCAAAGAGTTGACCTACTTCTGTGACTTCCATATGACATCCAAAGAGTTGGATGAATGCCAATACTGCAATATGTTGATGTGTTGATAGTATGACTGTCAAGTCTGTCTAAAATCCTTAGTGAAGGACTCAGATAGAGCATCAGAATAATCTACATGTAATCATTGACTATGACTTTCTTATTTCATAAGTTAAAGTCTGACAATTGTATCCCAATCTTCTAATGACATTTGCAATTGGTTGCATATATATATTAGAAGATTAGAAATTTGATCTTAAGGTTTAGTAGTCATCTACATGGATATTACTGTAATTGTTGCAGCAATCTCTATTGGATAGATAGACTTCATATTCTCAGTGGGAGAGCCCTTAGTCTTAGAGAATGTCTCTATGACCTAGATATTAGAATACCATCATTGTTTGTTTCTAAATGTTGGAAATAAACTTGAATTCTGAGATAGAACTATCATAAAGAGTTATGATGGAAATATTTCAGATAGTAATCTAACATCTAGTGGACTCCATAAAAATTAGAAAATTAATGAATGGTTCATTAAGATTTCTAATACTGAAAATCAAACCATATAAGATCAATAGGAGGATGAAGATCATTTGACAATGATCTGGCATCAAGTCTTGGACATATGTCTGTTGATTTGATCAATAGACTAGTAAGATATGAAACTTTAGAATGTCTAAAATTTCAAATCTTACATACTTGTGAATATTCAAAGTAAAATGTCCAATACACCCTTCTTTGGGAATGGTGTTAGATGTCGAGGTATTCAAGATCTCATACATATTGATGTATGTAGATCATCTATATCATAGTAAACATTATGGATATGTAATATCTATTGATGATTACGTATGATATGAGATTTCTTCTCTTCACCTGAGAAACCTTTGAAATGTTCAAAGATTTCACAATTTTGGTTTAGAACCAAAATTTGAAGAAAGATGAAATGAATTTGATCTAACTTAGGTAGCTTGTACCTATTAGATAAAATTCAAAGAATACCTTATGGAGATATGAATATCATTTCTATCTCACTCCTCCTGATAAACCTGAACTCAATAGAGTTATAGGGAGATACAATTGGATCATGTGTGACATGATTTGATCAATGATGAATTTTAGCATAATTATCCTCTTAGTTTCCTGGTATATATGTGTAGTAGAGACTACAATATATATCCTTAATAAGGTTCCATGGATGTAAGCTGGAATCTAGCACTTGAGAGTGCTACTTCATTAGGAAAATAAAGTATGGTATTGGATACCTACTTTATGACCTTGAGATTCTTAAAAGATCTCATCTCTGAGAATGTGATTCTTGGAGGATTGAGACTCTTGAGAATCAAGATGAAAATAAAGTAAAGGAACTCATTTAATATTGAGAAGATAATGAGGCTCCTGAAATCGGAAACTAAAAGGATAATTAAAGATGAAACATTAATACCTCTTCAAATGAGTTTGAGGATGTATTCCATGTGTCAGCCAAGTCTGACAATGACCAGACTTCATGTGATGAAGCTCCTAAGGATCATGACATGGAATGATGGATATTAGCAATAAAGTCTAAAGTAGACTTCATATACAAGTGTTGTATATGGACCCTCGAGGATCCACCTATAAGGGTTAGACCCATTAAGGTGTAAATGGATCTTCAAGAAAATAGGGAACCTGATGAGAAGGTAGAGACCTTCAAAGCTCGGTTCGTAGCCATAAGCTACACATCGGAAGAGAAGACATTGCTTGCGATGAGACTTGCTCTTCGGTAACCATGCTTAAACTCATCAGAATATTGCTAACATTAGCTACACAACTTGACCATTGCATCTTCAGGATGTAATTCAAGATTGCATTCCTCTAAGAATACCTCTCTGGGGATATTCACACGAAGTAGCCACAGGGCTTCATGATCAGGGAAAGTAAGGTGTGAAAGCTAAAGAAATTCATCTATGGACTCAAATAAGCTTCTTGTTGTTGGAACATAAGATTTGATGAAATTATAAATGTTATGATTTCAAATAGAATCTTGATGAACCATGTGAAGCTTAGTGGGAGTGCCATTGTGTTCATCGTGCTAAATGTAGATAATATCCTAATCATTTGAAATGATATAAGGATGATAATAAGTGTTTTATAGACTGGCTATTCCATAGCTTGAGATATGATCTCAAGAATACCTCTTAGATCTTAGTTCTGAAGTTGTTCAGAATCAAAGAAAAGAGGGTATTGGGACTGTCACATTTGTAGTACACCTTGGACATATTCCATTCTTGGAAATTCCAAGAAAGGCTTCATTCCCTTGAGATTTTGGTACTGACCTATCAAAAGAGATAGCACCTCAATGAGTTGAGGAAGTGAATGCTAAAACTGCTTGCACTTGTGCATTAGTTACGAGAAGCTAAGTGTATGCTTGATGTGTACAAAAGCCAGATATCTGCCATGCAGTGGGAGTAGTAAACTGTTACTAATCCTTCTATACAGATAGAACACTTGATTGCAGTAATAACAATATCTTCAAGAAATTAAGATTTTTAGATGGAAATCTAAAAGGTCTTAACTGCGAATACCGTAGGAGATAGTGATCTCCAGGAATAAGGGTATTCTGATAAGGATTATGGAAATACTGGTTATAATAGTTATTGAGCAATAGTGTCAAGGACACTATAACTGCTTTGACTAGATTGAGTATTGGTTGCATTAGATGCAACATTCGCATTGGATGCGAGCACTGTTACCTAGGGATATGCAAGTGTCGTAAAAGGATTTGGCATAGTCTTTTTGGGAACAGAGTGACTGATCAGCTTACCTAGCTATTTCTAAATAGCCTATGATTGTCACATAAGTGAGGGTTTAAATGATTAGCCCATTAATGGCTCTTTGGGATAGTGGGAGATTGTTGGACATGTGAGCCCACGGCGAGCCATTATGCAATAAATGTTATTGCGAATATCATTCCCTGATCTGAAATGAAGAATAAATAATTTGCATAGTAGGTCCCTCTGTATAATTAGGGTTATGTACCATGGCTGTCTTAATGATCATACAGCTGTTGATTCAATTATTGAATCATAGAGGCTGGTGCTTGGATGAATATCTAAAGAGTTAGATTGAGGACTCATCAAGCACCGTTAAATGATTGTTAAGATGTGATCTCCAGCCTGAGTAGGAGATGGCAATCCTTTCTCACATAGGCTGATATCTGACCGACCTCTTGATGCAGGTCCTCTGTATAGGAATAGAGATTCGGAGGTGTCAGATTAGTTAGGTCAAAGAGTTGACTTAGACAGAACGAGATGAGTAACCTAAGTCCTATGTTGAATGCTGTCACAGCATAGGCACGCATCCTCTGACCAGAGACAAATTGCTATATGTCTGAGTATGTACATTTGACAGACCAATAGGTTGATGACCTAACCAAGGTCTATACACCGGCGCGTTGGTGTGCATATAAGGGCATATGAGTAATACGATCTCTCAAAGGGATCATATAGGTTCAATACTGAACCGGAAGACATGAGCTCACTCATGAGATATTGGGAGGAATCAAATTCCGTGCACGGTCGTCTCGCTTTGGAAGCTTGACTGAATTTGTAGGTTTGATATGTACTTTTGGAAAGTATATGATCAAGACCTAGGTATGATATATGCTTTTGGAAAGTATATGATCAATACCAAATCCCAATGATCAAATGAGAAACTTAGTGATCAAACCCTGAAGAAGACAGTGTAAAATTGATCTTGATCTTCGGGTTGACCATGGGTCTTCCAGTATGCAGGATGTACAGGTATTGGGAATACCTGAAGGGTGATGTGATCATAAACGATTGTATATCCATGACGCTTCCATTCCGAGGGAGTGATGAAACAGGTCTGGATTTTAGTGACTCCTTCAGTAGAGAAGCAATCCGATCTTAGTCCAAGTGTTGGACATTGGTCTGAATGGGATTCAGATTCAATGAGAAGATTGGATTTGCGGTCTTGATTTAATCAAGCATCTATGGGAGGTTCGTTCGATCTGGATTTGAGATAATATCTCAATATCCAAGTCACTATACATGGAATAATACAATCGCCCTGTCCTTATCTCCAAGTATCTGCGGAGAAAGCACATTATTCTTGAAAGGGTTCAAGAATAATTCATTTGATGAAATGTATATCCAAGCAAGGACTTGATGATTAAATGAGATTTAATTATCAAGCATAATATGAATATGATTCATATTATTATCCAAGATAATTAAATGAGATTTAATTATCAAGGATTAGAGAATGTGGATAATACTATCCATGATATATGTGTATTATAAATATGATTTATAATATGTATATATAAGAGAGAGAATTTATGTAAATAGCATTTGTTAAATAATAGTGTGAATTGGATTCACATTTGTTAATTAATTGGAAATGCAATTTACAAATTAGTTTGGGTTGTGAATATGATTCACATAATATTCAATGGCATGATTGAAATATTCACAAATTAATTTGGAATTATTTTGGTGAATATTTATTGTAATTAATTAAGGAATAATAAGATAAATAAAATGGAGCAAATAACCACCTTCATAGGTGGCGTCACCCATGAATGGTTCATGGGTGACGCCCCCCCTTTTTAGGAGGATGGTTAGCTCAATTTCATTTATCATATTATCTCTTATTTATTTTTAATTAATATTTAAATTGATGTTGTTGGTTTTAACCAACAACAAATCATAGCCATTGATTTATCATGGACCAAGCATAGCCCTTGGATCCATGTGTCCCATGGATTGAGATCCATTGGATCCTAAACTTATATAAATAGAGGGCTAGGGTAGCCTTCCATGGTACATTATTTTAAGAGTTGTGCAAGGTTACAACTCTCTCTCTCTCTCTTTCTCATTCTCGCCCTCTCTCTTTCTCTTCTCCATCAAGTGGCCGTCCACTTTATGTTGAGAAAGGAGAGACTCTCGCCTTTCGCCTTCGACGACTCGTGGATCTCCATCTTCTTTGGAGTTTCTTACTCTAAAGGAAGACGACGGATTTCGTTTGACGAAATCGGGGGAGCCATCGCTTGGATCTTCGTCAAAGGATTGCGGGAAGGACGCGACTCATCATCGTGCCCGCAAGCGCATTCTCCGTAGGTCGGACTTGAGACAGGAGGATCTCTACTTTGGGATCTCGCGATCACAACCACGCTTCAAGAGGTATTCCTAATACTTTGTGGTTTGATGAAACGATCCGAGAAGTGTTCTCGTGATCATGTGGTTTCATCTTTAGTTTAAAAAATTTTAATTTCCGCTGCATCTAGCGACTAGTGCGACTAGTTGCTCCGATTGCATATGATGCGATCGACACGCTTCCGTGATGCGCTTAAGGATTCTCAATATCCTTCAATTAATAGGGGATGTACCTATCTCGTTTATATCATGTGAGGGTTGTTGTGCTTATACCATAAGAAGTCAAGTTCATCTTGCATGATTATCTAAAGTATTAATATGTGATTCACAAATAGAAATAAATGAGGATCTTACCTAAGCTTTATCTGTGATTCATTCCCTCTCCAGGTTCTCACGCAGAATCTTGATCGAGCTATGCTCGTTTCTCTTTTATTTGCAGCCCGTTGCCTTACAACGTTTTAAACCCTCGCTACCTTAAGCAAGAGAGCGGTTGTCCCTAAATGTAACACCTCAGGCTTCTCAAAACTTCGAATTAATAGCTCACTGCCACAAGGATTTCTATGCATCATATAATTTGAACCTTCACGTTATGGGATAGATATGATGGGCTTTTGCATTGTTAACCCTTCTATAACCTAAATATTAAAATAATACCCAATTTTATACACCCATACAACTCCTACGTGGATACCATTCACTCTCCCTTTTTAATTTAATTTTTTTTAATTTTTATTTTTTTTCCAGAATGGGAGTACTTAACATTTTTTTTGTTATTATATAATTATATCATATATATTAATGCCTTTAAAGATTTACTAAATTCTTAAGGATTTATTGTATATTCTTAATTTAGAATAGAATATTACACCGTCAAATATAACGGGTATTTCAAACGGAATATAACTCAGGGTTATGCCATGTAAGAGTTAAGCATTACTCAAGGTTTCTCATGTAATTCATGATTGTACAGGGTTATGATTGTTATTGCAAGATTACTCAGGATTATGGATGTAAAAATTCCTAAAATGAATTGGCCCCATCTCAATTATTGGTTTTTTTTATCGTAGTGAGACCTCACATTGCCCATAGTTTTTTCCTACTACATTAATGAAAATTTTCCACGTAAATCTTCTTTTCTTCCCGTTCGGTTCGGAAATAAGCAGGAATAAGGATTGTGAATAAGGAGAATAAGCGTCTATTCTTTATTCGGCTGGAAGATAGGAATAAGGAGAATAAGGTGAAATAAAGGTAGGTAAGGTGGGATAAAGATAGGAATAAGAGTGAAATAAGATGAAATAATGGGGAATAGTCGTACCACGGGGAACCGTGTTGGGAGGAAAATGAGGCCTTATTGTTCTTATTCCATTCCCCTTGTTTACTAAACGAACAGGGCCTTAGTGGATTTCTTATTGATTGATCGCGTACAGATGGAAAACACTTCCGTTCTGAAGCTCAGTCAGACTTACTTGTTGGTCCCCCTGCATTTAAAATCGGAAAGATATGTGGAGATCTTGGAAGAACAAATCACATCTCCTCTACTGAGCACTCGAATCAGAAAGCTGTTTAGTCTCTTTCAGATACCAAGTCCTCCTACATTATCTTTGAAAAACAACACATCTATCTTGACTGGGTTGCAATGACATCACCGGAAGAGAACGACTCCTTTATTATATAATCCTTGTATTGAAAGAATTGAATTAAAATTCTCATGACTTGGTCAAAATCAGAGCAAAGTTAGACGGCATAAGATGGCAGCAATTTACAGGGCTGTGAGTTTGTTTGAGAGAGGAGAAGAACCCAATCTTATAAGACAGGGAACATAAGGTGGCTTTAATCCTTTTCCTGTCAGATTTAATCTCCATCAACTATCGAAACTCTTGGGATGCTTTCGAGTTAGATAACTCTTTCAGGGGCCATGTGATTGCTCCTGTGCAGTTGGTCGACTGTTACCTCTTTTTGTAACCCTAAAACGCTGCTAACTGCTTGTTCTGTGTTATGATTATGAAATCTCCTGATCGTTTATAAAAGAAACCATCCGAGCCCTCCTAAGTAGTTTGGTAATAACAGAATCCGAAGGCAATCGTTACATTGGCCGAAGCACAACACCCAGTCGATGGTAGGGTACACAACACCTGTTCGAAGGTAGAGAAAGTACCAGTTGTTCGAAGGTGAGGAACTCACAACCAGCAAGAAATCAGGCAACACAATCGACGTGTGGATGGGAACACAGCTCAACCAATGGTCCTTGCATCGGATTTGTATCGCCTGCTGCGGGCCAAAATGCAGCGGAGTCTGTTGTGGTTGTGGGAACCGCTCGATCTTGATCGTGCGGTTCGTACGATTTTGCATTTTTTGTGAGTCCATACAATGCAAAACCGTGGGAACCGCTCGAGAGTAAGATCGAGCGGTTCCCACAGTTACATCAGGCACACCAAAACAGCAGAGGATCCTCTCTGCCTTTCATCGATACTAAAATTCACTTTACGCGGAGCTAGCATCGATTTTTAGTTGGACATTTTATCGATCCCGTTTTTTTATGCCTGATCATTTTTTAAGAAAAAAAATCTCTTCCACCAAAACAATTACTGGTATTATACTAGTATGCTATACGAACCCTTATCTCCTCGACGTACTGCCTTACTGATTTGGTAATAATTAATTGGTTAAAACATGTCTTTTTTTTCTCGGCCATTGATCTCCTTCGTTACCACGTTGAACATGACAGTCTCTATTTCCAGATGGTGATTTACACAGTGATGAGATACAATCGGACAGTCCTCGACCTCCCTTTCACTACAACACTACAAGAAAATGCAATTTTTTACGATCACAATATTGCTAATACAAGTGGTGGCAATATAGTCGCAGACTATATTGTGGTTACGGTACTTACCACAATGTAGTCGCTAAATTCAAGAGCCATGTTCATGACTACATGTAGTCCTTGAGTGTGATAGTAACATTTGCGACTATTATGTAGTCGCACAATGGTCGCAAACTTTTGGTGAAATTTTTCGCGAGCCCCAATCGAAGCCCTTTTTCCTTGCCCACCTCCTGACCTCTCTCTTCTCTGACCATCTCGTCTCCGTTGCCCTAGCACCACCCACCTTCATACCCTTGATCTGTGTGCCTCCATTGTGATTTGCTCGAGCACCGCATCCGCCTCTCCAACCATCGCCTCTCCCCATCCTCTCGACCAAGCCCCCTCTTAAGTGTGCCCTCTCCAGGTTGCCACCTCCCCCACTGCACCACCTTCGCCTCTCCACCTCTCTGACCACTGCTTCTCCCCACATCTCAATCAAGCCCCCTCTCCAGGTCGCCACCTCCTCCTCTGCATCACTTCATCCTCCTTGTCTCGAAGCCGCTGCCTCCTCCAAAATACGACAGGTACTCCCTCAAATGTTGTCCTAACAAAGGTTTAGAGCTTAGGTTGCCGATGATTTTGACGAATCAAAGTCATTATTGATTCGAAGTGTTGTGTAGTGATTATGGAACAAAGAGTAACAATACACATCATTTCACAACATAGTTTAAGTTGGATTATTTTCTTTGTGGTCACTGCATCTTTTACTTGGACTTAATCACTTTGTTTTATAATTTAAGAAGGAAACCACTCTATTGAAATCACATTGGATTTTGATAATTTTAACAAGTTAGTTTAAAAGAAACTTCATAATATGGATTGGATACAAACTTGAGCTACTGGTTTGAAAAAAGAAACTTCATCTTGCGTTGCATACAAACTTGATACAATTCCAATACGCAATAGATACATAATAGTTTGCATTTAAAGATTTACATGAGAGTCTCATGTTAGAAAAGATCTTAACATTACAATCTTTAGGACCGATCTCAAATAAAGAAACCAAATCCACCTGTATGATCGCATGGTGTAACGTCCCGGGCTTAGGTCTCCGGTCCGTTAACGGAGCATTACCGGCCCTAACAACCTCTTGAGATCGGGCCCATACGGACCCGATTAACCACCCCCAAAATGCTTAAGCCAGGTTGTTCGGTAGTAACCTCCTCACTTTTTATACCACCCGGAAATGTTATGTTTCCACGGTATGGTATGGGACTTTTATTTTGGGGGTTTTACACATGGACAGATAAATTTACAGTACGAGCAAACAAAATCGAAAAATTAGATTATGCTATAACTTTATCTTGGATTACCTATGTATGCTCTTCCTTTATATGTGTATTTGTCGGTTTTTCATTAACCTTCAATAGAAGACACATTTCATTGGTTGACCATAGTATAATTAATGAAATGCTCGGTAACAACTTTGGTGGAGGAAGAGAATGCCACACCCGTGACTCGATGGAGGAAGTTGGATACGTCGAGGAAGGGTTGGCAATGGCGACACCCTGGTGTCAAAAGGAAGCCCTACGATGGCATTAATTAGAAACTAGAGCCATGGATTTCTTTATGAAAAACGGAAAGGAGATGTACTAAAGGAGAAGATGATCCTCTGATTGTGACTGTAAACATTATGAAATCCCTCTAATGAAACTATTTTCTATTTTGATTCGATGGTCGGGATTTGATGGTATTATTATGTGGTGTGTAATCCTCTGATTAGGTTGTTATATAGAAATATAGTGACTTCAGTGAAAAAATCTTTTGTGGTAGTTGCAGGTATGAAGATGAGTTTTTGGATTTCTTGTTTGGTAGGGGTTTGTGAATAGAAATAAATTGAGAAAAATTTTGAGATCCTTGACCTCTCCTTTTCTTACTCGATTAGGTAATGGGTACTTGCTTGTGGAGATCTCTGGACCTCCAATCTTGAGTAAAGAAGTATGAGCGCTCTGATAGGGTCTTTCTTGGGTAAAGAAGTATGAGCGCTCTGATAGGGTCTTCGTAGAGGTTGCCTAATGGACGATGATCAATGAATCTTATCTTTGACCAAATCCTTTATATTATGTTGATGGTCTACGCTCCTCTTATAGCCCATGCTAATGATATTTGCTAATGATAGGATCATTGCAGGTAGAGTAATGAATTCGACAAGGGATTGGATGTATAAACGTGGAGTGAATGGATCCATTTGCATGCCATTTTTAATTGGTGTAGAAGGTTTTCTCAATTTTGCTTATGCCCAAGGAGAGAATAGTTGACATGGATGGGAAGATAATTAGCATGTGCATGAAATGTGGATTGACGAAAAAATAATTTAGATACGTTGTGACATAACACTTGTACAAGAATAGTTTTGTGAATGATTACACATGTTGGTATGCACATTGAGAGGTGTGGACAACTTACCGAGAGAGGTCGCAGATGTCAGACAATCCTTTGTTGAGATGTTTATAGATACAATAGGTCTGGATTGACCCTTCTCTAGAGGATTGTGGTGATGAATTGAGCGAAGAATCTAAATATTTTATTGAACTGTTAAAAAGGTCGAGGAGGCATTATGGCCTAGTTGTAAGTCTTCTCTCATATATGTTGTTATGAAGTTACTGACAATTAAAGTTGAGTACATAATGATTGTGATGGTTTTAATATGATGATTAAGATTGTGAAGAGAATGCTTTTGGAAGATAATGTTCTACTTGGTACCTATTATAAGGTAAAAGCAACGATGTACACTTGGATTATCTAATAGACATGCCCCAACCATCACATCATATATTATGGAAACAAATATAAGAATGAGACTAAATGTACAAAATGAGGTGAATGTAGGTATAAATTAAATATGAAAATAAATATTCCACAAAAGGTACTCCGTTACTTTCCTATAGCTCCATGTTTACAAAGACTTATTGAAAAGAAACTGCTAAAGACAAGACTTGACATGCATATCATATCTATGGTGACTTTTTACAACACCCTTCTAACTCAGCTTATTGGAGGTCTTTGATGGAGTCATCTTCCACTCTTTCTATGTATAAGAGGAATGTGGTGATTAGGTTACCCATTGATGGATTTAATCCATATGGTCAAGGGAAAGATTACCCATGCTAGCCAATTATCATTACTCCGTACAACTGGCTACCATTGTTGTGCAATAAGAACCAATATGTGTTTCTAACTTTACTTGTTCCCAATGTTAGACTTTTGAGCCCTGGGAGAACCATTCTTACAATAAATGTTATTGTAATATTTATGTTTATCAATAAAAGTTATTGATGTTTCACTCCATTTTTGAAATTAAATGAATGAATGCACTATAAGGTCCCTCTGTACAATTAGGGTTATGTACCATGGCCATCTTAATGATCATATAGCTATTGATTAATTAGATGAATCTTAGAGGCTAGTGTTTGGATGAATATCTAAGGAGTTAGATAGAGGACTCATCAAGCACTGTCAAATGATTGTTAAGAGATGATCTCCAGCCTGAGTAGGAGATGGCAATCCTTTCTCACATAGGCTGATATCTGACCGACCTCTTGATGCAGGTCCTCTGCATAGGAATAGTGATTCGGAGGTGTTAGATTAGTTAGGTCAATGGGTTGACTTAACGAGATTGAGATAACCTAAGTCCTATGTTGAATGCTGTCACAGCATAGGCATGCATCCTCTGACCGGAGACAGATGTATTGCTATATATCTGAGTATGTACATTTGGCAGATCGATAGGTTGATGACCTAACCAAGGTCTATACACCGACGAGCTGGTGTGCATATAAGGGAATATGAGCAATACGATCTCTCAAAGGGATCATACATGTTCTCTTATGAACCGGAAGACATGAGCTCACTCATGAGGTATTGCGACCGATCAAATTCCATGCATGGTCGTCGTGCTTTGGAAGCATGACATGAATTTGAAGGTATGATATATGCTTTGAAAGAGCATATGATCGATACCAACTCCCAATGACCAAGACTGAGAAACTTAGTGATCAAACCCTGAAGAAGACAGTGAAAAATTGATCTTGATCTTCGGGTTGACCATAGGTCTTCTAGTATGCAGGATGTACAGGTATTGGGAATACCTGAGGGTGATTTGATCATAAACGATTGCATATTGATGAATACCCATTCATCACTCTTTATTCTTTTATTTTAGCTACAAAACCTTTGCCAAACACATGTATATTCCTGTAATTACAAATAATTGTCAATCAGCATGCATTTTGTAAATATGCATAATTAGCATGTTTTTGTGCATAAATAAAAGAATAAAGAAACAAAAGAAAAAGAGGGAGATATTTAGAATAAATATTGAGCGACCAAATCCCATGGGAGGGCTCAGCATGGGCCTGACCGCATAAAAACCCAAGTAGAGAGAGATAAGGAAGCTCATGTGTGTACATATATTCCTATAAATAAATAAAAATATTTTCCTATAAATAAAAATAAAAATGGGTGTTTATATATAATTATATATATTTGTAAATATTAAATTAAAATAAAAATGAGAAAATTAATAAGAAATAAAAAATCCTTCATCCTTGTATAGAGACCATGTACATAGGACCACCATATTTATTTATTTCATCCTATAAATAAATAAATAAAAATCCAAGAAAATTTGTATATATTCCTTATTCCATAATGTAAATAAATAAAATAAAAATCACAAAAAGAAAACTAAAAAAAAATAAATAAAAATGAAAATCAAAAGCCACATTGTATATATACCATACATGTATATAAATAAAGGTATTTATTTAACCCTTGTAAATAATTAATAAAAACAAAATAAAAATACCATATTATTCCAAATTTTATTTTATAAATAAATAAAATATAAAATTAGAATAATTGGTATAAGAATAAATAATTAAAAAATCAAAAATAAAAAATACATATGTATATACATGTATATAATAATAATATTTTGTAAATACCTAAATTATATTTCAGAAAAATAAATAAAAATCATAAAAAAATAGTTCAAAATAAAAGAAACAATTTTTATGTTTTGAGTTTTGCAAAATTTGGCCATTCACTATTTTTAAATAAATAATCAAATAATAGGTATTTGGCGGGCTCTGATTGGTCCACGGGGGATGTTGACCCCCGGTCAACTTCCCCCCCAGGACCACCAGAGCCGGGTTCGTTGTGCCTGACTCGTTTTCTCCAAATTCTTCCTGCTCGACCCGATCGCCAAATCACTAAACCCCTAGCTCCGATCATTCCTCCTGCATCCGAGATCCACGCCGTCATATCCGCGTTGGGATCCGCACTTCGCGGAACCCTGCCTGACCTTCTCTTCTCGGACCTGCACTTGTATATAGCCCAGCTCCGCCGCGCTATTTCACTCATCTTTGGCTCCGCATTTCCCTACCCAGGACCTCCACCATCTCCGCCTGGGTGACAGCAGTCGGTCGGTAGTGTCGCAGTGAGGAGAGAGTGCCCCGACCATTGATCCGGCGACCTAGTGCCGTCGTGCGCCGCCCAGGAGTGGTGCTCGAACCTCGGGCATCGACGGCCCTCGAGGCAAGGACCTAGAGCTTCAGAAGCTTCTTCCTAGTCGATCTCTGTCATCTGGTACGTTTGAGTCTTCCTATCTTTCGCCAATTTCAGTTTACGCCCAATTTCATCCTCCGCCTACGACCATTGATTTCGACCACACCTTCTCGATCATCGGAATCGACCCTCACGCTCACGAGCCTCCTCCGCACCTTCTACACCCACTCGCACCCCCTGACTCGCCCCGGAGCAGGGTCTTCGAACTCATTCGTCGTCGCTTCGCCGGAGTTTGACCCCACGACGCACCGACCACCCACTTCGCTTCTAACCGGGTCGAGGCACTTTGCCCTCGACCCAGGAGTCTTCTGTGCTACTTTGTAGGTCTGAGGAGGTCCATCTGAGGACCTCAACTTCCAGGCACAGGAGCCCAACTCCGCCGTTGTCGCCTGGGCTCCTCGGAGCTCCTTTGTGTCATCGAAGGAGCCTGACCGACGCAGGAGGCCTTGGAGATCACTTTCCACCTATCAGCAGCCCGCGAGGAGGTCCAGCGCGTTCACAGTCCTCCGGCGAAGCTCGCTGGCGAGGAGTTCTTCCAGGAACCTCCTCCGCCGTTCGTTCGACTCCGGAGTCCCAGATTTAATTTGGACCGTCCTCTGATACGAAGAGGCGCCCCGCACCAGCATCGTTCGATTACCACGTGGCGCCATCTCCACCGTCAGATCCGAACGAGGTTTACACGAGGAGGCGCCCGCTACCCCAGCCGTCAGATCAGCCATGTGGCGCGTCCTCCGCCCTCGGATCATAATAAGGGGTAAATATCACTTAGGTCCCCTCCTGTTTTGTCTTTATTGTTGAGTCCTATAAATATTTTATATAGTTCATTTTATTATGGACATTTTACACTTAGGACCTCGTGCTTGTTTTATTTGCTTTGATACCTCTATCTACGTGGAACACGTGCATCGTCACGTGATTTTTGTGGTGTATTTGCAATATTTGGGCTAATGTTGTAAGGTGTTATGGAAAGAAATATAGTTTTTATTATTTGCATCCATACCCCTATGAGTGTTTTTTATTGAACATGTGCTGAATTTAGTGGGTTATTTGCAGTTAGCTCCTTGGGCTTTTAGCACCTGTTGCTAATAAGCCCTCGGAACTTATTTCCTTTGCATTTAGGTCCCTGTGTGCCCAGTACATGTGCTTCGCGCGTGCTATATTGGAATTTTTGCACCAGGACCCCCTGAGCTTCTGAGTTTGTTACCTTTTAGCCCAAAACTTTATTCAAATTGCAAACAGGTTCCTGTGTACTATTGGCTCTTGTTGGATTTAAATAAGATATCAAATATCATCGAAATTAAGTGAAAATTTGATACTTGGCTCCTGCCACTGTGTAGAATTTTTACTAATTTTTGGATCCATTTTTGATCCGTGTTATTATTTTTAAAAATTCAAAAACATCTCTTTTTCTGCCTGCTCATCTTTAAAAATCACCAAAAAATATTAAAACCTTTTCAAAAATTCTAAAAAATTCATATTTTGTGTGTTTTGGCGTGCTTGATTTTCTGACTAATTTTGGTCGTTTTTGGATTTATAAAAATTATAAAAATTGAAGAACCCTTTAAAATTCATAAAAATTCTAAAAAATCATAGAAAATTCCAAAAATAATAAACCTTTTTTATGAATTTTTCCTTGTTTCTATTTTCCAAGAAAATTACCTCCAGGCTCTGTTGAGACCATTTTATATTTTATTTTAGTCTTAGAAGCCTGTCTGGACAGTGGTCTTGCATTTCTGCCTTATTTTATTTTTAGAAAATTCCATAAAAATCATAAAATTATCAAAAATTCACCAAAAACAGTAAAAAATACATAAAACTTAAAATTATTTTTGTTGAATTTTTGGATTAATTTTGAGTGTTTAAATAATTAGTCAAAGTTGCTTGTTTCATTGTTTTCTTATTTTCTTTATTAATTTAAAAATCCAAAAAATCTAAAAATATTAAAAAACTATCAAAAATTTGCTTATCTATATTTTCTTCATTGTTTGACTACTTCGAAGGCCGCAAGGCCATCTCGTGCTCCATGAGTCCAACCCTGGTCGCTATACCAGGCTAACCCAATAGCCAGGGCCACTATCTATTTTTATTGATTTTTATCTCTATTTGGTGGTCTGCTCTTATATTTTTTCTTGTTGACTGATTGATTTCCGAGACTCGGGTCGCAACGACCCTAGCTCTATTTCCTTTACCTGAGTCTTGGTCATTTTTCAGGTCATCACATATCCATGACGCTTCCATTCCGAGGGAGTGATGAAACAGGTCTGGATTTTAGTGACTCCTTCCAGTAGAGAAGCAATCTAATCTTAGTCCAAGTGTTGGACATTGATCTGAATGAGATTCAGATTCAGTGAGAAGATTAGATTTGCGGTCTTGATTTAATCAAGCATCTATGGGAGGTTCGTAAGATCTGGATTTGAGATAAGATCTCAATATCCAAGTCACTATACATGGAATAATAGAATCACCATGTCCTTATCTCCAATATTTGTGTATTGTAAATATGATTTATAATATACATATATTCAAGAGAGATAAATTTAGTAAATAACATTTGTTAATTATTAAATGTGGATTGGATTCACATTTGTTAATTAATTGGAAATGTGATTTACAAATTAGTTTGGGATGTGAATATGATTCACATAATTTTTGATGGCATGATTGAAATATTCACAAATTAATTTAGTGGATATATTTTTAATAATTGTTATTAAAAATTATTAAGATATAATGTGATATAATAAAAGGAGATAAAAGCCACCAATTTTGAGGTGGCGTCACCCATGAAAAAGTCATGGGTGACGTCCCTTGTTTTTAGGAGGCAATATTAACTCCATTTTATTATCTTGATTAATCTCTTAACTAATCATTTATGTTAAATGAAAAATGTGTTGATAATGTTCCAACATATATTTAATTTAATTATAAATAAATTTTGTTGCTTTTAACCAACAACAATCATAGCCACTGATTTTACATAGATCAAGCCTAGCCGTTGGATCTATGTGTCCCATGGATTGAGATCCATTGGATCCTAAACTAATATAAAAGGAGGGCTAGGGTAGCCTTTTTAAGTACATCATCTAGAGTTGTAGAAGACTACTACCCTCTCTCTCTCATTCTCGTGTGGCTTCTCTCCCTCTCAATCTCAAGTGGCCGTCCACTTTGCATATTGAGGAGGAGAGCATCGTGCCTTCGCCTTCGACGACTCGAGGATCTCCTTCTTCTTTGGAGTTGCTTACTCTAAAGGAAGACGGCGGATTTCGTTTGACAAAATCAGGGGACCCTTTGCTTGGATCTTCATCAAGGATTGCGGGACGGACGCGACCCATCATCGTGCCCGCAAGTGCGTTCTTCGTGGATCGGACTTGAGACAGGCGGGTCTCTCGATCACAACCACACTTCAAGAGGTATTCGTTTTACTTGTGGTTGTACGAAACAATCCGAGAAGTGTTCTCATGATCATGTGGTTTCATCTTTAAATTTAAAATTTTAATTTCTGCCGCATCTAGCATCTAGTACGACTAGTTGCTCCGATTGCATACGATGCAATCAACATGCTTCTGTGATGCGCTTAAGGATTCTGAATATCCTTCACTCGATCCCATCCATAGAAAATATTTAGGTGTTTATGTCAGACCATTAGTCGATGAACAGATGGAACTATGGGAGAAAGGCCAGAAAACATATGGCACTGTCAGTCGGAGTAAATTTCAGATGAGAGTGGGGTTTATCATGGATAATTAGTGACTTTACAACATACAGAATGCTATCGGAATGGAGTATACATGGAAAAAGAAGTTGTCCATATGGCATTGAAATTACGAAAGCATTTCAACTTGAGCATGGTCGAAAATCATGCCTCTTTAATTGCCATCGACAATTCTTACCGAAGGACCATCTTTATAGGAAACAAAAGATGGATTTCAAAAGAAATACAATTGAAGATTCCGATCCACCTATCAGGCTGTCAGGTATTGAGATACTCAGAAGGTTAATGGAGTTCAAAAGTTCAGATGATTGTGTTCTACCTCTTTCAGGTTTTGAGGATAATCATAACTGGATGAAAATGAGTATCTTTTGAGAACTATCATATTGGCCTCATCTACTCATCAAACATAATTTAGTTGTGATGTATATAAAAATAATGCATTTGATAATGTATTGCACATGGTTATGAATGTCATCGGTAAGACAAAGGATACGAAAAACGCTGGTAGAGATCTCATGAAAAATTGTGTACGTCCTAAATTAATCCTCATAGAATTTGAAGATGGTCGTATTTATATGTCGAAGGTAAAATACTACTTAAGAAGAGATCAAGTGAAGTTGTGCCTTCAGCTTTCGAACGTGCGATCGACCATTGAAAAAAGAAAAGTGACACATTATGAGCTCTCAGGAGAAAGTATTTGTTGAGCTTTATGTTCTACATAATATAGATGAAGTGACATCTTTTGCAGAGTATGTATCCTTATCAATTTGTCTTTGTAACATAAATTAAGTAGTTCAACGCTTAACCATTATTTTATTTTTTTCATGTAGTATAGGATAAAATAATGATGGTAATCGCTTATTTACCGACGACGAAGTAGTCGATAAATTTAGGAGGGCATTCCCATCTTGGTATAAGGAAAGACTAAAGCTTATTAATCTAGTATATCATAAATACAAGATTTTAAATTATCTTGCTCCTGATCCCAATTATATGGTGATGTCGTATGTTTATTTTTTAGGGAACGGGTTCAGATTTCATTACATTAACACGACCAACAACATAACTACATACAACTCTAGTGTAATGGTTAAGGGATCTTATTATGATAAGGATAACCTAATTACTACGGGTTCTCAATGAGGTACTTGAGGTAGAATATAATATGGCATCCCCTAATAAACTCTTCTTGTTTTCGTGTGACTGGTATGATCCACAACTTTGTGTGGTTGTTGACCACATACATAATATTGTAGATGTCATCCCTCGACAATATATACAAAGATTTGAATCTTTTATCCTTAGTACACAAGCTGATCAGATATGTTATGTATTGAATGTTAGGAAAATTAAAAACGAGATGATCGTGTTGCAGTATTGAAATGTAAATATATCGATGACAGTGAACAAGTAAATGTGGATTGTGCATCAACCAATTTGTTTATTTCAGAACATAAGCCACCATAAAATGTTTCAATAAATCCTTAAAGTAATGCTCTTTCTAATGTTTATTTTTATTGATGCATTAATGATTTTTTTTCAAATTATCTGATTATGTATTTTGTGCATGCATACTGAAATGATTGTGACATACGGTCCAGGTTCTTGGGGTAGTAGTTCACGCCAGGATGATCGTCGTACCATAGACCACAGTGGTATATCTTTATCTCATTGTACTCTATTAAATGTTTATTTCAATTAGTCAATTTTTTATCATAGGTGAACGTAATGACGAGGTTGCAAAGCTTGTCACTTACATGAAAGAGAATGATTTACAAGTCCCTCCATGAAATGCTTATTATATTTCTTGAGCAGGGACACCTCCCAATGTGACACGTACTCATCAACCAACACCACAATCATTTAGCCAACATCGATCGGAGCTTGGATGCTCAAGATATTCACGAAATAAACCATGGGCATAAATGCAATGGAAACATAGAAATACATAAGGAAAACATAGCAAATAGGTCCCTGGAAGAACTAAAATGTAAATAAACATAACTGCAAGGACTTCCCTGTTAATTACAAACACGCACGGGGGTATAATTGTAATTACTAAAACCCACAGGGGACCAATTGCAATTTACCACAGGCACATGTAGATCGCACGTGCTTTCTGGATCTGGTTATAAATTAAAGAAATCTTGGGGGCCTCCATGCAAAATACCATGCCCGTACGTGACCGGGCACGTGTTGGGTGAGGCTCTATATATGGCTCATGTTCGGATGACGCTCGTAGTTGCTTCGGCTACTGGCTCGGCTTAGGATTTTGGCCCTTGCACTGGTTCAACCTTGGAGGGAGTTTAGCTCAGGATCGTCTTAGGAGTTTGGCTCCGACGAAGCCTTCCGCACTCTGCCACCTTCTACCGAGCTCGACGAAGACCCCCGGCTGCTCCTGAATGGCTGGATATCAACATTAAAGCACGACGAAGCAGCTGGGACATCTGGAGGGAGTCGGAGATGCTTGTATGTCGGATGCGAGGTTTATGAAATCTCCTCTGACGATGCTCCGACCATTGAGCCATTCATACATGCACTGTTAGTTCACATAACCGAAGCGAATGCAAATTGCATAGTGGATGAAATGGGGGCCATTTGGGGGCAAAGAGTGTGGTGACCCGGTCACCTTCTCCTGCAGATCTTGGAGAAGAGGAAGGCAGAGTGGTTTGAAATCGAGGAAGAGAGAAGAGGCGATCGGAGTGGTGCATGTGAACGAGGGTGGCATGGGTGAAGCTCAGTCGATCAATGGAGGGTTAAGATGCTTGGAAGATCAGAATAAATTCATAGAAATTGAAAGAAAAGACAAAGAAGATTAGAGAAGCTTACCTGGTGATGAATCTCATATTCATCATGCTAAAATCCACTAATTAAACCCCTACCTTAAATGATCCAATAAAAAACACCAATAATTCCTCATTATTTTATTGTATTATATTGTGTATAACCAACTTATAAATATATATATAATTATTATTATTTAATTTGTAATTATTTTATTATCAAAATCCTAAAAAATAGGTTGATTAATTGTCTATAATTTCCTAACCCTTAAAAGAACTAAAAAAATGCAAAAAATAATTCAAAACCCAGAAATCAATGTTTTTAACCCCTTAAAAATACCCTTAAAAATACTTTTTGTACATATGACCTCTTTTGAATTTTTGTCCAACATGAAACTTGTATATCTCATCGAGGTCCATAACTTTCATGTTTTGACTTTTTCCTAATTTTGCTACTAACTATGTCTTTTATATTTTTTATTTTTTACATTTCTAATTTTTTATTGGGCCACGTGGCGCCCTCAGGGCTGCCAACGAGAGCTAGGTCGAGGGCAAAGTGCCTCGACCCGTTAGTGGGCGAAGGGAGTGGTCAAATGGGTCGAGTCGTGGGTCTCCGGTGAGATGACGACGTAGGGGACCCGAGATCCTGCTCCGGGACGAGTCAGGGTGATCGAATGATGACGCGAAAATCGACGCGACTAAGGTGGAAGATAAATCACAATGTCGTTGTCCTTAATCGATCAATTCGGTCAACGGAAAAATTTGTAAACCACTCAGAAAATCAAGAAATTCAATGTAAGCGGTCTTTCGCTATTCTTTTTACCTGGTATAGCGACCAGGGTCGAACACAAGGAGCACGGGTTGGCCAAGAGACCTACGATGTAGTCAAAATGAATAAAATAAAAGGCAAAGTATTTTTGTGGTTTTTAATTGTTTTTTATTTTTTTGGATTTTTAAATATGAAGAAAGTACAAGAAGCACAAAAACAAGCAAGCTTCTACTAATTATTTAAAGCATCAAAAATCAAGCAAAAATTCAAGAAAAATTGTTTTTATGTTTTTTTAGGTTTTTAAGTGTTTTTGGTGAATTTTTGGGATTTTTATAAGGTGTCTTTTATGTTCTAAAAATCAAACAGTGCGAAAAAGGCAAGGTACTGTCCAGCCAAGCCCAAGATCCAAAGATACAATATCTAAAGACCTCAGAGGGACCTGGAGGTAATTTTCCTGTGTACTAGAGAAAGTAAGGAAAATTTGAGCACCAAGATTATTGTTTTTGAGTTTTTAAATTATTTATTATGATTTTTATGAGTTTTTAGGTGTTTTTAAGTTTTTATGGTTTTTAAGCAATGAAAAATAGCCAAAATTGGCTGAAAACTCAAACAACACACAAGAAACAGTAACTAATTTTTATAGAATTTTTTAGGGGGTTTTTATATTTTTTTTGTGATTTTTCAAGCTAAACAGTGCCAAAAATAAGCGTTTTTGAATTTTTAAAAATAACAAATAAACTCAGAAATGTCCTCGAAAATTCTCAAAAATCCTACACCATGGCAGGAGCCATGTGTCAAATTTTCATCGAATTTGGAGGTGATTTGATATTTTATTCAAAAATAAAGGAGGGGCACTGTGCACAGGGACCAAAGTGCAAATACCCAAAGTTCTGGGGGTCTGGTGCAAAATACCCAGCAAAGCACGTGCCAAGCACGTGCCTGGGGCACTCAGGGACCTATATGTAAGAAAAACAAGTCCGAGGACCTTTTGGTAACTCGTACCAAAAAGTCCAGGGGTTGTTATGCAAATAACCCACTAAAAGACGCACATGCGGAAATAAAATGCTCTCAGGGGCATAAATGCAATTATCAAAAATATTTCATTCATTCATAAACAACCAGAACTACGGGGCTAAAGTTGCAAATACACCAAATACACACGTGACGACGCACGTGGCTCACACAAACAGGGGCATAAATGCAAATAAGCTAAAAGATGAGGTCCAATGTGCAATTATCCCTACGTAAATAAAACTCCTAAAATATTCACAGGACTGACACGTAAAACAGAAACTACGAGGGGGCCTAAGGTAAATTACCCCTTATTTAACGTCGATGGCTGGATTCGCGCCACGTGGATGATCCAACGGTCTCGGACGGCGGGCGCTCTTCTTCTCTTCCGCACTTGGGCCAATCGACGGTGCAGAGGGGGCCACGTGGGTGATCAAACGGCTCAGGTGCTGGGGCCTCTCTCCTCTGTGCCAACGGTCCGGATTAGCCCCCTCACGATGATCGACGGTAGCTGCTCCTTGATGAATGGACGGCTGAGATGCGAACTGGAGCGGAGGGGCTGATCTGACGGTGAAGGAGGATTCTGGAAGAACACTCGGCCGGCGAGCTTCGTCGGCCTTGTGCGCGTGATGTAGACCTCCTCAGCTGCCTCGGATGATCGGATAAGGTCCGCAATGGAGTCCCGCAGCTGGTGATGGCTTCAGATGACCCAGCCGAGCCCTGGAGGGGCTCCGGCGAGGTCGGCGGCGACGAGCTCCTGGTCTGAAAGTGAGGGGGGCTCAGATGCCCTCCTCTTGGCCTGCAAAGTGAACCAAAAGCTTCGCGGGTCGAGGGCAAAGTGCCTCGACCCGATGAAGCGGCGTGAGGGTGATCGATGCGTCGGGGCGGATGAGCTCCGGCGAGCGGAGGATGGTGGAGCCCGAATCCCAGCTCCGGGGCGAGCTGGGTTGAACGAATGGGCGTAGAAGGTGCGTCGAGGGATGGCGAAGGTGAGCGTGGGTTCCGGTGATCGAGAGGATACGCGATATGGTCGGAATCAAAGGAAATCGGCGGAGCTTCGATTTGGGGGAAACAAGAAAGTAAGCGAAATAAGGAAGCTCTAAGGTTACCTGGGTGGTCGGAGAGACTGGGGAAGAGCAGGGGGTGCTCCTGGTCGTAGTCTCAAGGGTCGTCTCGGCCCGAGGCTCGGTGCTCACGCTGGTGGCGGAGCAACGGCGGCGAAGAACGCCGGATCAGTGGTTTCACCTCCTCGCCTCGCTGCAACAGGGGCGATCGCTTGCTGTCACTCTCGCGGTGCCTCTGGAGTTCACTGGGAAGAAGGGGAAGAGCCAAAGATGGGGCGCGGAGGCGGCGGAGGTGGTTCTATATATAGTTGCAGGCCCGATTAGGGTTGGGAGGCGACGGCTATGGAAGGCGTGGATCTCACGGCGAAGGATCTGGCGAGGATGTCGGATGATCGGCGAAGAATCCGGGCCCGGGGTTTGCGTGGGCGACAGGCTGGAGGCGCGTGGAAAAAATGGCGAAGGCGGGGCGGCGCGCATTTTCTCAAAAAGGAAAGAGTCAGCGGGGGAGTTGACCGGGGGTCAACATCCCCCGTGGACCAATCAGGAAAAGCCACGTAATTGATTTTTTGTTTATTTATTTTAGGCTAGAAAATGATGGAATTAGCAAAAACTTAAAACATGAAATAATTTTATTTTATTTTTTTCTATTTTTTGGTGATTTTTAATTAATTTTTGGAAATAAGGTATTTACATAGTATAGCTATACATAGGTATTTATACAATATAGTGTTTTTGATTTTGATTTTTTTAATTAGTTATTTTTATACATTTTTATTCCTATTTTATATTTTATTTATTTATAGAATAAAATGAGGAATAAAAGGCTATTTTTATTTTATTTTTATTAATTATATACATAGGTGAAATAAATAGTTATGTACAACTATATACATGGCATATGTACAATATATTTTTGTAATTTTAATTTTGTAATTTTTATTTGCTTTTTGTTTTGTTTCTTTTTATGTTATTTATTTATAAAATATACCATAGAATATTCACAAAAAGTTTTGAAAATAAATACATTTATTTATAGGGTTAAATGAATAAAGGATGATGGTCTATGCACATGGTGAAAGGGCATTTTTGAATTTTTGATTTTTAAATTTTTATTTTGTTTTTAATAGTTTCTAACTATATACAAAATATGTACAAGCATATTTTTGGGTGAGGAAAATATAGTTTTATTTATTTACAACAATATATACACATGAGCTCCTATCTCCCTCTACTTTGGCTTTTATGCGGTCAGGCCCATGCTGAGCCCTCCCTTGGGTTAGGTTGCTCAATATTTATTCTAAATATTTCCCTCTTTTTCTTTTTACTCTTTATTCTTTTATTTTTGCACAAAAACATGCTAATTATATCTTTTTACACAATGCATGCTTTTGGTAATTATTTGTATTTACACATATTTACATGTATTTGCGAAGGTTTTTGTAGCTAAAATATAAGAATAAAGAGTGATGAATGGGTATTCATCACCCCCTATACTTAACTTTGCTAGTCCCTTAGCAAACACTTATTTGAAAAAGAAGTGGAAAAGAAAGAAAAAGAAAAAGAAAAAGAGGATGTACATGGATCAAGGTTGAATTATTAAACTTTCCTTCATTAAATTGAAATATGGAGCTCGATTAGATCTTTGGGTTATTAATGTGTCGGAACCTTATTTGGACTTAAGCTTAAAACTCAACAGCCTCTAAGTTCCACCAATCTATGGGCAAGACTCCTCAATAAACCAGATCAGAACAAGTCTACATACACAAACTCTAATGACCATGAATTTTTCCATGCGGTGTAAGTGATATGTGGCTCCCCACCTCAGAAGTAATAAAGAAACAACCTCCCTCAATCTGGTAACTCTAATGCCTCGGTCTAGCAACTCTTTCCTCGAGAAGCGGGGTATTCCCTTCTAAGTTCAAGTGCAACCGGCTCAAGAAGAGGGGGTAGAAGTATAGAGTTTTGGAAGCTTAGCCAGTGTAGCTAAGTCTCCCGCTGCAAGCTTCATGAGATGTAACATGGATACCATAAGCTTTGCTTTATTTGACTACATACACTCCGGTGGGGTTATTAAATTTTCAATCCGACCCACCACTTTTTTGGAGTTCTTTTTGCATTTTTTTTCAAGGATTTCTGTACAGCATATCTACATGGTGCAGCATATAAGAAATTTCCCCTTGAGCCAGTAGACTATCCCTCTTTTGAAGCTTTATTGCAACCCACAGCTTCTTTCTTTAGCCTTCATCACCACTAGACCAAGTTGAGGCGCACTTCCTTCACTAGAAGAAGAAGAGAGGTTCCGCCTAGAAGTACTACCCTCATATGCTACCCCAAGCCAAAGGAAACTGCCTCCTCACCACCTCATCCGTGGAGAGCCATGTGTAAGTGCAGGTGCAAGTCAAACCATTGTCTCTAAGAGTCATGCGTGTGTTGTTAAGTGCTCTACTTAGGCTCATCAAGATGACATATGCTCATAGCCTAGTGGATTCAAAGAATTAAGTCCTTATGGACCTGAAAAGCCTTAACCCTAAGTCCTATAAGGTTCCTCTTAAAGTTAAGTGGATTAAGATCTTATTCAAGCTCCATTTCTCAATTTAATTCCAGGCTTAGTTTAAATGTCAACTCTCATCCAGGAAAAACTATATACATATATGTACACAAGTTGCTATTTACAAATATTTTACAATCATGCAAAATGTTTTGAAATCATGGATGAATGATGCATGAGGTGCAAGTTTTGCAAAAAGATATTTACAAACATTTACACAAGATTTTTGCAAACTTTTGAAAAACATTTTGGAAAAATTTTGTACTATATACATAATTTTGATACAAAAATATTTACACAAGCTTTACACAAAAGATTTTTGAAATCATTTTTACAAAAATACTTTGTACACTAGCTATGTATGTGCAAGATAAAAGAGGTTTATGTACATGAAAAATTTTTAAATTTTTGTGATTTTTAGCCATTTTATTTATTAACACACTCACACAAAGTACGAGTTATGGCTAAAGTATATATGAAATATATACACACCCCCCCTATACTTAGCTCGAACGATGTCCTCAGAGTGATCAAGAGCGATGAAGAAGACATAACTCGTGCTTAGTAAAAGGGAAGTGAAAAGGAATGGCTAGGTACAGAAACGAATAAATGAATAGAATGAGAGGGACTCGGTGGTTTCCCCCTATACTTAGGATTAACTAATCCTAAGTATAGTACGCTGTACATGAAGGGAAATCCGAGTGAAGAATATACAGAGTCTGCCCCCCCCTATACTTAGGGTAAAATATCCCTAAGTATAGGCAGCAAAAACAGGAGCAGAAAGAATGAAAAGAATACTCGCAGGTCCGACAATCCCCCCTATACTTAGGGTAAAGTACACCCTAAGTATAGCATAATCACAGGATGAGAAAAGGGATGTGGGACTAAAGAATAGAATGATATGGACAACTGGATCTATACAGGCGGAGGAACAGTGAAAATCAGGCGTGAGATGCAAAAGATGTGAGTCAAGAGACCACATCTCACGCAAAATGAATCGGGGCAACAATAACGTCCCGCGGCTCATGATCTAGAAATGGCTTGAGCCGCTGGCCGTTCACTCGAAAGGTACTCTCAGAAGATAACTCAGATATATCAATGCTACCGTTATCGTGTACCTTCCTGACCAAGTAAGGTCCCTTCCATTTGCTCTGTAGCTTCCCTGGAAATAATCGTAGCCTTGCATCAAACAACCATACTCTCTGTCCAATCTCAAAATGCTTGTGGCTGATATGAGAATCATGCCACTCCTTCACTTTCTCCTTATAATGTAGGCTACTTGAGAAAGCTGCATCTCTAAGCTCCTCCAGGGCAGCTAACTCTGCCCTCCTCTGGTCTCCCATACCATCTGGATCCATAAGAATATCTGTAACTGCCCAAAGTGACTTGTGCCTCAGCTCAACAGGTAGATGGCACGGCTTGCCATAAACGAGGCGAAAGGGAGATGTGCCCAATGGAGTCTTGAAAGACGTCCGATATGCCCACAAGACCGAGTCCAAAAGCTGTGACCAATTCTTTCGGTCAGGGCGGACGACTTTCTGCAAAATATTCTTGATCTCCCTATTCGACACCTCAGCTAGACCATTCGTCTGTGGATGGTAAGGTGTGGCAACACGATGGTCTATACTGAACTCGCTAGCAAGGGCCTTCACCTGGTCGTTTACGAAATGAGACCCCCCATCAGAAATCAGAACTCGTGGAACCCCGAACCGCCTGATGATATGCTTTCTCAAAAATCTGCAAACTGTCCTCGCATCAGCGGCTCGGGCGGGGATAGCCTCAACCCAACGACTCACATAATCAACGGCCAGCAGAATGTACTCAAATCCCTGACTCTTAGGGAATGGACCCATGAAATCGATGCCCCATGCGTCAAAGACCTCACAGAAGTGAATGGGCTGCATCGGCATCATATCACGCTGTCCACAAGTGCCCATCCTCTGACAGTCAGTACACCTCTTCACGAACTCATCAGAGTCCTTGAAGAGGGTAGGCCACCACAAGCCGGATTGGAGCACTTTCTGTGCCGTTCTCCTCCCAGAATGATGTCCTCCTGCCTCAAGCTTGTGGCAGTAAGTGAGGACACTATGATGCTCCTCCTGAGGAATACACCGACGCCAGACGCTATCCCCTCCTTCATGGTAAAGGATTGGATCCTCCCAGTGGTAGGACTTGGCCCTTGCAAGGAAGGTCTCAAGTCTCTGCCTGGGCCAATCTTGTGGGACTTTCCCTGCAACGAGAAAGTTCACAATATCGGCATACCACGGGAGTGAGGCGATAGCAAGGATCGCCTCATCTGGGAAGGTATCACGAATAGGATCAATCTGCTCAGAATCCTCAGGCTGCTCTAATCGGGAGAGATGATCCGCCACCACATTCTTGACTCCAGGCTTATCCTTAATCTCAATATCGAACTCCTGGAGTAGAAGGATCCATCTAGTCAGTCTGGCCTTGGCATCCTTCTTTGCCATGAGGTACCTGATGGCGGTGTGATCTGTAAACAAAGTCACTCTAGATCCAATGATATACGATCTGAACTTATCTAGGGCGAACACTACTGCTAGCATCTCCTTCTCTGTGACCGTATAATTCCGCTGGGCGGAATCCAATGTGCGGCTAGCATAGTGTATGGCAAACGGAACTCCGTCCCTCCTCTGTCCTAGCACGGCCCCTACGGCAAAATCAGAGGCGTCCGTCATGATCTCGAATGGGAGAGACCAATCGGGTGGCTGAAGGACAGGAGCCTCAATAACACACTGCTGGAGAGTCTCAAAGGACGAAAGACACTTGTCATCGACAAGGAACTCGGTGTCTTTCGTCAAGAGGTCAGTCAACGGTCGGGCAATCTTGCTGAAATCATGAATGAATCTTCTATAAAAACCAACGTGCCCCAGAAATGACCGTAGCTGCTTCAAATTGGACGGCGGTGCGAGTTTTCTAATGACGTCAACCTTGGCCGGATCAACCTCCATGCCTCTGTTGGAGATGATGTGGCCAAGCACCGTCCCTTGAGTCACCATGAAGTGACTCTTCTCCCAAGACAGAACCAAGCGGGTAGCAATACATCGCTGGAGCACTCGGTCTAGGCAGTCAAGACAGGAATCGAATCCGTCGCCGTAAACCGAGAAGTCGTCCATGAAGACCTCCAAACACTCCCCTACCATGTCCGAAAAGATCGACAGCATGCATCTCTGAAAAGTCGCAGGGGCGTTGCATAGCCCAAATGGCATGCGTCGAAAGGCGTATGTACCGAAGGGACAGGTAAAGGTGGTCTTCTCCTGATCCTCAGGAGCGATGGTCACCTGATTGTAGCCCGAATACCCATCCAGGAAGCAATAATGGCTCTTCCCTGCCAGTCTCTCTATGATCTGATCAATAAAAGGCAGGGGGAAATGGTCCTTCTTGGTGGCCTGATTGAGTCTCCTGTAGTCAACGCAGACCCGCCAAGAGGTGGGTACTCGTGTAGCAATCTCCTCTCCCGACTCACTGATCACAGTCGTGATGCCCGTCTTCTTGGGCACCACATGCAAGGGGCTAACCCACTTGGAGTCGGAAATGGGATAAATAAAATCTGCACTCCACCATTTTGATATTTCCTTCATGACAACCTCTCGTAGGTTGGGGTTCAGTCGCCGCTGGAACTCACGCGACGGCTTTGCCCCTTCCTCGAGATAGATATGGTGGGAGCACAACGAGGGACTAATCCCATGGAGATCTGCTACGCTCCATCCAATTGCCTTGCGGTTCTTTTCAAGAACCCCCATCAGACAGGATTCTTGTTCTCCAGTCAGATCGGCAGAGATGATGACTGGGTACATCTCAGACTCTCCCGCAAGGAATCGATACTTCAGCGAAGTAGGGAGCGGCTTTAGCTCTGGACAGCTGGGTGCTGGCAAATCTGGCTTCTGAAGAAGATGTGTGTATGCTGACAATTCTGCCAAATCTACCTGGGAAAATGATAAAGAACTCTCACAAACTGGATCTGGAGAAGGCGGGTCCTCTGCATTGTCTCTGATCTGCTCTACCTCTACCTCCTCCTTATCTATAGGCTCAGGTGGATCCAGGTCTGGCATCTGATCATCACAATCTGCCCAATCAGATTCTGAATCCGAGGGATCTGTATCAACTGCGGTGGCATCAGTACCACCGTAGAGCAGGGTGGCCTTAGTACCACCATCACTGAAAATCGTGTCACGATCAAGGTCCGACTCTGCTGACTCAATAGTATCCTGGACCAGGGTTGTGCTCTCCAGACTATCCTCTGCTATCATCTCTGCATCAGCTGTATCTGAATATGAGAGGATGGTCTGTGCTGCAGGATCTGCCCAAGCTGCCTCATCATCTGTGATCACAAAATCACAGTCCTGGTGTATGTCTGGCTCTGTATTTGTCAGCTGTTCTGAATCTGTACTGCCCTCTGAGCGGGATCTATCTCTGGCTCTGTGGTCCTTAACCGTCTCTATTTGTATACTCTCGCCCTGGACGCGAAAGAATACCTTCCCACTGTCATGGTCAGTCACCGCCTTGGCTGTGGCCAAGAACGGGCGACCGAGGATGATGGGGGAATCGGTCAACGAGTCAGGGGTCTCCATGTCCAGTACTACGAAGTCCACGGGGAATTGCAAACCCTGAATCGTGACGACAACATCTCGCAACAACCCCTTTGGCCTCTTGACAGACCGATCAGCAAACTGAAGGTATGTCCTGCTCTGTCTAAGAGTGCCCAACTCTAAGTGGTCGAGAAGGGCTGCCGGAAGAAGGTTGATCGACGATCCGCTATCTAATAGAGTACGGTCGAACCTCTGCTCACTAATCTGACATCTGACATATGGGGCTCCTAAATCTGGCCTCTTGGTCGGCAGATGGTTCTGGATCGCGTAACACGTGGCTTTTGTCAACACATGAATCTATGCGGTGTTGTTCCTCTTCTTCCTCCTGATTGTGGTCCTGTCTCTCAAGGATCGCTGAAGAAGAGGGATGTGCTGTAAAGCCTCATGGAGGGTCAGCTGGATGTGAAATCGGTCTATCATGCTCTGGCTGAACTCCTCCTGCTCTCTCTTTTTTGGATCTTTTTCTCTTTTCTTCCCCTTCCCCAACTCAAGGGCTCTAGGAAAGGGGATCACAGGGTCCTTCTCAGATGAAGGACTAGGAATAGGCCTAGACGGTTTGATGACCGGATCCTCACATACATCATACACCACAGTGGGATCAGAAGAAACTAAACCTTGTCCTTTATTCCAAATAGAGTTCTGAGATACATCCACACGAGGAAAGACAACATCTCTATCAGAATGAATATTGGTGGCCTTAGTACCACCTCTAGCTGGCTCTACGACTAGACGTCTTGCGGCCTCAGTACCGCGGGCTGGCTCGGCTCTGCTGGTGGCGTCAGTACCACCTCCTCGATATGGTGAAGCGGCGGCCTCAGTACCGCCGGTGGAATCAGCATCTCGGGTGGCATCAGTACCACCGTCATCATCATGTGCGGCTTCAGTACCGCTCTCCTCTTCCTCATCTGGCGCTATAGATGTATCCTCGCGTTGTCGCTCAGATGAGGCGCCGCCTGCTTGTCTTCTACCGCTCCTAAGTGTAACAAAATCAGCATCAAATAGATCCGACGACATATCATCAAATGAGTCACTAGGAGTGGTAGGCTCAGTGTGAACTACCTGCTCAGACTTCCTCTTCAAGCTATTCGGATTAGGCTCGATCTGTGCAGGGATGGCGGCCTTCCCTCTCATCAGGTCCCGCATCTCCTGGCGGAACTCGTCCATCTCCCGTCTAAATGTAGCCTGCTGCTCTGTGAAGATGCGGGCTAGGTCATCCAAGGCGGGGCTCTCATGGGAGCCCGACGGGTTGCCTCTCTGGTAATGAGGTTGCTGGGCCTGGTGCTGCTGCGGCTGAGAGGGGTAAGAGGAAGGATGCTGCTGCTGGTGAGCATGCTGCTCACGTCTCCAAGTCTGTCCCTGCTGCTGGTAGGGACGAGGTACGAAGGATGATGGCTGGTGTGACTGGTACGCTGGGGGCTGCTGGTGATCTCTCTGTTGGGAGTACTGCCCTCCCTGACCGGCTGGCTGCTGTTGGGACTGGTTACCCCCATTCCCCCACCTGAATCCGGGATGGTCTCGTCGGATCCCAGGCTGGGGACGGTCGTACCAAATCCCGTTGACATCCATCAACGGCTCTGCATCGAAGGGGTCTGGCGGCAGTACTGCCAGAGGCTGATCCGGCTGATATACCACCATCTGTAAGTCTGGAGATGGTGGTGACTGGTAAGAGGGCTGCTGCTGCTGGTACGGCTCCGCCTGTACAAGGTGAACTTGTCTAGGCTGCTGCAAGGAGCTGGAGCGTTGGGACGAGCTGCGGCTGCCACCGGAATCGCCTCGCAACTGAAGACGGGGCTGAGAAGCCGTCTGTGCCTCCTGAAGACACAAGAGATGGGTCTTCACGTCGCTCAGAGTTTGTGCCATCTGCTCCATCTGAGTTATGCCCTGGCACTGCTTCTTCTCTATTATTTCCATGCGGTCCAACTTCTCGCTGATAATCCCCATGTCCGCAGCGACCGACTCTGCCTGTGCGGCTGCAACTGTGGACGAACTGGATGGACCTGCATCAACCCGTGCTATCCGCTGGTACTGCACGGGTCCTGGCGGCTGCTGAGATCTCTGTGTGTACAACCGAGTCTGGGACATCACCATGTAATTTTCGGCCATCTCCTCGTAGATGGCCCAGACTTGGTTGTGGTCCTTGGCAAAGTAGGACCCGCCGCAAGAAGCATTCACCAGACCTTGAAGCTCTGGCGTCATCCCACTAAAGAAGCTCTGAACTAGGTTCGGCTTGGAAATGTCGTGGTGTGGGCATCTATCCAGAAGCTCTCTGAACCTCTCCCATGCCTCGTGAAACTGCTCGTTAGGGAGCATGGAGAAGTTGTTGATCAGGGCCCTCGCTGCATTCGTCCGCCCGAGTGGATAGTACTTGTTCAAGTACTCGGTGCGGAGCTGCTCCCAGGTGTAAACAAACTTCCCTAAATGCTTCAGCCAGGCGGCTGCTCTATCTGCAAGTGAAAAAGGGAAGGCCATCATCCGAATCGTATCCTGGTCCACATGGCGGTCGTGGACAGTGCTGCAGATCATCAAAAACTCCTGGAGATGGAGGTGGGGCTCCTCGGTGGCAAGTCCGTGAAAATGAGGAAGCATCTGCAGGGTGTTCGGAGGGAACTTGAAATCCCCCACGATAGCAGGTACCACCACCCAATGGTGCATCAGTGTAGATCCGGGGTTGTGTAACTCCCGCATCGGTCTCGGTGGTCCTGCTGCGGCGGCGGCTGCCGCTGCGGCAACCGCTGCTGCGGCTGCTGCGGCTGCTGCCTCTGCATCAGCATCAGGAATGTCCTCAGGCTCGCTCTGATCTCTCTCTTCCCTGAGTCGCTCCAACTCCCTTCTCATCTCAATCATGAAAGCTCCCTGACCGCGTAGCTGCTTCTGTACTGTCTCTAATGATGCGATCAGAGTGGAGTTGATCGCTCCCTGGTCTAGTACAAAATGTTCGGGTTGTCGGGAGTCTGGGTCTGAACTGCCGGCTCCGGCCATAGTGACGTCTGCAAAATCAGATGAGCCCAACTCAGGTTCTGTCAAATCAATTCGTCTTTCCTCGGGCTCATGTCTCTCAGTAGCAAAAGAAAGGGGATCGAGGGAGAACAGGGTGGAATCGTACTCGGGCCCGGAGAGCTGGTCTCGACTCTCACGGGCCAACCTAGATGGTGAAGTAGACGCGCCTGAAAGCGGTGCAGCCAGAGGCTGCCTAAGAGATCGTCTACCCATCATCTTGATCTGGCGAGGAGGGCAGATGGGATCTGGAGAAAATGTGATCGCAAAGCAAACCCCCGGTTCACCAACGCAACACAATCTGAAGACCGTGAAAGCTCGGTCAATTTATCTTGTCAATTTTATTGGGTGAACACACAAAATATCAGAGCGCTACGTGACCTGTTAGGATACCCGATGCTACTCCAACCGACTGGCCCGCACGGAAGAGTCGGTAGTCAGCTAGAAATAGCACCGGAGGGCTCTACCTAGGGTGCGGGTCACTCTCTCGCGCATCCAAACCATACAAGGAGGGGGTTGCTCTCCCCAAGACAAATTTTTAATGTGAGTGTCTTTTAGGGTCAATAGTGTTATCCAGTCCCAATTTTTTTTTGTTTTTCTTTTTAATTTTTTTTCAAAATACAAGCGGCCTAACGAATTTTCCGATTCTCCGGATGATTAAGCCAAAAACAGAGGGAGAAGACGAAAAAGCCAATGCGCGAAGAAATCAATGATGCATGCAGAGAAAGAAATGCGTACCTTGTCTCCAGCACTCTACATGCAAGTGATCCGCGCAAAATTTAAAGACAGAATTAAACTACCTAAATGGTGCAGCGAGGAAAAACCGAGTCCTAGATGAGCAATTCCTAGCGCAGAACCGTCTAACTTAGTCACTCGCCCTTGATCCAAAGAGTCCGGTCTTGGCCCACCCCTCCTCTTCTCGACAGGTCGAGTTCAGGAGTAGCGCTTGCGGGGCAGGCTCGCGGCGCGTAGGCTCTCAGGAAAGCGACTAAGTTATTTTTATTATTTATTATTAGTAGGTCCAATTAACGATCTATAGGGACAGATAAGCAATTAAGTGTGAGGACCCTACTAATTACGGCACAAGCAAGAGAAATTCCTAAATCTAGGGGCTCGAGAAAAACCGCGTAAACACCGGAAAAGGCAGCTAGCTATCAAAACCGCAGAAAAAGCCGCGAAAATCCAAATGGGTCCCTCGAGCACACCGGTACTCGGCGAAACAGACCCGCTAAGTTACAAGTGTCCACAAATGTCCAAGTTCTAAATTATTACAAAAAATATTGTTCTCTCTTCTCTCAGAAATAAGAATTCCTTCTTCTTCTCCCTGCTTCTTCTTCCCGTGCGGGTCCTCGAAAATAAACTCCAAGTTGTCCACGCAGTACCTCGCACAAAAATCAAAGAGAGAGTGTCAGAAAACAATGATAATATAGAGAGACAATATGGAAAAATGACTACAAAGCCGTGCTCCCCGGCAACGGCGCCATTCTGATGACGCGAAAATCGACGCGACTAAGGTGGAAGATAAATCACAATGTCGTTGTCCTTAATCGATCAATTCGGTCAACGGAAAAATTTGTAAACCACTCAGAAAATCAAGAAATTCAATGTAAGCGGTCTTTCGCTATTCTTTTTACCTGGTATAGCGACCAGGGTCGAACACAAGGAGCACGGGTTGGCCAAGAGACCTACGATGTAGTCAAAATGAATAAAATAAAAGGCAAAGTATTTTTGTGGTTTTTAATTGTTTTTTATTTTTTTGGATTTTTAAATATGAAGAAAGTACAAGAAGCACAAAAACAAGCAAGCTTCTACTAATTATTTAAAGCATCAAAAATCAAGCAAAAATTCAAGAAAAATTGTTTTTATGTTTTTTTAGGTTTTTAAGTGTTTTTAGTGAATTTTTGGGATTTTTATAAGGTGTCTTTTATTTTCTAAAAATCAAACAGTGCGAAAAAGGCAAGGTACTGTCCAGCCAAGCCCAAGATCCAAAGATACAATATCTAAAGACCTCAGAGGGACCTGGAGGTAATTTTCCTGTGTACTAGAGAAAGTAAGGAAAATTTGAGCACCAAGATTATTGTTTTTGAGTTTTTAAATTATTTACTATGATTTTTATGAGTTTTTAGGTGTTTTTAAGTTTTTATGGTTTTTAAGCAATGAAAAATAGCCAAAATTGGCTGAAAACTCAAACAACACACAAGAAACAATAACTAATTTTTATAGAATTTTTTAGGGGGTTTTTATATTTTTTTTGTGATTTTTCAAGCTAAACAGTGCCAAAAATAAGCGTTTTTGAATTTTTAAAAATAACAAATAAACTCAGAAATGTCCTCGAAAATTCTCAAAAATCCTACACCATGGCAGGAGCCATGTGTCAAATTTTCATCGAATTTGGAGGTGATTTGATATTTTATTCAAAAATAAAGGAGGGGCACTGTGCACAGGGACCAAAGTGCAAATACCCAAAGTTCTGGGGGTCTGGTGCAAAATACCCAGCAAAACACGTGCCAAGCACGTGCCTGGGGCACTCAGGGACCTATATGTAAGAAAAACAAGTCCGAGGACCTTTTGGTAACTCGTACCAAAAAGTCCAGGGGTTGTTATGCAAATAACCCACTAAAAGACGCACATGCGGAAATAAAATGCTCACAGGGGCATAAATGCAATTATCAAAAATATTTCATTCATTCATAAACAACCAGAACTACGGGGCTAAAGTTGCAAATACACCAAATACACACGTGACGACGCACGTGGCTCACACAAACAGGGGCATAAATGCAAATAAGCTAAAAGATGAGGTCCAATGTGCAATTATCCCTACGTAAATAAAACTCCTAAAATATTCACAGGACTGACACGTAAAACAGAAACTACGAGTGGGCCTAAGGTAAATTACCCCTTATTTAACGTCGATGGCTGGATTCGCGCCACGTGGATGATCCAACGGTCTCGGACGGCGGGCGCTCTTCTTCTCTTCCGCACTTGGGCCAATCGACGGTGCAGAGGGGGCCACGTGGGTGATCAAACGGCTCAGGTGCTGGGGCCTCTCTCCTCTGTGCCAACGGTCCGGATCAGCCCCCTCACGATGATCGACGGTAGCTGCTCCTTGATGAATGGACGGCTGAGATGCGAACTGGAGCGGAGGGGCTGATCTGACGGTGAAGGAGGATTCTGGAAGAACACTCGGCCGGCGAGCTTCGCCGGCCTTGTGCGCGTGATGTAGACCTCCTCAGCTGCCTCGGATGATCGGATAAGGTCCGCAATGGAGTCCCGCAGCTGGTGATGGCTTCAGATGACCCAGCCGAGCCCTGGAGGGGCTCCGGCGAGGTCGGCGGCGACGAGCTCCTGGTCTGAAAGTGAGGGGGGCTCAGATGCCCTCCTCTTGGCCTGCAAAGTGAACCAAAAGCTTCGCGGGTCGAGGGCAAAGTGCCTCGACCCGATGAAGCGGCGTGAGGGTGATCGA
Organism: Ottelia alismoides; assembly: GCA_037367405.1. NCBI lineage: Eukaryota > Viridiplantae > Streptophyta > Magnoliopsida > Alismatales > Hydrocharitaceae > Ottelia > Ottelia alismoides. Next base: position 117,544 of record JAZKJV010010592.1, on the reverse strand, counting down.
TGCGTCGGGGCGGATGAGCTCCGGCGAGCGGAGGATGGTGGAGCCCGAATCCCAGCTCCGGGGCGAGCTGGGTTGAACGAATGGGCGTAGAAGGTGCGTCGAGGGATGGCGAAGGTGAGCGTGGGTTCCGGTGATCGAGAGGATACGCGATATGGTCGGAATCAAAGGAAATCGGCGGAGCTTCGATTTGGGGGAAACAAGAAATTAAGCGAAATAAGGAAGCTCTAAGGTTACCTGGGTGGTCGGAGAGACTGGGGAAGAGCAGGGGGTGCTCCTGGTCGTAGCCTCAAGGGTCGTCTCGGCCCGAGGCTCGGTGCTCACGCTGGTGGCGGAGCAACGACGGCGAAGAACGCCGGATCAGTGGTTTCACCTCCTCGCCTCGCTGCAACAGGGGCGATCGCTTGCTGTCACTCTCGCGGTGCCTCTGGAGTTCACTGGGAAGAAGGGGAAGAGCCAAAGATGGGGCGCGGAGGCGGCGGAGGTGGTTCTATATATAGTTGCAGGCCCGATTAGGGTTGGGAGGCGACGGCTATGGAAGGCGTGGATCTCACGGCGAAGGATCTGGCGAGGATGTCGGATGATCGGCGAAGAATCCGGGCCCGGGGTTTGCGTGGGCGACAGGCTGGAGGCGCGTGGAAAAAATGGCGAAGGCGGGGCGGCACGCATTTTCTCAAAAAGGAAAGAGTCCGCGGGGGAGTTGACCGGGGGTCAACATCCCCCGTGGACCAATCAGGAAAAGCCACGTAATTGATTTTTTGTTTATTTATTTTAGGCTAGAAAATGATGGAATTAGCAAAAACTTAAAACATGAAATAATTTTATTTTATTTTTTTCTATTTTTTGGTGATTTTTAATTAATTTTTGGAAATAAGGTATTTACATAGTATAGCTATACATAGGTATTTATACAATATAGTGTTTTTGATTTTGATTTTTTTAATTAGTTATTTTTATACATTTTTATTCCTATTTTATATTTTATTTATTTATAGAATAAAATGAGGAATAAAAGGCTATTTTTATTTTATTTTTATTAATTATATACATAGGTGAAATAAATAGTTATGTACAACTATATACATGGCATATGTACAATATATTTTTGTAATTTTAATTTTGTAATTTTTATTTGCTTTTTGTTTTGTTTCTTTTTATGTTATTTATTTATAAAATATACCATAGAATATTCACAAAAAGTTTTGAAATTAAATACATTTATTTATAGGGTTAAATGAATAAAGGATGATGGTCTATGCACATGGTGAAAGGGCATTTTTGAATTTTTTATTTTTAAATTTTTATTTTGTTTTTAATAGTTTCTAACTATATACAAAATATGTACAAGCATATTTTTGGGTGAGGAAAATATAGTTTTATTTATTTACAACAATATATACACATGAGCTCCTATCTCCCTCTACTTTGGCTTTTATGCGGTCAGGCCCATGCTGAGCCCTCCCTTGGGTTAGGTTGCTCAATATTTATTCTAAATATTTCCCTCTTTTTCTTTTTACTCTTTATTCTTTTATTTTTGCACAAAAACATGCTAATTATATCTTTTTACACAATGCATGCTTTTGGTAATTATTTGTATTTACACATATTTACATGTATTTGCGAAGGTTTTTGTAGCTAAAATATAAGAATAAAGAGTGATGAATGGGTATTCATCATCGAAGGTGCGGAGAATGTGGAGAGGAGTCTCGTGAATGTGAATCGGGGGTCGGATGATCAAATGGGTGAACGGAGTGAGGTGAATCGGCCGGCAAAGGTCGGCAACGCAAATTGGGCAAATCAGAAATTAGCCTAACCTAAGGGGTATCAAGGGTACTAATGGACATAGTCGACCGTGCTGGAGGTCAGAGAGCTCCTGGGGTCTTTGCCTCTATGGATCGTCGAGTCCAGTGGCTCAGCTCGCTCGGTGGCGGAGCACGGCGGCAAAGCTCGCCGAATCAGTGATTGCAGCCCTCCACTCCTCACTGCAACACCCTCTCTCGATTGTTGTCACTCTAGGAAGAAGGATGGAGGTCCTGGGACTGGAAGACGATGGCCAAAGATGCGTGGAATGTCGGTCGGAGGAGAGACTTTATAGTGTTAGGGGTCCGAGAAGATGGGAGTCGAGCATGCTCGTCGAGGCACGGACCCCTAGAATGAATGTCGGGCGAAGGTCTCGGATCATCGAGCTACAAATGGAGCCTGGGGTTTTAGGAAATGGAAGGTGGATCAAGGTAGGATAATTTGGAGAAGTCGGGTCAAAACCCCGATCTGCTTGAAAGAGGTCCGCGGGGGAGAGTTGACCAGGGGTCAACAATCCCTCGTTGTCCAATAGGAAAATTCCATTTTTTTAGTTATTTGTAAATTCATTTAAAATTAGTAAATGATTTTATTTTAAAAAAGTTTGAACATGAAAAATGTTTATTATTTTTCAAATTATTTTTTGTGATTTTTATTTATTTTTTTGAAAAATAAATGGTGTATTTACATTATATTAATATATATAGGTATATATACATGTGTATTTTTTATTTTTATTTTTAATTGTTTATTTTTGTACAATTATTCCAATTTTATATTTTATTTATTTACAACACAAAATTTGGAATAAAAAGGTATTTTTATTTTATTTTATGATTTATTTACATTAGTTAAATAAATGGATCTATATTCATATGTACATGGTATATATACAAGGTGGGAAACGAGTTTTTGTTATTTTCCTTTTTATTTTGATTTTTCTGATTTTTATTTTATTTTTATAAATATGTACAAGGTATTAAAAACATATTTTTTATAGGAAATAAAATTATTTATATACATAGGTATATGTGCAAGCATGATTAACCCTATCTCCCTCTACTTGGTTTCTTTTGCGGTCAGGCCCATGCTGAGCCCTCCTTTGGGATTAGGTCACTCAATATTTATTCTAAATATTTCCCACTTTTCTTTTACTTCTTTATTCCTTTATTTTTACACAAAAACATGCTACTTATGATTAATTGCATGATGTATGCATTTTTACAATTTATGATATTTACAAATATTTACATGGCATTTTGCTGAGGTTTCTAGCTAAAATAAAGGAATAAAGAGTGATGAATGAGGGTTCATCAGCTGCCCACATGGCCGCTCCTCCTTCCACCACCCGGCACCCTTCTGGGCCGTTGGATCTTCCAAAGAGGCCTCCATCTCGACCGTCCATTTCCTCCTCACTCCTAGCCGCTTGATCTGATCCCAAATCAGATCGCCACTGCTCGCTTCTACCAACATCTCAACCACCTAATTCCTTGCTCATCCTACGGTTCTCATTCCTCTACATCACCTCTCTTTCTTCCACCGTCAGATCAGCCCTACAATCTAATCACTACCATTCACTCCCGCTTCGTTTCCATCCATCTAATCAAACTCCATATCCACATCGCTACTCTGCACCATCATCCTAGCCGTCGGATCGCTAGATCCAACGGCTGGGAGGTCATCCCCTACCTCTGTAACCCCCCTTCCCAGTCATTGCACCTCGCATTCGCGCCACCCCCTTCCTATTTTGGAAGGCGTCTCTAGCCACCTCTCCCGCTCATAACGCCTCCCACATGTTTCCCTATGCTCCGCCTTCCTCTCTCAACCTCCACGTCCTTCCTCCATTAGTGCTCCACCATTAAACCTCCATTAAAAAAACCCATAAACCGTTGTCAACCTCACCTATAAAACCCTCGTCTCCGACCTCCGATAACCCCATGCACTAATCCAAGGACTTTCGGCCCAACTCCCTCTGCCCTCCAATGACAGCGGAGGGCAGAGTCGAGGCGACGATGACCCAAGGCCTCGGTGTGATCCTTGGTGTGCCTCCATGTTAGCTCCGCCCTCACCGGCGGTAGCTAAGCTCCTCAGAGCGGCTGCTCGAGTCTGAGTGATGACCCGAGGCCTTTAGAGACCTCAGCCCAAGACACTGCCTTCGCCCAATTGCATACCCGACTTCTAGGTACTTCTTCGTCACTCTTCTCCAAATTAATTCACCATCTACCACCAACTGCACAGCCCATTGATCGTCCTCCGATCTCCGCGCCATCTCCTTCATCCTCGCTAATATCCCCGATCGCCCGTTCTCCTTCTTCATGACCTTGCCACCACACCCACCTTCTTCTCTGTCTCGTCGGAGAAGAAGACATTAGTCCCCCACTCCGACCACCTCCATGGGACCCATCTCACTCAATTTATTCATGCAACCATATCGCACGTGCTTCGGCCATATAAAAATACCGTAGGTCTTCAATAGACGGAATGCCCGCCTGCTTCCTATCTCGAAACTCTTCTCCGGGAGACCTGCGTCACTCTGCCATTCCAACCACCATTGCACATTCGTCGTGCTCCCCGGTCCTTTGCTCGCATCTCAGCAATGTCCCACGAACCTCGACGGAGCCCTTGGAGCACGGTGGAGCTACACAAAGCTCGCCGGAGTCCTGCCTCCTCCGGTGGCCTGTGACGGAGGAAGATGATACAACTACCATTCGATTACTTTTATTGGATGGTCCTCGTGCCTCTCGATGAGATGCAAGAGCATGACACGTGTTCCCAAGCCTGCCTTGTCCACCAAACCGAGCCCTCGTATGCCCTGCACATGAGGTGCTTGGGTAATTTGTAGGAACACCCCAACTATTTTCCAAAATTGCAAGGCGGTCCAGGCGCGCGTGCCTCACGTTCGTGTCTAGACAATTTACATCTATACCCGGATGGTTTCTGAGATTTGCAAAAAGGGCCCCGCACCATATGGAAAAATTACAGAAGGACCCCAGCGATTTTTGTTAATTGCAATTTGGTCCCTCCAGGGACCTACTTGTGATATTTATCTTTTTATTCCTCGCATTTTATCTATATTTATGCCTCTGCATTGTCTTCTTCATAACTTGAGCATCGTAGGTCCAAATTGCATGATTTTTGTGTCGTTTTGATCGTTTTTTCTTCATCTATCTTATGGCATGTTCACTTTTCTCATCTAACACCATTTTAAATGAAGTGAATTTTTAATATTAAATGATGACTCTTCATCAAATGTCTTTCATAAAATAGATGTTTCCTCAAATTTTATACTCAATTTAACTCTGAATTCAATTCATAATCTGATGCTTAACTTTAGTGATCTTTTTAAGGGCATATATGTAATAATCATCTGCATTCATCTGCATACATCACCCTTGCATTTAATCATTCATTTGTCTCATGCGTCATCTTATAATTGCATGAAAATCAATTAAAAAAATGCATGCATCCAGCCTCCATCCAGAAGGTGTCGATTTTAGCAATTCTGTTACCGTTAGAGAATTACTGCCTAGATGGAGGTCGTAGAAGTCTCTGTTTCGCACGAAATTTGAATAACATAATACAAGGATCTAGTGATGAATATTCACGAAAGAAATTTTCAAAAAAAATAAAAAATATACGCAAAAAATGTACCAAATGAATATAAGCAGCCAACGTGCCTATCACCAATGGTTTAAAAAAACGAGTTTGTTTGACCAATTGATGTTACGTTAGATTATAAATAGACGGTGGTTATTGAGAGATAACATTCATGTGTAGCATCAATGGCATTCCTTCTACGCATCCTGCTCCTCTCCACCATCTTGCTGCTGGCCTCTGGCATCGACGCAATCGGCTGTCATGAGGTCGGTCATGGAGACAAGCCTTTCCTTTGCGATCGGCGTCTAAAGGCCAAGCCAGGTCCTCCTCCCCCGACCGGTGGTGAGCACTTCTTCCCTGTACCTCCTAGCTCTCCTCCTCTACCTCCACCTGCTCCCCATCATCTTAAGTGACATACCCGTGTTGTTGATTATATACCGAAATCATGCTTTCTACCATGAGGGATTTTAAGGATTCTGTTTTTGCGATTTAGTTTTGACTCTATTTGTGCTTGATCGTGAGGATTCGATCTCTTCTTGTATTTTGAGTTTACCTATCTTTCGTAATCACAAACATTTAAATGGTTATTTGCAAACATCATTGACTTCTGTGCATCGAAAAACTGTGATCGTTTTGACATTGATACTGATGCTTGCGATGCATCAAAGATAATTTTATTCTCTTGTGGTGCTAATTCCAATATTACAACTCCATCTGACTCGATGGAAAAATGGATATGTTGTGCTAAATCCTGAAGGAGATTTTAATGGAAGCGATTCTTAATCCGAAGAGGTTATTGACAGCTCCTCACAGCTCGTCATTAAGAGATACAGGAGAGATTACTTATACTGTTCGTCCTTTCCACTAAATTAATCACTGATTCTAATCCCAAATCAGCTTCTCAATCTTAAAAGATATCCTCAAGGAGATGTAGTATAACTCCATGCAAACTAAGGTAAGAGTTGGGGATATATAGATTAGGAAGACTCGATCGGTGATAGCCTGATAGGGTATTGATTAGCTTTGCAAATCTGGCAAATGCAAGTGGCCGATCCATATCAGACGTAATTAATCAACTTCTTTTCAGATAACCTTCACATCCCTTTCGGTTCTTAAATGCGTTGGACGATCGAGTCAACTTAATTAAGCTAAGTGGATTCCATCAGGCTAAGATGCCGAAAGGTCTCTCTATGGACCATTTCGATAACTGGGTTGGGTTGGATTGGAGTACCCCTGTGAATAGTAAATTATGTGGAAAGTTGAGATGGTTGGAATGAGGAGTGCACCGGTGTACACCGATGTATACCTGCAACCAAACTGGCCCTATATGTATTATAAATTTCTAAGGCTGCGGTGAGCCAATGGTTCAGTAATAACTTTATTTTTTACGTAAAACATTTTCTATGTTGTTTTCGACGTGCAACATATCTTCCACTTCCTTTCTAGTGTTGGGTTGTATTTCACAAGTAGCGAGACGAAGTGTAACATCACACAATATAGTCCTACATTGAAACTCAAAATGCACGAGAGTGGGTTATAAGAGAAATAGATTACTATTTGACAACTTGAACTTAAGTATTTTGGATGGTTATCAACGAGTCTAGTTGGATCCAAACCCAATGAGTGGTTTCAGCCAGTTTTCCTCTATGACAATCTGAAGACCAAAGCGCAGAACATTACATTAGATATCTATCCACTTCACTATATATCTATATAATTCACCCCTCGTTTTCAAGTTAAGGAAGAAGAACCCTAACTTCGTTCGACATCTATGTTCGCGTGATTTTTCTCTCTTCATCGTAAGCACATCAAAAGTTTGTGTTCTTTCTATAATTGATTTTTCTACATACTACAAGAGTAGGATCAATTGATGCTTATCTTCTCCATGGAAGCGCTCCATTTATACACGACTTACTAAGTGTATGTGTAACATTAGGGCTCAACTTAAATTGATCCACACGCAGACAATGATGCGCTCAAATGCATTGGCATACCTCCTCTGATTTTTCACGTATGTGATCTGTAACAGTCCAACCTCAAACATAGTGCCATACTTAAAACTCACGAAGTGTGGGTGTGGTTTATAGTGATGAGGATTACTACTTGTCAACTTGAGCTTAAGCATTTTAGGTGGTTGTCAACGGGTCCATTTGGACTTGAACCCAACAAGTTGTCAAGATCAGTTTTCATCGATAATGGACCAGGGACATAAGCCTGGGACGTTACATGATCAATAAGTCCTCATTGATTGACTATGATCATACTTTCGATATTAGAGGATTTTCCCCTACTTTGACATGGTGATCAATCGCATATGCTCATTAGTTTTCGAGAGATCGACCACTTAGCTCCATGTGATCGATCATGCTTGCTCTACAAAGGGTCATTAGTTCCATTGTTATCGATCATTGCTTCCACTTGATTAATCACAATTTACTTCTGTTGATGGATGTGATTGATCATATTTGAACCTTGATCAACCACCACTAGCATTAGATTTTGTTTGACTAATCACACGTCCTTTCTAATCGATCACTTAATTAAGTGTTGTGATTTTTCTATCATTCTTTCGTGGATGATCGCAAATGAAAAGAACGTTTATATCACCACCATTAAGTTGACTAAGGAAAACTATCTCAAGTAGTCAATTTTGTAGGAGATCGTTATAGATATGTATACAGAAATTGGGTACATAAATGGGAAGAATCGCAAAAAAGAACCACGACTCAAAGCAAACAGATAATATAGAGAAAAGAACGCCGACATAAAACAACAAATAAAAAAACAAAACTAAGCATATATGCAATGTAAGGAAGCTCAACTTTGTGCAAGTATACTCTACAAGAAAAAGCAACTTTTAAAACATGGTACTTTCGTGTTTGTACTGCATGGAGGCAACATAGACCACACTCTATGTTGCATGCATGAAGGCAACATATGATAAGAACACGACCCACTGGTATCGTCTCCTCTCGGATAGCGGGTGTTGAATACGAACCCTTCAGATACAGAAGCGGAAGTACGATCAATCACCAGCACGGAAGCATGTGAAAGAAAGAACAAGAAGATATAACGGTGGTCGGTCACCTCTCACAATCACCGGAGAAGAAATAACACTATAAGAAGACGAATACAACTCTCTCTATTCCCTCGCTCTCTTATCTCTCTTCTCTTGTGGTATTCCCTCTTGTCGCGATGGTAAGGCAATGCATCCACCCCCTTCGTTATATAGCCTCCTACTCCCAATAGGACTATAAATAGAATACAACTCAATTGCTATTAGGATTAAGATCCCCATCCCGTTAAAATTTCCAATCCTATACATATGACCCTAATTCTAACAACATAGACCTAAGATCGATCAACAAAAAGATCTAATGGCAACCTCGTTGCGACTAAGGTATTTGTGACCACACTCTCCTAATTATTTATATTGTTATGACCTAGGTATGACCATGTTACAACTACTCAGGGACTACAGTAGTCGCAACATAGTCATTATGTAGTCGCAACTATCGGATACCTCAAAAAGACGTAGAAGTTGTAGCCACTGCTATCGTGCACTTGTCGAGAACATGTGATTTATTACAAATTCAATGACTAACTCGAATGGTACTTGAACTTGCATTTTACATCCTTAACATGCAAATATAAGCAATCTATAAAGAATTTATAAGTACACATGTCACAAACACGAGTAGTACTAAATCTATACGTACGTGCAATGATTTTTAATAATTTTATCTAGTATACATGTATATATGCAAAGAAATCTATGATCCATAAAAACTAGATCCATCGGAAAAAAAACTCGGGATAATAAGATAAACGAAGAAAAATGACATAGTCACAAGATCAATTTCCAACCATAGAAGAGTTGACAGATATTATCAATCAGAGGCTTCTCTCCCATAAGAGGGATCCCCAGATATTAGGGTTGAGCATTGGGTCGGGCCAACCCGACCGGGCCCGAAACCGGCCTATGCAGCCCGGCATGAACCCGATCCCACAAATAAGGGCCGGGTTTTGGACCTTAATTAAAGCCCAAATGTATATTCGGGTCGGGCCCGGGCCTGATAGGGCCCAAACTCGAGAGCCCGATAGCCCGACCCGTTAGCTCGGTCCATTTCAAGGGCCCAAACTGCCCGACCCGTTAGCTGATCCCATTACTTCTTTATATTGGTGATGATAGAATTCAGATAGATATTAAATTCTGAACATACTAATTTAAGTAAACTTAACAACCATCATTGTTATATATACCATTATGATAATAATTACCATTTTAATGAACATATATTATAAACAATTATATTACACTGGTAATATATTCATCATGTTTAGAGCATGTTGTTGTACATAGCAAATTCGCATCGTGGACATGATTCCTTAATATTATCAATATGGTAAAACATATTTGCATGGGTAAAGAATACACATTTTTATTGGCGATGGGTGGTGTATTTGGAAGATAAAAATAAGCTCAATATGTCATGGAGTTTCAATTGGGCTGGCCCGGCCCAAACCCGACCCATAATGTTAGGGTTGGGCTTGGGCTTGGACCTAGATTTTGAAAAATAAAACAGGCCTAGACCCGGCCCGTTAACCCGTATACTAAAATGGGTTTGGGTCGGGCCAAGCTGAACCCGGCTCATGCTCAACCCTACCAGATATCCATGTAGAAGGGAATGAGTCTCGCAAAAATCCATGCAAGTACAGGGAGAAATCTCTTCCACACTTTCTAGAGAAGAAAGGATGCGGATTGTCTGATGTGGTGTTGTCCATGCTATGATGGCGTGGTTCACAAGATTTTACATAGTGCGGATCCACAAAAAGTACAAAAATCGTACGAACCACTCGATCGTGATCGAGCAGTGCAGACGGCTACTGCAGAATCTGCTGTAAGAAGAGCTTGCTTTTGGTGACTTCTGTAGCCCCTCGTTGTTTACGACGAACATGGAAGCTCTCATGTCGCTCGTCACTCAAGCAGCTTTGGTGGGCGACAAGATACCCATGAGGCTTTGTTGGCCCCCACACATCTCTTTTTTACAGACGATGTGCGACCTTTCTGTAAGGAGTCATTGAGGTCTATGCTGCAAACCTCGGAATACCTTGAAAACCCCATAAGGGCTCCCATTCACGAGAACCAAAAAGGAAGCTTTGGAGATGCATTGAACCATCCAATTGAGCCTAATATTCCAAATCCCTTGTCCAGAAGGCACTGGAGCAGGAAAGACTGGGAGTCTATAGCCCTTCCAGAAATGTGGTTCAAGCCATGAACCAATTCCTGTGCAAGACGTATACTATCTTCTATAGCCCTTCCTTCGATAAAGGCCGATTGGTTTGGAGATTTCACTTGTGGTAACATATCGGCCGGTCTTCCAGCCAGCATCTCCAGAAAAATCTCGTAAATCACATTGCAACAGGACGTAGGGCGATAGTATGCAAGAGGATGGAGAGGAGACCTTCAGGATAAGGGTATGCTTAACCGGACACGGATCCTCTGTTGTGGTATTGTCTCTGATTTAAGTGTGGGAGCCGCTCGATCTTGATCGAATGGTTCACACGATTTTGTACGGTACGATCCCACAAAAAGTGTAAAATCGTAAGAATCATCGATCAAGTAGCGCACACGTCTGCAGCAAACTCTGTTGCACTCCCTTCTGAAGCAGACGATCCGGATTCTGGCTAACCTCCCTTGCAATGTTCCCACCACTGTGCAGAAAATCCATAGCACGCAAAATGTATTTCTTCATAAGGTCTAAGGCTGCTTTAAGAAGTCCGCTTTGAAACTGTGGAGTTCGTAAGCCTTCGCAGGAGCCATGCTGCTAAGCTCGTGCCAGACATCCTCCTCATGGAAGGCCTCTCCAGCCAAACAGCCGTCGAGTCCAGCAGAATTTTCCTTAAAGTAGGACGGAGAGCAGAGATGCCCATGCGGGCCGAGGCAGAGAGGAGGTGTAACGTCCCGGGCTTAGGTCCCCGGTCCGTTAGCGGAACATTACTAGCCCTAACAACCTCTTGGGATCGGGCCCATACAGACCCGATTAACCACCCCCAAAATGCTCAAGCCGGGTTGTTCGGTAGTAAGCCCCTCACTGTTTATCCCACCCGGAAACTTCATGTTTCCACGGTGTGCATGGTCCCACACCGTGGAAACATGAAGTTTCCGGGTGGGATAAACAGTGAGGGGCTTACTGTTGGACATGTGAGCCCACGGCGAGCCATTATGCAATAAATGTTATTGCGAATATCATTCCCTGATCTGAAATGAAGAATAAATAATTTGCATAATAGGTCCCTCTGTACAATTAGGGTTATGTACCATGGCTATCTTAATGATCATACAGCTGTTGATTCAATTATTGAATCATAAAGGCTGGTGCTTGGATGAATATCTAAAGAGTTAGATTAAGGACTCATCAAGCACCGTCAAATGATTGTTAAGATGTGATCTCCAGCCTGAGTAGGAGATTGCAATCCTTTCTCACATAGGCTGATATCTGACCGACCTCTTGATGTAGGTCCTCTGCATAGGAATAGAAATTCGGAGGTGTCAGATTAGTTAAGTCAAAGAGTTGACTTAACGAGGTCGAGATAACCTAAGTCCTATGTTGAATGCTGTCACAACATAGGCATGCATCCTCTAACCGGAGATAGATGTATTGCTATATGTCTGAGTATGTACATTTGACAGACCAATAGGTTGATGACCTAACCAAGGTCTATACACCGGCGCGTTGGTGTGCATATAAGGGCATATGAGTAATACGATCTCTCAAAGGGATCATACAGGTTCACTACTGAACCGGAAGACATGAGCTCACTCATGAGATATTGGGAGGAATCAAATTCCGTGCACGGTCGTCTCGCTTTGGAAGCTTGACTGAATTTGTAGGTTTGATATATACTTTTGGAAAGTATATGATCAAGACCTAGGTATGATATATGCTTTTGGAAAGTATATGATCGATACCAAATCCCAATGATCAAATGAGAAACTTGGTGATCAAACCCTGAAGAAGACAGTGTAAAATAGATCTTGATTTTCGGGTCGATCATGGGTCTTCCAGTATGCAGGATGTACAGGTATTGGGAATACCTGAAGGGTGATGTGATCATAAACGATTGTATATCCATGACGCTTCCATTCCGAGGGAGTGATGAAACAGGTCTGGATTTTAGTGACTCCTTCCAGTTGAGAAGCAATCTGATCTTAGTCCAAGTGTTGGACATTGGTCTGAATGAGATTCAGATGTAATGAGAAGATTAGATTTGCGGTCTTGATTTAATCAAGCATCTATGGGAGGTTCGTAAGATCTGGATTTGAGATAATATCTCAATATCCAAGTCACTATACGTGGAATAATACAATCGCCCTGTCCTTATCTCCAAGTATCTGCGGAGAAAGCACATTATTCTTGAAAGGGTTCAAGAATAATTCTTTTGATGAAATATCCAAGCAAAGAATTGTTGATTAAATAAGATTTAATTATCAAGGATTAAGAGAATGTGGATAACACTATCCATGATATATGTGTGTTATAAATGTGATTTATAATATACATATATAAGAGAGAATTTATGTAAATAGCATTTGTTAATTAATAATGTGGATTGGATTCACATTTATTAATTAATTGGAAATGCAATTTACTAATTAGTTTGGGTTGTGAATATGATTCACATAGTATTCAATGGCATGATTGAAATATTCACAAATTAATTTGGAATTAATTTGGTGAATAATTTGAATAATTTTGTGATAATTTTTATTGCAAAATTAATTAAGAAATAATAAGATAAATAAAAAAGAGACAAATTAACCACCTAAATAAGAGGTGGCGCCACCTATGACTCATTCATAGGTGACGCCCCCTATGATTTAGGGAGGTTAGTTGACTCCCTTTTTGTTGTCACATTATCTCTTAAATAGTTAAATTAAATTATGTTGATAATATTGCAACATATTTTAATTTAAATAAATGTTGTTGGTTTTAACCAACAACAATCATAGCCATTGATTTAGCATGGACCAAGCATAGCCCTTGGATCCATGTGTCCCATGGATTGAGATCCATTGGATCCTAAACTAATATAAAAGGAGGGCTAGGGTAGCCTTCCATGGTACATGATTAAGAGTTGTACAAGGTGACAACTCTCTCTCTCTTTCTCATTCTCGCCCTCTCTCTCTTTCTCTTCTCCATTAAGTGGCCGTCCACTTTGTATTGAGAAAAGAGAGACTCTCGGCTTCTTCTTCGACGACTCGTGGATCTCCATCTTCTTTGGAGTTTCTTACTCTAAAGGAAGACGACGGATTTCGTTTGACGAAATCGGGGGAGCCATCGCTTGGATCTTCATCGAGGATTGCGGGAAGGACGTGACTCATCATCGCGGCCGCAAGTGCGTTCTTCGTGGATCGGACTTAAGATAGGAGGATCTCTACTTTGGGATCTCGCGATCACAACCACGCTTCAAGAGGTATTCCTTGTACTTTGTGGTTTGATGAAACGATCCGAGAAGTTTTCTCGTGATCATGTGGTTTCATCTTTAAAGTTAAAAATTTTAATTTCCGCTGCATCTAGCATCTAGTACGACTAGTTGCTCCGATTGCATACGATGCGATCGACAAGCTTCCGTGATGCGCTTAAGGATTCTCAATATCCTTCAAGTGGTATCAGAGTCATAGGTTGAATAAGGTTTTGGATATGATCCATAGACCTTAGACGATTTGGTTCTTGAAAGGGGTTGCGAAATTTACTGCATTTCAATTTTTCGCACCTCTGGAAAATTGAATTTTTCGGCTCTGTTTAAAATGTTTAAACACGAAATTTTCAATTGGATTTTGTTCCCCATTAAACAAGGAAACCATAGGACTTGAGTTTACTAAATTTGGACTTTATTTGCTCAAGATATGGCTTTTTGAATATGACTATATTCACTGTTGCGGGAACTGCGGATTTGAACGTAATTAATGAGATGATTACGGTTTTAATCCACCTTGAAATGTGTGAATTATCACTTGGGTTCTTTAATAAATCAAATAGGCAATCTTTGGAAACTGAGTTTGCATTTTTTGGATTTAAATTGATCAAGATAAGTTAATTTTAGTGATTGGGGGTCACTGCTGGAAATTAACAATTTTGATCTTGAACCTTGTGATATGTCATTCAATTATCATGATGAAAATTAATTGTTAATTTTCTGGAATAATTAGTGATAAATATTTGTGAAATATTTAAAGAAATAATTATTTCATTGAATGACACTTGCCTAAACCACAATGATGAGATATTAGATCTTGATCATTGGTTCATCAACAAACATTGCTTTCATGAAAACCATAGTTTATCCTACAATTGTTGTAGGATAACTTTTACATGAAAACCCTTTTGCTTGAATAGGATTGGGGATTTGTCTAGCAAATCTCCTTATAATCAAAAATGTTTTGATTTATATTATATGGTATAACTTCGGTTGAAAAACCGATGAACATCTCAAAGTACATGATGGTCTATCTGGTATTATCCTTTCCCGAGGCGGATGTGGTGCCTAGTCGGAGAGCATTGGGGTAGCGGGTTGCAACGTATGTGGTCCGTCCCACTCTCGTCGGTACTGGCCATGACAGCGGGTAGGGACTGTATAATACCGGAGACAGACAATGTGTATTTTTCTAATTATTAAAATTCGAATAATACGTACTTTGAGTATATACCTACTATTCAAGTAAAAGACATGTTTGTTGATTGATGATTGGATTAATGATTAATTTAATGTGATTAAATTAATTATATCCAATAAACACTCTATTATGAATAGATGTGTATTTTCCCTTGGAAGAACTAATTATGTGAATATGATTCACGATAATTAATTACAATTTGAATATGAGGTGGAGGATCACATAAGTGACATCCATGGTCTCCCGTCAAGGCAAAGGATTCCGTCGCCAGTTGTTGTGTATGGGAGACGCCTGTCCGAAGTGACAGATCCTGTGCATGATTTAATTGGATCGGGTTCTTTGCTTCTCGAAAGAGTAAGGCCGTATACGTAGTGACCCCAATATCGGGTCCTCATATTATTGGGGCGATATTGGATTGCGTATAGCGAGTATTAAGCCTGTTGACGGTTGGTTCAATTAATGACGGGTCAACATTGCCTTAGGGGTGGTGGGCCCGGGTGTTAAAGACCGAATTGGGAAATGCAAGTTGGACTTGCAAGGCGGAATGTGTTCCCGCTTCTTTTTATCCGAGTTGTAGGTTCTCATATTATTGGGATGCAACAAAGATAGGAAAGGAGATCCCAGATCTTGATAGAGATATAATGGTAAGAATATCTCTTACATTGAAAGTGATTAAGGGAATGAACTTTCAGTGTTGACAAGGCAAGACAACTTTGATATAAAAATTCCTAAATCAAAGTAAAATATGTATATAATATATATACCCTTATGCAAATTTCTTATTTCAGATAATCCTTCATTAAACCCACTCAATGTTATACTCAATGATAACCAGTAAAAATATCATGGATTGACTCATGATCCAGATATTGTACTTGCAATTGAACACATAATCTATGTGGTTGCAATGTGCAAGTTTCCTCAACATAATGAGGAATGACAATTAAATAAGACAATAAGACATCACCTTAGGGTTTGTATGTCTCTATAGTCTTGATCTTTCATCGAGTGTACTTTGGAAGTGACATGTCGATGGTGATCGTAATTGTCGGATAATCCTTATAAAATAAAAGAAGATATTTTGGCATACATATGTGCTCTGGACATTTAATCATGAATGGCATGGTTCTCTACATTATGCAGAATGGTGGCTCGAAAGAGATGATGTATTCAAAATGTTTGAATACCTACCTGAACCTAAGTCTCTAAGAGTTAAGATGTATGTAGATATGATGAGTGTCATCATTCTACTATCTATACTCAAGTCATTCATGAAGCTTCATAATAATCATTTTGAATGAATTTAATGAAGCATGTATAAATGTTGAAATGCTCTTACATTAAATTCTTTTGAATTCAACATAAGAGATTCTTTGTCTTGAACAATGGTTGTTTATAGATGAAGAGAGCACAGTGGAAGCATGGGTTGAACCCATGTGAGAAGGAAAGTCAAAGAGTTGATCATACTTCTGTGACTTCCGTATGACATCCAAAGAGTTGGATGAATGCCAATACTGCAATAAGTTGATGTGTTGATAGTATGACTATCAAATCTATCTAAAAATCCTTAGTGAAGGACTCAGATAGAGCATCAGAATAATCTACATATAATCATTGACTATGACTTTATTATTTCATAAGATAAAGTCTGACAATTGTATCCCAATCTTCTAATGACATTTGTAATTGGTTGCATATATATTAGAAGATTAGAAATTTGATCTTAAGGTTTAGTAGTCATCTACATGGATATTGATGTAATTGTTGCACCAATCTCTGTTGGATAGATGGACTTCATATTCTCAGTGGGAGAGCCCTTAGTCTTAGAGGATGTCTCTATGACCTAGATATTAGAATACCCTCATTGTTTGTTTCTAAATGTTGGAAATAAACATGAATTCTGAGATAGAACTATCATAAAGAGTTATGATGGAAATATTTTAGATAGTAATCTAACATCTAGTGGACTCCACGAAATTAGAAAAATTAATGAATGGTTCATTAAGATTTCTAACACTGAAAATCAAACCTTATAAGATCAATAGGAGGATGAAAGATCATTTGACAATGATCTGGCATCAAGCCTTGGACATTTGTCTATTGATTTGATCAATAGACTAGTAAGAGATTAAACTTTAGAATGTCTAAAATTTCAAATCTTACATACTTGTGAATATTGTATTCAAAGTAAAATGTCCAATACACCCTTCTCTAGGAATGGTGTTAGATGTCGAGGTATTCAAGATCTCATACATATTGATGTATGTAGATCATCGATATCATAATAAACATTATGGATATGTGATATCTATTAATGATTATGTATGATATGAGATTTCTTCTCTTCACCTGAGAAACCTTTGAAATGTTCAAAGATTTCACAATTTTGGTTTAGAACCAAAATTTGAAGGAAGAATAAATGAATTTGATCTAACCAAGGTAGCAAGTACCTATTAGATAAAATTCAAAGAATACCTTATAGAGATATGAATATCATTTCTATCTCATTCCTCCTGGTAAACCTGAACTCAATGGAGTTGTAGGGAGATACAATTGGATCATGTGTGACATGATTTGATCAATGATGAATTTTAGCATAATTATCCTCTTAGTTTCCATGTATATATGTGTAGTAGAGACTACAATATATATCCTTAATAAGATTCCATGCAAGTAAGCTGGAATCTAGCACTTGAGAGTGCTACTTCATTAGGAAAATAAAGGATGGTATTGGATACCTACTTTATGACCTTGAGATTCTTAAAAGATATCATTTCTGAGAATGTGATTCTTAGTAGATTGAGACTCTCTTGAGAATCAAGATGAAAATGAAGTAAAGAAACTCATTTAATCTTGAGAAGATAATGAGGCTCCTGAAATAGGAAACTAAAAGGACAATTAAAGATGAAACATTAATACCTCTTCAAATGAGTTTGAAGATGTATTCCATGTGTCAGTTAAGTCTGACAATGATCGGATTTCATGTGATGAAGCTCCTGAGGATCATGACATGGAAAGATGGATATTAGCAATAAAGTCTAGAGTAGACTTCATATACAAGTGTTGTATATGGACCCTCGAGGATCCACCTATAAGGGTTAGACCCGTTAAGGTGTAAATGGATCTTCAAGAGAAGAGGGAACCTGATGAGAAGGTAGAGACCTTCAAAGCTCGTTTCGTAGCCACAAGCTACACACCGGAAGAGAAGACATTGCTTGCAATGAGACTTGCTCTTCGGTAACCATGCTTAAACTCATCAGAATATTGCTAACCTTAGCTACACAACTTGACTATTGCATCTTCAGGATGTAATTCAAGATTGCATTCCTCTAAGAATACCTCTCGGAGGATATTCACATGAAGTAACCCCAGGGCTTCATGGTTGAGGAAAGAAATGTGTGAAAGCTAATGAAATCCATCTATGGACTCAAATAAGCTTCTTGTTGTTGGAACATAAGATTTGATGAAATTATAAATGTTATGATTTCAAATAGAATCTTGATGAACCATGTGAAGCTTAGTGGGAGTGTCATTGTGTTCATCGTGCTAAATGTAGATAATATCCTAATCATTTGAAATTATATAAGGATGATAATAAGTGTTTTATAGACTGGCTATTCCATACCTTGAGATATGATCTCAAGAATACCTCTTAGATCTTAGTTCTGAAGTTGTTCAGAATCAAAGAAAAGAGGATATTGGGACTGTCACATTTGTAGTACACCTTGGACATATTCCATTCTTGGAAATTCCAAGAAAGGCTTCCTTCCCTTGAGATTTGGTACTGACCTATCAAAAGGAATAGCACCTCAAAGAGTTGAGGAAGTGTATGCTTGATGTGTACAAAAGCCAGATATCTGCCATGCAGTGGGAGTAGTAAACTGTTACTAATCCTACTATGGAGAAAGAACACTTGATTGCAGTAATAACGATATCTTCAAAGATGAGAAGGCTATAGAGATAGTGATCTCTAAGTCTTATCTTCAAGAGCTTAAGACTTTATAGATAGAGATCTAAAAGGACTTAACTGTGGATACCTTGAGAGATAGTGATCTCCCAGAATAAGGGTATTCTGATAAGGATTATGAAAATATTGGTTATAATAGTTATTAAGCAATAGTGTCAAGGACACTATAAGTGCTTTGACTAGATTGAGTATTGGTTGCATAAGATGCAACATTTGCATTGGATGCGAGCACTGTTACCTAGGGATATGCAAGTACCGTAAAAGGACTTGGCATAGTCTTTTGGGAACAGAATGACTGATCAGCTTACCTAGCTATTTCTAAATAGCCTATGATTGTCACATGAGTGTGAGTTTAAATGATTAGCCCATTAATGGCTCTTTGGGCTAGTGGGAGATTGTTGGACATGTGAGCCCACGGCGAGCCATTATGCAATAAATGTTATTGCGAATATCATTCCCTGATCTGAAATGAAGAATAAATAATTTGCATAATAGGTCCCTCTGTACAATTAGGGTTATGTACCATGGCTATCTTAATGATCATACAGCTGTTGATTCAATTATTGAATCATAAAGGCTGGTGCTTGGATGAATATCTAAAGAGTTAGATTAAGGACTCATCAAGCACCGTCAAATGATTGTTAAGATGTGATCTCCAGCCTGAGTAGGAGATTGCAATCCTTTCTCACATAGGCTGATATCTGACCGACCTCTTGATGTAGGTCCTCTACATAGGAATAGAAATTCGGAGGTGTCAGATTAGTTAAGTCAAAGAGTTGACTTAACGAGATCGAGATAATCTAAGTCCTATGTTGAATGCTGTCACAACATAGGCATGCATCCTCTAACCGGAGACAGATGTATTGCTATATGTCTGAGTATGTACATTTGACAGACCAATAGGTTGATGACCTAACCAAGGTCTATACACCGGCGCGTTGGTGTGCATATAAGGGCATATGAGTAATACGATCTCTCAAAGGGATCATACAGGTTCACTACTGAACCGGAAGACATGAGCTCACTCATGAGATATTGGGAGGAATCAAATTCCGTGCACGGTCGTCTCGCTTTGGAAGCTTGACTGAATTTGTAGGTTTGATATATACTTTTGGAAAGTATATGATCAAGACCTAGGTATGATATATGCTTTTGGAAAGTATATGATCGATACCAAATCCCAATGATCAAATGAGAAACTTGGTGATCAAACCCTGAAGAAGACAGTGTAAAATAGATCTTGATCTTCGGGTCGATCATGGGTCTTCCAGTATGCAGGATGTACAGGTATTGGGAATACCTGAAGGGTGATGTGATCATAAACGATTGTATATCCATGACGCTTCCATTCCGAGGGAGTGATGAAACAGGTCTGGATTTTAGTGACTCCTTCCAGTTGAGAAGCAATCTGATCTTAGTCCAAGTGTTGGACATTGGTCTGAATGAGATTCAGATGTAATGAGAAGATTAGATTTGCGGTCTTGATTTAATCAAGCATCTATGGGAGGTTCGTAAGATCTGGATTTGAGATAATATCTCAATATCCAAGTCACTATACGTGGAATAATACAATCGCCCTGTCCTTATCTCCAAGTATCTGCGGAGAAAGCACATTATTCTTGAAAGGGTTCAAGAATAATTCTTTTGATGAATTATCCAAGCAAGGAATTGTTGATTAAATAAGATTTAATTATCAAGGATTAAGAGAATGTGGATAACACTATCCATGATATATGTGTGTTATAAATGTGATTTATAATATACATATATAAGAGAGAATTTATGTAAATAGCATTTGTTAATTAATAATGTGGATTGGATTCACATTTATTAATTAATTGGAAATGCAATTTACTAATTAGTTTGGGTTGTGAATATGATTCACATAGTATTCAATGGCATGATTGAAATATTCACAAATTAATTTGGAATTAATTTGGTGAATAATTTTGTGATAATTTTTATTGCAAAATTAATTAAGAAATAATAAGATAAATAAAAAAGAGACAAATTAACCACCTAAATAAGAGGTGGCGCCACCTATGACTCATTCATAGGTGACGCCCCCTATGATTTAGGGAGGTTAGTTGACTCCCTTTTTGTTGTCACATTATCTCTTAAATAGTTAAATTAAATTATGTTGATAATATTGCAACATATTTTAATTTAAATAAATGTTGTTGGTTTTAACCAACAACAATCATAGCCATTGATTTAGCATGGACCAAGCATAGCCCTTGGATCCATGTGTCCCATGGATTGAGATCCATTGGATCCTAAACTAATATAAAAGGAGGGCTAGGGTAGCCTTCCATGGTACATGATTAAGAGTTGTACAAGGTGACAACTCTCTCTCTCTCTTTCTCATTCTCGCCCTCTCTCTCTTTCTCTTCTCCATTAAGTGGTCGTCCACTTTGTATTGAGAAAAGAGAGACTCTCGGCTTCTTCTTCGACGACTCGTGGATCTCCATCTTCTTTGGAGTTTCTTACTCTAAAGGAAGACGACGGATTTCGTTTGACGAAATCGGGGGAGCCATCGCTTGGATCTTCATCGAGGATTGCGGGAAGGAACGTGACTCATCATCGCGCCCGCAAGTGCGTTCTTCGTGGATCGGACTTAAGATAGGAGGATCTCTACTTTGGGATCTCGCGATCACAACCACGCGTCAAGAGGTATTCCTTGTACTTTATGGTTTGATGAAACGATCCGAGAAGTGTTCTCGTGATCATGTGGTTTCATCTTTAAAGTTAAAAATTTTCATTTACGCTGCATCTAGCATCTAGTACGACTAGTTGCTCCGATTGCATACGATGCGATCGACACGCTTCCGTGATGCGCTTAAGGATTCTCAATATCCTTCACTTACTACCGAACAACCCGGCTTGAGCATTTTGGGGTGGTTAATCGGGTCTGTATGGGCCCGATCCCAAGAGGTTGTTAGGGCTAGTAATGTTCCGCTAACGGACCGGGGACCTAGCCCGGGACGTTACAAATGGTATCAGAGCCAAATTCTCTCTGATAGTGGAAAGGGCTACCCGAGAGGTGGAGCCGCCCCTACAAAGAGGTTGGAGGAAATGGCTACCCGGAGCGTGCAGCCGCCACTATCACTGGGAATAAGTGATGTGTCATGTCGCAATGAGGACGTTGCGAATATAAGTGGGGGAGGTTGTAACACCCTAACCCCAAACATAGTACCACATGGAAAACTCACAAAGTGTGTGTGTGGTATATAAGTGGTGGGGATTACTACTTGACAACTTGGGCTTAAGCATTTTGGGTGGTTGTCAACGGGTCCATTTGGACTCGAACCCAACAAGTTGTCAGGGTCAGTTTTCCTCAATAACGGACTGGGGACCTAAGCCCAGGACGTTACAGGGGGTCTTCAAAATAGTTCACATCCGAGCTAGCCAGGTTCGGAGGATTATCCACCGCAAATCCTTCTGAGTTCAGAAGGTAGGAGATAAAGCTTTTTTGGTCCCGTGTCTATGGAGAGAGATGAAAGAAAGGGGTGCTTCATGTGACGCTCCGCCCCCACAAACATCAAATTCACAGTAGAAATGCATGCATGTAGGGATGAAAACGAATGTGTGTGTGTGTCTAACTCCCATAAGGGGAGATAAACTCTGTGGCTAACTCCCATCGATCCATTTGGCTGTAAAAACTAATCAAATTCCTTAATTTTTTATATAAAACTTCTTACTCGATTTTGGTGAATGGTCGTCCCGAGGGAGGCTTCTTCCAGCCGCAACAGGGCGTTCGTCAGGGATGCCCTCTAGCGCCACTCCTCTTCGTTCTGGCGGTGGATGTGCTGCCTTGTATGGTGAATTAGGTAGTGTCCCATGGTCTAACGGCAGGGTACTCTTTCGGGGACATCTCCATCCCGGTTCTCCAGTATGCTGACGACACAATCCTGTTTATCGAGGGTGGGGTTGCAGAGGTGAGAGGAATGTCGATGGTTTTGGAAATCTTTGGGGAGCTCTCTGACCTTAAGCTCAACAAAAATAAGTGCAGCATGAACCCTTTTGGTCTGCTGAAGGAGGAGGTGGAAGTTATACTGTGGTGCTGGGGTGTCCGTGCAGTCCGAGGTCGATAAGATACCTGGTTTACCGCTGGGATGTGGTCGGCTTAATAACTCTGATTAGATCCCAGTGGTGGAGAAATTAGAAAGAAACTGGCAGGATGGAAGGGTTCCCTGCTCTCTAGGGGTGGACATCTGATTCTAGTGAAAGCAGTCCTAGCGGCAATCCCAACTTTCTTCTTGTGACACGAATTCTTCCGGTGGGGATTCGCAATCGTTTCGAGAAGAATATGTGAAGGTTTTTTTTGAGGCAGGGTTGGTGGAGATGGTCGTGCATTGCATTTGGTGGATTGGTAGATGGTCACTTTGCCTAAGGAGGATGGGTGGCTCGGGGTGCCGAGGCTGGAGCTGATGAATCGTGCCCTTCTGCTTAAATGGGCTGCGAGAATTTGGGACGACAAGGAGGACGTATGTAGTAGGCTTTTACGCAATATCTATGGGGTCGAGACTCGCTCTGCTAGTGACCTTCGACACTTGCGGTTTGGAACGTCATTATGGAAGGGTATTCGTGCGATTCTCCCTGTTCTTCCTCATCTCTTCCGTCGGCACTTATGTTATGGCTGCAACTTTTTATTCTGGACTGATGAATGGACGGGTGGCGTGCAGCTGGCTACTGGTTTCCCACGCCTATATGGTCTGGCTGAGGACAAAAGTGCTAGTGTTGCTGACTTGTGGGATGACAGCGTCTGGAGACCTATTTTCGCTGGTGCACTCTCTGAGGGACGTATGCATGAGCTACAAGATCTGTTGGAATCTTTATCTACGATTGAGGGCCTCACTTTTGGTAGCGATCATTGGGTCTGGAGAGGTGGCGAGTTCTCTGTCAAGAAGGCTTACTCATTGTTGATCAAGGTTGTTCAACCACTTCAAGAGGACCTTATTAAGGATTGCAGAATGATTTGGGAGATGAGGATCCCAACTCGCATTAGGGTCTTCTTGTGGCTTCTGAGGCATGGGAGGCTACTCACTAGAGAGAGGTGGGCTCACATCTTTCGCAATGAGAAGCACTCGTGTGTTTTATGCAGCTCTAGTTTGGAATCCGCTGAGCACTTGTTTTTGGGTTGCGAAAAGACGAAAGATTTCTGGCGTATCATGGATGTAGCTTGGTTGGATAAGAGCAGCTTGTCGTCTTTTTGGGGATCTCTCTTCAACTCTCGATTCCGTCCAAATACCGAGAGATTCCTACCTTTAGCGGGTTTATGGGCTCTGTGGTTGGCTAGAAACGATGTATTTTTTCATGCCAAGAGGTTCTATGTTGAGAATGTTGTATACCATGCTCGGACTCTCCTCGAGTCTTAGTTGTCTTGATCTTTAACTTTCTTAAATATATTGCACTACAAAAAAATGGAATTGGCGTGCACATCTTGTCGTGCACTAGGCGAGCACATGTGCACGCTCCTCCATAGGCGAGCACATGAAGAGCACATGTGCTCGCCCATTGGGGTCGCCGGCTTGAATTATGTGAAGCGGCGCGATTTCAAATGTGGGCGAGCACATGTGCTCGCCTATAATGTGCTCGTCCACTTGAATTTCTTTGCGCGGATAACTTTCACGCTGGGTAAATTATGGGCGAGCACCCGGTGACGGACGGGCGAGCACTTAAGTGTGCTCTCGCCCGTGCGCGTAAACAGAACCTCGCAGTTCCTTTCTTCCTCATTCTACCGCAATCCATCCCCAAATTTCTTCCTCCGGCGACCCCGCACCCGTCCGCCCCGACTCCGGCGCCCTTCGTTTTCGTCTTTTGAATAGATTGACATCTACCATTCAGTATAATCCTTCCTCCTTTCTCTTTTTTTTAAGATTCCATTACATATTTGTATTGTTTCTATAGTTTAGGATTTCAATTTTTTATTCTTTTTGTTGGATCTAGTATATTAATTTGATAGTTTAAATGTTTTTTTACATGTTTAAGATAATTGTGCCTAACTATAGTGTTGTAATTTTGATTGTGGTTGTCTCAATAACTTGTGTAATATTATGCCCTATAGGTGTTCGATAAAATGCTTGAACCAATATTGTGTTTGACTTTTGTAAATTAAACATGATAAAATATTCATTACAACATCTACATTAATTAGTATTGTTAATTTTCTTAAAAAGATTAGTTAGGAAACTTGTGAGTAACATTACTTAACCAACTTCAATAGTGTAGATATTAGATATGATGAACATCATTAATAATAGTTCGAATATTTCATATCATGTTCATATGAGATATGATATACACCAATGTTTATTTTGTGATAATTTGTTATCACATTAAATTCTAGTTAATGTGACCAATTATATCACATTAACTTATAGTTAGGCTAATTAATTATAAGGCAAAAATGCTAACCACTAATTACAATATAAAATCGCACAAAATCCTTCACACATAGTGCGTCCTTCCACACCGGGTGGTGTGTGGCCCTGCACAACGGGAGGCGTGTGCAACACATTGCGAGATTTGATCACCTCTAACTGTGTTATATTTTTTTGTATTTTTTCACAGCACTATTGGACTCACTTTGGGATGTTTATCCCAGACCAATGGTCGTGGATTTTGATGTTTGCAGGTTTGAATTTTAATTTGTAGGTGCCCCTCAACTGTTAGTGACCCAAGCACTGTATTAGGCACTAAATTAGGATCATACTTATCCCTATCTCCATCGTTAACCGGCCAAATTTATGTAATTGCCCGGCTAATATAAATGAATAAATATTTTAAGATTATTTTATAGTCTCATTTGTAGCACGTACAAATGTATGGCGTAAAGTGATCTTAAAGTATTACATTTATATTAGCTTTCCTTAGTTCGGAGTTCCCGGAATAAGGGGGTCCGTAAGGATTCAAATTTACTAAAAGGCGATCGGTATCACAAGGTCTTTATTTCTTACAGAAATTCGGTTCATAACCCCTTTCTCTTCGGTATACCAAATCAATCAAAGTTATTATTAAAATAATCACTAATATGATTATTTTGATAATTAATTACGATTGATTTATGAGGTATACGGGAGAGGTGCAGGGTTATGCTGCCGAATTTTTGTTAGAAATAAAGATGCTTGTAACAACGATCATCTTTTAGTAAATTTGAATCCTTATGGACGGGTTAAAGTGATAACATAATTAATATAATTCTCTTATCATCTTTTATCTCAATAATGTGATCCGTTTAGATATCCTCAATTTCCTAAATTTGACATTTTAGATTATTTAATTGAGGTTCATCAATATGACTAATAGAGAGTGGATGTACAACCGTGTCGTAGATGGACGTATAGCAGATGCATTTCAAAGAGGTGTTCAGGAATTTATACAATTTGCTTACGTACAAGGTTCCCGTATTGTGGATTCAGATGGAACTATCTTGTGTCCGTGTAAGAAATGTCGTCTAATGAGGAAGAGATCAAAAGATGAAACTCAGTTACATCTTTATAGAATGGGTTTCATGGAAAGATATCAGATTTGATGGAGGCATGGTGAGAATTTCGAGGATAGTATGAATGATGCGGAAGAAGCTGAAAATATTAATCTTTTTGCAGATATAGTTATGGACGTTGCGGGTCCAGAATTTAATGATACTTTGTTAGATGATGAGGAACCATATGGAGAGTTCAGAATTTTACGAGATGTTGAAAAAACGGAAGAGCCATTGTGGTTGGGTTGCAAGACATATTCAAAACTTTGTGCGATTTCGGATCTTCTATCGATGAAGATGAAATATAATATAATCGATCGTAATTTTGATGTAATGCTGAGGATTATTAAGAAAATGTTAGCAGAAGATGCAGAATTACCTGATAATTATTACAAAATAAAAAAGATGATGCGGAAGATGGGTTTAACAGAAGTTAAAATAGACTCATGCATAAATCACTATATTATATATTACGGTGAACATCAACATTTACAACGATGTCTTGAATGTAATGAGTTAAGATATCATATAGCTAGTAAGAGTGGAACAAAAATATTGAGAAAGATTCTACGTTATTTTCCGTTGACTCCGAGATTGAAACGACTATATTATTGTAAAGAAACGGCAAAGTACATGACATGGCACGTGGAACATAAAGTCGATGAGTATATGGAGCATCCATCCGAGTTTGATTGTTGGAAAGAATTGATGTCAGCTTTTCCTACATTTAAGGATGAAAAGAGGAATTGTGTTGTATGTTTATGTACAGACGGGTTTAATACTCATGGAAGAAGTAAATATTACTCTTGTTGGCCAGTAATGACAACGTCAATCTACTCCCATGGTTATGTAATAACCGATAGTTTATGTTTCTTTCGTTGTTAGTATCAGGACCTACACATCCGGGAAAGTACATTGATATTTATTTACGTTCTGTTATCGATGAGTTGAAAATGTTATGGGTCGATGGAGTTGATACATACGATGCTAATAAGAGTCAAACATTTAACATGAAAGTAGCTCTGCTTTGGACGATAAATGACTTCCCAGCATATGGAATGTTATCTAGATGGAGTACGAATGGACGTAAAAGTTGTCCATATTGTATGGAGAGTATTAAATCATTCCAGCTTCAACATGTTCAGAAACCATGGTTTTTTATTGTCACAGACGGTTTCTTCCAAATAATCATCCATATCGAAGATAGAAGCAGTCTTTTAAAAGGAACACAATTGATCTTGCAGATCCTCCACCAATTAAGACATGCGATATGATATTATCATACTTGTAACAATTAGAGAAATCAGCCTTAGAAAATGGAGATAAAACAAAAAAGTTTCCAATTTAGATACGACACAATCATAATTGGATTAAGAAGAGTATATTTTGGAAGTTACCATATTGGAGTAAGTTACTGATACGACACAACTTAGATGTTATGCATATAGAGAAAAATATGTTTGATAACATCTTCTACACTGTTATGAATGTAACCGGTCGATCAAAAGATACAGTAAAGTCTCGTCGTGATTACAAATCATATGCAATCGGACAGAATTGCATATCAAGGAACATGATAGTGGAAGGATTAAAGTTCCCAAAGCAAAGTATACCTTAGATAGAAATTAAGTTAAGCTTGTTTGTGAATGGACAAGCAAATTGAAGTTTCCAGACGGATATACATCAAATTTTTCCAATTTGGTCGATTTGAAGAAGTTTACATTTAAGGGAATGAAAAGTCATGACTACCATGTTTTTATGAAAAGACTATTACCGTTAGTGTTCAGTGGATTGCTACCAAAAAATATTGTCGATGCTCTTTCAGATGTTACCAGATTTTTCCAGGTGCTATGCTCGTCACGCATACACCGCATGGAGATGGATTATCTTTAAAAAAATATTCTTGTGATTATGTGTAACCTGGAGAAGATATTTAAGCCTTCATTTTTTAATTCGATGGAGTATCTGATAATTCATATTCCATGGGAAGCAAAAGTTGGAGGACCGATAAAATATCGTTGGATGTATCCATTTGAAAGTTAATTAAATGTATTATAATCTCATTCCATTCTTTACTATTTGGACTAAATGTTTAACCTACTTTCTTATAGGTTTGTGTTCTTTCTTAAAAGAAAGGTCCGAAACAAAAGTAAAGTTGAAGGATCTATAAGTTCACAATATATATATGAGGAAGTCGCAACATTCTCCGCAAGATATCTTCCAGATGATGTGAAGACTATCCACAATAGATGCAGGAGGAATGAGACAATTTCTTCCGATTAAAAACCTTGTATCAGTATCTTTCGGCCATCCACTCATCTAATAGGAAAAGCAACGGAACGTTTCTTATCGTTTTTTTGCCAGAATGGTTCCCGATCTCTCCAGAAAGAAGAGAAGGATGCTGCAGAGTTATACGTATTAGACAATTGCGAAGAAATAACACCATATGTTCAATAAGTATTTGAATTACTTTATGTATATATTTATTATAAGTAATTCTTATGTTTCTCTTACCAATTTTAGGGAATTTAGAAAGAAAATTATGGAGGAAAATCCTATGTATTCAGATGACGAAATTCTAAGCACTTATAGGAATCAATTTCCAGCGTGGTTTAAAGACCGCTAAAAACAGTTGGACGGTGGTGATTTCTATTCTCATATTTTAAAATATTTTGGAGAAGACCATGTTTATAAGGTCCGATCATACAACTCTTGCTACAGTAATGGGTATCGTTTTCATACCTTAAATTCCAGTAAATATTTGACAACTCAAAATCATGGAGTGATGGTTCACGGATCTTGTTATGAGAAAGATCATATGAATTATTACAGAATTTTAAAGGAGACAATAGAAGTGGAATATAGTATACCAGGCTTGAATAAAGTAGTTCTTTTCTTGTGTGATTGGTATGAACCCAATGGAGGTTTAGTACTCGATAAAAGAAATAACATTGTCGACGTTGTGCAAAGAAAATTTATACGCAAATTTGAACCATTCGTCTTAGCATCTTAAGCGGATCAAGTATGTTATCTCCCACAAATATCAAAAAAGAGAAAGAGCGTTGAAGCAGTAATTGTTGTGAAGATAAATTCTCGAGATTATATCTCTAATGATTAGACTAATCAGGAAGATGACATAGATGAAGTATTCACACCGACGAATGAAAGAATAGACTTAACAGAAGAAGTCTCAATTATCGAATCGATTCGATTGACTGATAATGAAGTTTTCTGTGTTGACTTACAAGATGATACTGACTCCAGAAATGATTACTCAGAAAACTTAGAAAACGAAGAAATATCCTTTAATCCCACCGAAATAAGTGATGAAGATTAGTTGTAAGTTTTATTACACAATTATAATCGAATTAACTAAAATCTTAAGTAATAAATATGAGATACATCATTATTACAGTCATGGCAGGTTTTGGACGTGGCGGGGTGCATGGATCACATAGATCCAATCATCCATCTTCCTCAGACACACCTTCTTCTAGTAGGCAGCCCATCCCGGATGATGTTCTTGATTCACAGTCCGACGAGGTCCGCCGGGTGATATCCTACTACGAGTCTCTTAGTTATCCTCTGCCACCCTTTTACGTAGGAGGCTATGGAGAGCCATCTACCTCAGCAGCCCCTACATGATTCCCAGTCCATGTCCCCATACCAGCACGGACATCGATGGGTTCTGACTCTCCTTCTTCTGGACATCCGAGCACATCCGTGCCTTAACCTACTGCAGTTGGACAGACGTCGGCGTCCCACCCTTTGTTGGAGGTTACGGCTGACGGGAGGTAAAATTTTTATAGATTTTATCTTTAAATATTTCCAAATTTATATAAATTGTATTAAAGTTAAATTTTCTAGCAAATGCAGGGATTTTGTGAATAGCAACAGGGCGGCGAAGGAGATAACCAACATAATAAAGACACACTTGACTTCCATGCAATTTAAATGGTGTCGCATCCCTGCTGCAGAACAGGAGAGACTGTTTGACATGTTTCTGGTAAGAAATATTTCTAAGAAGTGATACAGATTTTTTTGGTCAAGTTTTTTGTATCTAATAAATTTGTTATAATTTTCAGAGTAGGTTTCGCCTTGCTCTGGTCTGGGGAAGGAGGTTTATCGTATAGGCTTCATTCGTTTGGCAGAAAAGAGAATGAGCGATACATTTTTCAAGGCAAGGAGAGACTCGCATGCGGAGACGGGATGCGAGGAGATGAATTTTGAGGAGATGAAGAGGTTCTCGCCAACATGGTGTACGGAGGATAAGTATTATACTTGTCAAATAATTTATAATAAACTTTTTAAAATAATCAATAATCATAACATAATCCTTACAGATGGGCGGATTTCTGTGATGCATTCGTTGCGGATGATGAGTTTGGAAGAAGATCTATGGCAGGAAGGACAAACCGCCAGAAACAAAGGATTAAGTCGACAAGTGGCTCTAAAAGCCACAATCAGATTAGAGCGGAGATGGTATTACGATTTAAAATCAATTTTTGGAGATCTTCTTTAATATAATGCAATGTTGTTATTACATCTTAAAAAAATTTCAGGCAGCTAGATTGGAAAGGAAACCCTCTTTTCAGGAGTGGTGGTCGAGGTCCCACATGAGTGGGAGAGAAGGAGAGTCGCAATGGTTCACTCCTGAAGCAGGACAATTGTTGGTAAGTCTATCAATTTATTTGCAATTAAATGATATATTATAACTCATTTATATATATTAAACTTTGTATTTCAGGATCGTTATCTGGCACTATCTGCAGAAAAATGGGGTGTCGATCCAACTGGAGAGTAACCACCATTTGATAAAACGATCTGGAAGCAGATATACATAGATAAATATTATCTTACTATACTCATTTCTAATATATAATTTTATATTAAAAAATGAAAATCTTATAAGGTGTTGGAGGAGAGGGACGTTGTGGCGAAAAGGAAGCAGACGCTTGGTGGTCTTCCTCCATATTATGTGGAGGAGCATCGTCACTCCTATTCTGCATACTCTCAGCCGTCGTACATGCAACCACATCCGTCCCAATCATCAGTTCCAATGGAGTCGCAGATGGCGATGATGGTGGAGCAGGTGACGAAGCTTCGAGAGGAGTTCACGGCGTACATGTAAGTATTCTTCTTATAGAATGAGTAAAAATTTTAAATTTCTATATCTACAAAATGCATGTATAGATATATATCTTTCATATATAATATAGGTCGCAAGGGCGTGCATCTCAACCTGAAGAGATTGAATCTGATAACGAAGAGGAGGAGGAGAACGACCCTGAAGAAGAGGCACGCATGTATGAGAGGTTCAAAGAAAAGGAGAAGGAAAAAAAGAAATCAAAAAAGGGTTTAATGTCTAAATTTTTTAGATCAAAGAAGAAGTAAATTTTTGTTGGTTTGGACATGTATTTTTGTTAAACTTTTAACACATCTTATAATTTATATGAACTTTGTTGGCTTTGACTTGTTTGTAATATTTAGATGTTAAATTTGATTGTTTATTTCTGAATTCATGTATATTGTGTGGCTTTCAATTGTTAGTGCTAGTTATCTTAGTCAACGAACTGCTATAATATATACCCTTAAGGAGCTCTTATAAGTACCTGTAGTGGTTTATTGGCAGGCTATACAGATTCGACGGGGCGTCAAAACCCTGTCGAACCTGTATATTTTTTTCCTGGAAATCAGTTTAGGCGAGCACATATGCTCGCCAGGTGCTCCGTTGGTGATCGTAATCTATAGTGGAGGCGATCACATCGGCTAGCACATATGTGCCCGCCAGCGAGAGGGCGAGCACATAGCGTCCCAATGTGCTCGCCCACCAGCCGGAGCGACTCTCATATAAGTGAGCACGCCCTGAACGAGCACATGTGCTCGCCCACCTCTCGGGCGTGCACATGACGGGCACTAGGCATGCACATAACGAGCTTTTATGTACACGCCAATCCCGCCTTTTTTGTATTGTTGGGGCAGGCACCGACGTGTGTTTCCCCCTTTTTTTGGATCAAAAAAATAATATCCATTTTATTTTTCAAATTTACAAGGAGTGATCTCCTTCCTTTCTCCCCCCACTCACCCTCCTCCTCACATCCCCTCCCGACCCAGCACCATCTCTACCAACCTCATTGACCTACACCCCTCATCCACCACGTTGCCTGAGCCTCCGCCTCTGCCCAGGCCTCCCCTCCGATCTCCTCCCAGGAACACCCCACTCCTGAAGACCTTCGTCCTGGCCCCCACTCCTCCCCCAAACCTCCGCCCAGGCAGTTGTAGATTCCCCTCACTCCGCCCTATTCTTCGTTTGCTTTTAGCCCAAGGAAGAGGGGTCGAGATGGAGCAGAGAGAGAGAGAGAGACGAGCCACTAAGCATTGGAGCTCCGTCAAAGGGCCCCTACACGGTGGTAGATGATACACACAAGGTTTTGGCATCGAAAAAAGGATCGGTCGGTTGATGTTTGATGGGTTCTCCTCGAGTTCTTCACAGTAGCAACAATATATTCAGGTGCGCACAAGAGGAAGTCAGCTTTTCCTCAATTCAGCAGCGGATTCAAGCAGTCGGATAATTAATTTTATATAGGCTTGTGCCCAGGTTCAGATCTGTGTCCAAAAGCCATAATCCGATCTTAAGACATGCGTAACTTTCTCATATGATCTGAGATTTTGATGTTCTTGTGCTCATTCGAAAGATCTTGACAAATATTACAAGATAAACTGATTTGTATACTAAATCTAAGTTGGAAAGTTAGATTTAGTTTGGTATGATGCTTAGAGATCTTACAGTTCGCTCTCTTAATTTCAGCCAATTTATCCGACTCCTTTGCTTCCAAGCCGATTCGGTATCCGCCTCCAACCGAGCAATGTGTTCCCCAACATCAATGCCAAGTTATCCGAAGACCTACCTCACTGAAAGGGTCTGTAACAAGGGCCCTTGAGACAAACTCCAAAAGGTACTCGACCGGCGACCACTGCACCAGGTCACCCTTCGACTTCGCCCACATTTTAAGTGCAGCCTTGACATACCGAAGCTTGCCGGTTAGAATATAAAGAGGGCTCCCATGGACTGGAAACAATGACGTTACACTTTGGCAGGGGCATTATTGAAAATTTTACAAACATTTCGGCAGCCCAATTCCAGGGGATTTCACGCACAGCGTGAATTATTCCTGTACACCCCATTCGCCCAGCCCTATTTTCACATTCCAGAGAAGAACGGAGGACCTACCCCCTCCCCATTCCAGCAACCAGCAGCAAGGGTTCTTGGAGAACCACATCTTCTCCGTCTTCCTCCACGCGTGCGGGAGAGCGAGAGAGAAGCTGAGCATCCGTGCTAGAGGGCAGCAACAGCTGGGTCTTTTGAGAGCTGCGGTTCGGGTTTGGAGAGCGAAGGTGCGGGGCTAGTTCGAGAGGAGCATCGTGGAGGTCGTCGTGGACGACCTCAAGGAGCCGAAGCCGAGTTTGGATCTCCATCCGGAAGCCCACAAGGGGAGTCACTTTATTCTTCTTGGATTTGAGCACAATATTGGTATTGTTAGATACCTAGGGATAGTTGGTTACTTGTAGAAGAACAATCCATTGTGTGTATCTTGTACCTCGGTTTTGTGGGCAACAAAACCGGGAAGAACTTTGACTCCATTTGACAGTAGTGGATTAGTTGTCAGTCTTGCCCCGTGGTTTTTCCCTTGCTCACATCGAGTAAGGGTTTCCACGTAAAAATCCTTATCTTGTGGTGATTGCTTATGTGCTTGATTGTGATTGTTGCCATTGAGTTCCCGTGTGGGGAACATATACTGTGTTGTGCCATCTTTGCTGCAGGATAGATTTAGGGGGGATATATCCTAGGTTGATTGCCCCATTATCCCCAACAAGTGGTATCAGAGCTCAGGTTGAGCAAAATGGGCAAAGATGACGAGGGCACAATGATTAAGCTCATAAGCAGTAATTGGCAGATTTGGAAGGCAAAGATGGAAGACATCTTGTATTGTAAGGACCTCCATGATCCCGTGGAGGGGGAGAGCGCCAAGCCGGAGAACATGTCCACGAGCGAGTGGACAAAGTTGAACTGAAAGGCCATTGGGACCATTCGGAAGTGGCTTGACATGTCCGTGTTCCATCATGTTGCCGAAGAGACTAATGCAAAGGAATTATGGGACAAACTGTCCGAACTATATGATCAGAAGACCGCAATCAACAAAGCTTTCTTGATTAGAAAGCTCGTGAATCTGAAATACAAGGATGGAACCAAAGTGGTGGAGCACTTGAATGATTACCAAAGCATTATCAACCAGTTGACTTCCATGGGGTTGGTACTTGATGACGAGTTGCAGGCATTTCTCCTATTGGATTCTTTGCCAGACAGTTGGGAGATCTTAGTTGTCACCGTGAGCAACTCTGCGAAGGATAGCAAGTTGACCATGGCTATGGTCAAGGGCAGTCTCCTCAATGAGGAGATCAGACATTGCTCTTCGGGAAAGGCATCCTCCTCTTCACATGTGTATGCAGTTGAGAGGAGAGGAAGATTCAGCAGCAGAGGAGCATCACAAGAGAGGCAGAAATTCAGGGACAAGTCCAAGCTCAGAGGAAAGTGTCACTATTGCCAGAAACCCGGTCACTGGAAGAGAGATTGCAAGGTTTGGAAGATAGAACAAGCTGAAGCCTAGAAAGACTAGAAAAAGGAAGATGGGAATGTAGCAGCAGTCGTGGTAGATGAAAGTGCAGAAGAGGTTATTCTCATCATCCAGGACCAGTGCTTGCATGCAGGGAGCGATTTGGAGTGGGTCGTTGACACGGCCGCCTCCTATCATGTGACTCTACACAGGGAGTTCTTCACCACCTACACCCGTGGTGACTATGGGAGAGTCTTGATGGGTAACGAGAGTTACTCTAAGATCATTGGCATGGGCACCATCTCGATTCAAACGGATGTTGGGTGCTCATTGACCCTCCAAAATGTGAGACATGTTCCTGATGTACGTCTTAGCCTTATATCTGGCTCACAGCTAGATAGTGAAGGCTATCATATGAAGTTCGGCGACAAGAAATGCAAGATTAGCAAGGGTTCTCTCATCATGGCGAGAGACAGGTTGTGTCACACGCTTTACATGACTAGAGTGAAGGTCATGGATGGTAGTTTGCATGCTAGTGAAGCAGATAATTCAGATTTGTGGCACCGTCGGCTTGACCACATGAGCCAAAAGGGCTTGCAGTTTCTGAGCAAGAAAGAATTGATCCCCTACCACAATGATATCACTTTGTCTCATTGTGATGCATGTGAGGTTGGGAAGAGCAGGAGTGCACCATACAGAGCCAGATCCAAGGTGAAGGGAGACCTTCTACAGTTGGTCCATTCTGACGTTTGTGGTCCAATGGACACAGCCTCTTTGGGAGGCAACACGTATTATGTCACCTTCATTGATGATGCATCTAGGAAGGTGTGGGTGTATATGCTGAGATCGAAGGATCAAGTGTTTGATTGCTTCAAGAAGTTCCATGCCATGGTTGAGTGCGAGATAGGGAAATTGTTGAAGTGTCTACGCATAGACAATGAGGGAGAGTACATCTCACATAGCTTTTAGGGCTATTGTGCAGAGCACGACATCAGGCATGAGAGGACAGAGCCAGGTACACCCCAGCACAATGGTGTAGCTGAGAGGATGAACATGACTATTGTTGAGAGAGTCCGTTGTATGCTGAAGACAGCGAAGTTGCACAAGACCTTTTGGGCTGAGGCGGTTCGCATCGCTTGTTACTTGATCAACCAATCTCCATCAGTTCCTTTGGGCTTCAAGATTCCAGAGTGTGTTTGGACAGGGAAGGACCCCTCATATGCTCACTTGAGGGTGTTTGGATGCAAGGCTTATGCATTAGTACCCAAGGAGCAACGGAAGAAGTTGGATGACAAAGCAGTGCCTTGTATTTTTCTTGGATATGGAGATCAGGAATTTGGATACCGTCTTTGGGATCCAAGGAAGAAGACAATCACCAGGTATAGGGATGTGATCTTTTATGAGAACCAGACGTTGGCTGAGGACACCACTGAGAGTGGTGATGCAGACGAGTTTTCCATGGATGATGATAGTGATGAGGACACAGATCCCTCTCCAGTAGAGGGTACAGATGGAGAGGATGGGCAGCGAGAGCAGCATGAGCCGGACGCAGACCCCATTGATGCAGGTCCAGGGGATCTAGGGCAGGGGGAGCAGCCTCATCCACATGCAGACGCAGCAGAGCCTCAGGTCAGGAGATCTGAGAGGGTACGCCAACCATCATCCCATTACCCCACTTCTAGGTACGTGATGCTCACAAACGCAGGTGAGCCATACACATTTGAGGAGGCACAAATGCATAAGGACAAGGTCATTGGCATAATGCAATGAATGAAGAGATGTCATCTCTCAAGAAAAACCACACTTATGACCTTGTTGAGCTTCCTAAAGGGAAGAGAGCCTTGAAGTACAAGTGGGTTTACAAGCTGAAGTCAGATGACAGTGGCAAGAAGATGAAGCACAAGGCCAGGTTGGTAGTGAAAGGATTCAGCCAGAAAGAAGGAGTGGACTATGATGAGATCTTCTCCCCAGTGGTGAAGTTGAATTCAGTGAAAATGGTGCTAGGACTTGTTGCTAGCATGGACCTTGAGCTGGAGCAGATGGATGTGAAGACAGTATTTCTTCACGGTGATTTAAAGAAAGAGATCTACATGGAGCAGCCACAAGGATTTCAGGAGAAAGGGAAAGAGCACATGGTTTGCACGTTGAGGAAGAGTCTCTATGGCTTAAAGCAAGCCCCGAGACAGTGGTACTTGAAGTTTGATGCTTTCATGGGAAAGCAAGGCTTCAGGAGGACTACAGCTGATCCATGTTTATATATTCGTCGTCTTCCCAATGATAGGTTTGCCATTCTTTTGATATATGTGGATGACATGTTGATTGTAGGTCATGATTTCAATCTCATTGTAAATATCAAGAAAGAACTCTCCAAAGAGTTTGAGATGAAAGATTTGGAAAAGGTAAGTCACATCCTTGGGATGCAGATTACAAGGGACAGGAAGAAGCATATGTTGTCGTTGTCACAAGAGAGCTATGTTGAACGTGTGTTGGAGCGGTTCAACATGAAGAATGCCAAACCTGTCAGTACGCCCTTAGCCTCTCATTTCAAGCTAACCAAAGAGTTACGTCCTTCTACTTCTGAGGAGAAAGTAGAGATGGCCAAGATCCCATACCAGTCAGCAGTTGGGAGCCTCATGTATGCAATGGTTTGCAGTAGACCCGACATAGCCCATGTAGTGGGCATGGTGAGCAGATTCATGTCCAATCTGGGAAGGACCATTGGGAGGTAGTGAAGTGGATCTTGAGATACTTGAGAGGGACCTCAAGTATGTGTCTTGTGTTTGGGAGGTCAGATCCCAAACTGTGTGGCTACATTGATGCAGACATGGCAGGTGACATGGACCAGAGAAAGTCTACCTCAGGGTACATTTTCACATTTGCAGGGGGGCATATCATGGCAATCCAAACTACAGAAATGTGTTGCTCTCTCAACTACCGAGGCAGAATACATTACAACAGCAGAGGCTGGGAAAGAAGTGTTGTGGCTACAACGCTTTCTTGGTGAGTTTGGATTGGATGACAGTGAGCCAGTTGTATTTTGTGATAGCCAGAACGCTATAGACTTTAGCAAGAGTACCATGCATCATGCTCGCACAAAACACATTGATGTGAGATACCATTGGCTGAGGGATGCAATTGAACAAAAGCAGCTCATGTTGAAAAATATTCACACAGATGAGAACCCTCAGACATGTTGACAAAGGCAGTCACTTATGACAAGCTTCAGCTCTGTAGAGAATTGAGCGGTGTCACCTCTACTTGATCTCCATCATTGGGCGGCACCTCCTCGTTGGGGCTGGAGGGGAGGTTGTTGGGTTTTTATTTTTAGCCCCAACTTGGGTTGCGACATATTTGCCCCTTTGGCAGGGGCAATACTGAAAATTTTACAAACATTTCGGCAGCCCCATTCCAGGAGATTTCACGCACAGCGTGAATCATTCCTGTACGCCTCATTCGCCCAGCCCAATTTTCACATTCCAGAGAAGAACGGAGGACCTACCCCCTCCCCATTCCAGCGACTAGCAGCAAGGGTTCTTGGAGAACCCCATCTTCTCCGTCTTCCTCCACGCGTGCGGGAGAGCGAGAGAGAAGATGAGCGTCCGTGCTCGAGGGCAGCAGCAGCTGGGTCTTTTCAGAGCTGCGGTCCGGGTTTGGAGAGCGAAGGTGCGGGGCAAGTTCGAGAGCAGCATCATGGAGGTCGTTGTGGACGACCTCAAGGAGCCGAAGCCGAGTTTGGGTCTCCATCCGGGAGCCCACAAGGAGAGTCACTTTATCCTTCTTGGATTTGAGCACAATATTGGTATTATTAGATACCTAAGGATAGTTGGCTACTTGTAGAAGAACTATACATTGTGTGTGGCTTCTACCTCGATTTTGTGGGCAACAAAACCGGGAAGAACTTTGACTCCATTTGACCGTAGTGGATTAGTTGTCGGTCT
Source organism: Ottelia alismoides (assembly GCA_037367405.1). Lineage (NCBI taxonomy): Eukaryota > Viridiplantae > Streptophyta > Magnoliopsida > Alismatales > Hydrocharitaceae > Ottelia > Ottelia alismoides. Next base: position 78,474 of record JAZKJV010010592.1, on the reverse strand, counting down.
TGCCCCGTGGTTTTTCCCTTTCTCACATCGAGTAAGGGTTTCCACGTAAAAATCCTTGTCTTGTGGTGATTGCTTGTGTGCTTGATTGTGATTGTTGCCATTGAGTTCCTGTGTGGAGAACATATATTGTGTTGTGTCATCTTTGCTGCAGGACAGATTTAGGGGGATATATCCTGGGTTGATTGCCCATTATCCCCAACACATGAATAGATGATGATTAACCCCTGCAAGTGACCATGAGTAGATGATGATCAACCCCTGCAAGTGTGGTGTAGCAAAGTTTTGCTGAAGGGAATGAGTCTAGCCACAATTCTTATCGTTCACACAGATCACATCGTGTGAATCGCTCTATCTTGATCGAGCGGTTCGAACCTCCTCGCAGTTTAAACACGGCTAAACAATCGTTGATAATTTGTACTGACGTCAACCAGGTACATTTGATACGTGGATACCTCTGTTTTGTACAATCAACGTAAAAAACTTTCAAGGTCCAAAGTCCATAGTATCTATTGTTCGAAACTTGGGGTGCATGTTGCATGCTAATTAGTCTCGATGGCAGAAATTAAAAACAAAACAGAGATTATTAAAAAAGGATAAGCTTTGAACGTCAAGCTTCCATAAAATAGACGCGTTGACGATGTAGTAGGGAATCTTCATCCGCACTTTAATATTAAGCATTTCCAACGGCTCTTATCGTACCACGTCATACATAACGACATATGCCACGTCTGCTGTGCGTGGCCGCCACACGCTACGTCGTTTTACTTAATTAAATACGAGACGTGTGGCCGCCACGCAGCTGGTATTGCTGCTGCCTGGTTTTCTCAACCAGGCAATTCTTTATTTTTGAAATTTTACACATGTACGCTTGACTTTTTTGTATTTATACTATCCATATATTAATACGCACTTACCCTTCCATTAGTATAATATAAGTGACACAAGTGTAAGTATATACACGCAAATTCGTATAATATAAGTGTCATTTTTTATTTTTTCCATGAATTTTTTATTTTTTTAAAAAAATAATGCTATGTATTTTCATCACTATATCCCTCTAATATGTCATTTTGATCTCTTAAAGAATAGAAACTCATAGGCCTTCAATCCATAATAGGTAGATTACATCAATTCGAATATCATTAAAATTACATGTGGTAGATGGAGGGTATAGGAGTCTATGTTTCTGACGAAATCGAAATGACATATTAGATGGATACATTGATGAAATACATGGTGTTATTTTAAAAAAAACATCAAAAAATAAGGCGGGAGAAACCAATACATTTTTTCCATATATATATATAACAGAAGCATAATGTTTTATTTTTGTAGTAATATAAGAGAAACACAATCGCGAAAACAAAATCGAATGAACATAGTGAACAAAATACTTTACAATTTTTACCCAGCAGACTCTATAATCTTTGTCAATTACTTCTACAACCTTTGAAACTACCTAATTCCTCCCTTACCCCCGTAAACTGGTTAACTTTTACCATACAGACCCTACGGTTAAACCTCATCCATTCAACAGTCAGTTAACCGGATTTTGTTATCTTGTTTTACATTATACCTATTTTATTTATCGAATTTACTGGAATGGTCACTTCCTTCCCAGGTCCAAGCCTCCCTTGGGGCCATGCTGCGTCGAAGCCCCCCTGGGCACCACCTCCCCAGCTCAAGCCCCCCGCCGACCGCTCGAAGCTCCCCCCAGCCCGCCTTGTCCCCTGCTCGAAGCCTCCCCGTGCCTCCCCAGGTTGAAACCCCCCCCCCCCCCCCCCACAACACCCCCCCCCCCCCCACGCTCCCCCGAGCTTGCTGCCTCCCTTACCCGAGTCCCCTGTCGCCGCCAATCGACCCCCCCCCCCCCCCCACACCCACATCCCCGCCGCCTTCCCTGGCCCACCCCTCCCCCCGACCCGACCCGCGCCTCTCTCCCCTGGTCGACCCCCTCCGTCCCCTTCTCGCCCCTCGCCTCCCCTCTCATGCTCGCGCCCCCGCACGTTTTTTTTCTTGGTTAATTCTAGTTGTTCGATCATGGTTGGTTAGATTAACTCGTTTTTAACCCAAGGAAGTTAACTCTAGATGTGTCAATTTAACGGTAGGGTTCATGCGGTAAGACGAAGCAAGTTTACGGGGGTGAGGGAGGAATTATGTAGTTTCAAAGGTCGTAGAGATAATTGACTAAGATTATGGAGCCCGCCGGGTAAAAATTCCTTTTGTTTTTTTGTTGGCGTGAGACAAACTCCTTAATTCATGCATCTCCTGGTCATTTTTTTAAGTTACGTATTCCATTAATTAACAACTGTTCACTTTCTAAATAAACATAAATTAGCTTAAGTAACCATCTTTGCTATTTATTTCTCAATTTCAATTCTGACCTTCATCTATTACAGTTCATCCATTCTACTATCGTAAACTAAATCCACCGATTCTCTCTTTGAACACCACTCGCAGGATCTAGTATTCAAGGTGAAGGTCTATTGATTAGGAAAACAAATGAAAATAGTCTAATAATAGCTGGTTAATTAGCTTGATCATGACAATTACGTGCATAATTACGAAGGGAGACGAGCTGAGGAATCTGCAGGCGTTTGGTTCGCCCCTCAAAGAGAACGAGTGGGAGAGGAACCTCCTGCCATTTAATATCACAATATTTGTGCACCACATATAGAGACAACTGAATGGCATCCAAATTAGTCCATCTGTGGCAAAACCACTTGCATGGGTTTTTTAATTAAGCTCGGTTTTGTTAATTAAGACCAATGGAAGCATCAAGCATCCATTGATGGTCAACACACCCACCAACTATATAAACGAGGACAGGAAGAACAGCCTGAATGGATCACTAGCTAGGAGAAGAGAGCATGGGCGAGCGCGGGGGCGAGGAGAGAGCGAGGGAGGTGCTGGAGAAGGACGTGGGGAACATGAGGAGGGACTGGAGCAGGGTGAAGGAGGAGATGCACCACGCCAAGCGGCACGGGGAGCACCTCAGCAAGAGTGTCGGCAGGGCCGAGAGGAAGATGGGCGAGATGCAGAAGGAGCTCGAGCGCGCTGATTCCGTCTTCAAGGACCTCCTGGATCATGACTTCTGACCTCAAGGCAATCAGAGGAGGATTGATTGATTGACTCCCCGTCCAAATCTTGTAGATATATAGCCCCAATTGTACTTTGAGCACCAGTTTGAAAGCAGACCGTTGTAATGGCAGAGCACGCCTGCAAGTCGCTCGGTCAAGATCGAGCAGTTCGCTTAAAATAGAGTTATTGTGGACTCTTACAGTCCGAACCGTTCGATTTTGAACGAGTGACTTCGGATACAGCAGTCCTCTGCTCGAATAGGATTTTTTCATCTTACGCATCCACATGATTCAGTCTTTGGATTTCGGAAATAGTCTAATATGATATGGAGGTACTTCATCTATTCGCTGTTTGATCCACTTTCTCTGCTGCTCTTGTGGTATATTACCCAAGGTATTTGTATTTAAAAAAATAATTTTCATCACTTGTGTACTTTTAATTTCTGCAATATCAGTCATGGATATCTTATTTTCTAATATCATTTTTACCCTTGATTTCTTATAAAACTTAATGTTCCGCCCTTATGTTAAGCAAATTAAGGATATAATTGATATTAAAAAATATTTTTTTATCATTTGTGTCCTTTTTAACTTCTACAATATCGTTTATGGTCCTTTCTTTTTGGTAATTTCAGTTGTGCACCTGACTTATTACGAAATTCATAGTTCTGTCTTTTTTTTAAATCAGTTATACCCCTTTTTAGCTTAATGAAGACCGGAATTGTGAATCTTGAAATAAGTTAGGGCATAACTGGTATTATAAGAAAGAGAGAGCGTAACTGATATTGCAAAAGTTAAGAAGGGTACAAGTGATGAAAACTACATGCAGCCAAAGAATTGCATGAAGATGTTGTTTTCTATGTTTTCAAATTAAAAGTTCCGATACCAATAAAAGAATTTGAAGCAGCCAAAAAATGGATTGGCATTGGATACTTACATGAAGATGTTGTTTTTTTGTTTGAATTCCATCATTATCATCCACTCACAAATTTTCTCCGATGTTATTGTCATAAAACATGATTTCTTTTTATTTTTATATTTTGGAGATCTTTAATTGATGCAATGCGTTAGGATACAACAAGAAGGATGATGCGCAATCAACAACCACTATGGAAGCACACAAAAAAGAAGATACAAGATATGGTTGTGGTCGATAATATATCGCAACTACCAAAGAAGAAAATTCGCTATGAAAAAAGATCAACTATAACTTTCTCGGTTCCGTTGCTCTCACACTTTCTTCTCTCACAAACATTGTAGAATTCTTTTTTTTAAGGAAAAAGAGTGTCAAGCTGTAAAGATAGACACCGAAAACTTATAGTCACAAATTTATCACAAAAATCACAGAGATCAAGACACCCATAGGAGCCCGTCAAGTTCCAAGACATTTTCTACGTACAATCTCTCACCCCATAAAACATGACCTTATTCCTCTCCAACCAAATTGCCCAAATAATAGAAGCGACATAAACTTTTACGATTTTTGTAACCCTAAAACTTCCAATAAACTCCTAAAAGCTCTTGGCAAAGAATGCAACATCATATGTTTCATCCTCTCAGATCCGCCTAGATGATAATACGCAAAAAAGAAATGATCAGTGTCATCTATCTCCTCATGACAATGCTAACAAGAATCATCAACTCTCAAGAATAATATAGCCCTCCGGGCTACTATCATCAAACGTCTTCTCCCCAAAAGCCAAAGGAAGATCTTCACCTGTACGGGATCTTCCATCTCCATATCTGACCTAGCGATGGCATAGCTATCCTTGGGTCGAAAACCAACGAGGGGTAGAGTACCTTATAAGTCTTCTTCACAGTAAAGTTGGCATTCATCCAATCTAATTAACATGCATCCTCAAGGGGCCTCCCAACCAAGGCAACGACTTGTCCATCTCTAAAAGATCCTCCAAGCGTTGTTTAAAAAAGCTCTATCCTAAAGTGAGGTGCCCAACACCCATTATCCAGCCCAAGCTTCGTAGACGACACCCATGATCCTCTGTCAAGGCAAACAAATAAGTAAGTTAATGATCGCAAAATGCACCGAGACCCGTCCAGTCATCCAACCATAATTGAAATGAACTTCCATCACCCAACATTGGTTTCATATATGGAAAAACATATCGGAGAACCGCAATCACCCCACGCCAATAAAAGTTGGAGGGCTCAGTTTCCCTTCTAGAGCTATCAAGCCCATCGAGATACCATAAATACTTCTCACTAGAAAACATAGTAGATCGAATGCACTCCCTCAGATACGGATGACCCACTTTGTAACTAAAGCCTTATCCATAGCAGTCAGGCTAAGAAATCGATCAATGGGGTACCCTGCGACTCCCCTCAAAAGAAGTGCCACATGAGAGCCTCCAATCATTCACGAATCCCAACTAGAAGCAATCAATATACCAAAAAGAAAAACGAGATCACCGAGAGCACCACCTTAAAGAGCACTACATGATCTCCTCTCGACAAGCATGAAGCACGCCATCACGCAAGTTTACATTGTAGCCTCTCCACTATTGGGAGTCAATCAGATTGTCGAATTCGATCATACATCAAAGGTAATCGCAAATAATTCTACATGGCTCTTCGCAGACAATGTAGCGAAGACCCACAAGACTCTATCTCTAACTATGTAAGTCTGAAGGGTAAAAAAACTAACTTCTCAATGTTGATCCTAAGTCCCGACACAACACCAAAGATATCCAAGACCATTGATATTCCTTGTGACTCGCAAGAACTGCTCTCTACAAATAAAATTGTCATATGCATACTATAGAATTTGGTACAGAGATCGTGTCTAGGTAATAACTAGAGAAGGGATCCCCATCCACTGCTCGAGTGGCCATTCTTCTGAGCAAATCTACCACAAGAACAAAGAGTAATGGGGCATGCATGCATCCCTATCTAACTCCTCTCTACGGTTGGAAAAAACACCTTATGGCCTTCCATTATGTAAAATCTAGGGTGATGTTCTTGCCTCGCATCTCTTCATCCAAACAATCCATTCATTAGGGAAGACACGATGAGCAAGAGAAGTCCAGATGAAATTCTAGCTAACACAATCATATGCTTTGGAAAAATCTACATTCCATAGCATGCCCTCAACACCCCTTCGTTTCCAATCTGAAATGGTCTTTAAGGCAATAACCATACCATCCATCATGTGTCTGCTAGGAATAAAAGCCGTCTATGAAGTATTGATGATAGAGTCCATGACCCCTCATAGTCTATTAGCCATCACCTTTACCACAATAAGGAAGATCCATTTGATAGGGCAATAGGATGAAAGTCTTCCACTTGGCTTGTCACCTCCTTCTTTGGTAGTAGAAAGAGAAGAGATTGCTTCAACCTTTCAAAACCATGGTTCTTCATCCTCAGCTCTTCCATCATTGCCAACACATCTATATCGACCATATTCCAGAACTCACAGAAGAAAAAAATCGGAAAACAATCAAGACATGGAGATTCATATGCATTCAGTCAAAAAAAGTAGAGCGAACCTCGGCGAGAGTGAATACATGTGTCGACTCAGAAGCCTGTGTGTTCGTCATGACGCCCTTTGTGTGGCCTTAGACCCATCACACAAAAGAGATATAAGCAAGCCGAAAGGGGCCAACAATGCTTCAATAACCTCGAACCTTCTGCACCTCAGTGGGACTCCTAAGATCAAAACTCTCCTTCACACAACCTGTGGAGCTGCACAGTCACGAAAGTGCGAGCTTCACCAAGGTAGTAGATCGATTTCTCCATTCAACAAGAGTTCCTCTTCTTGGATTGAGAGACCACGAGCACAGAGCAAACCCCCATCAAAACTCACCATATGTTCCTCAAAGTTGGACTCGAACAAAAACTAAAAGTCTCGATTCACCAAGATAAGATCGTCGGCATGCACCTATGACAACAGATAAGAACCATGGGTAGCCACCGGAGACGTGACGTAGGAGCTCCACTTAGGGCTGCTAATCGAACTGAACATGTTCGTATTCGATTAGAGTTCGTCCGATAACAATTCGGAAAATGTTCGTTCGTTTCTAAACGAACTGAACAGGAACTTCAAATTTTAGTTCGATAGCTTAACGAACTGAACATGAATATAACATATGTTCGTTCGATAAATTTTCGAGTTCGATATATGTATATGTCTATGTATTTGTATACGTAACTTAGTATTTATACACTTGATAAATTTCGAGGTTAAAGAAATTGTGGTGTTATATGTTGTAAATAAGATTACCAGTTCATACATTAAACGTATAAAATCGGATCCAAATGAATTAACAGAGAGACGATACAGATTAAAAACATATTAATCATATGTTTCCCAATCATTATCCGATTATTCAATGTAAACAGGAACCGATTAAAAGAACAGAAACAAAAACACGGGCATTATCCAGAAAGGGTAAAGTAATAAACGTATTGCGGCAAGCAAAATAAAACAAAGATCAGTTTAGAAGTCACCGAAGCGTCCATGAAAATGGACTGTCCTTAGAGAAGATATCGCCCCCACAATACCGGTGCGTAGGGTACTGGCGATCCGCTCCCAGGATACGACGGTTCACGATCGTCGTCGGCGCACACCAACGGGATCGTCCTCGATTGTACCTCAGAGAACTGCAGCCGAGAGAGGAGAAGAGGAAGACGTTCGTCCGTGAGAGGAAGAACCAAAGAGAGACGGCGTGAGAGAGGTTTTTCTTGCGAGTGAAGAAAAACCGAGTCGAGTGAGGGATATAAATAGAGGGGCTTGCGTCCTAAAAACGCGACCTTTGGTTTCCAAAAATGCATCCTTTCGGATCCCAAAAAACGCGCCCATAATGGCGAGTTGAATTCCCATTTAAGTCGACTTACCAAATTAATCGTGTGATTTAATTTAATCGACTTACCAAATGAAATCTACAGCAAAAGTATCGAGATCCGAATTGACTCTCCCGAGCCCGAGCCCGAGCCCGAGCCCGAGCCCGAGCCCGAGCCCGAGCGGAGCGGAGCGCGCGCGTGTGTGGTCCTCCATTCCTCCTCTCTACTATTGCTACAAGAGCTTGGGGTGTGGACTCATATTTAAGTCCACCAAAAAGTTTAGTTCTCCCCGGTGTGGGACTAAACTTCCACCCAAACTCCCATATTTCAAATTTGGGAATTCCCAACTTTCCCTCCAAACCATTTGATTTCCCAATTGAAACCAAATTGAATGCCAATTGTAATTACATAGACTTTCCAATTAAAGTCTAAATACAACTTTGAATACAACAATCCCCCACGAATTCACCAATTTGAAAAAGAGATTCAAAATGATTTAAAAGACTTCTTTCGGCTGCCCACACTTTCCTTTCAGTAAAGGTACCTTCCGGTTTGAACCTCTACCTGAGTTTACTGCTTTCACTTTAACAGGAACGAAGTGAACTACGTCTTGAACTTCAGACCTTGGTGTTAAAGTATACGGTAGAAACAACAAAGCGTTGTTCTTGGTACAATCTTCAGAGTTGGTGCTCTTAAAGGCCATGCACCCTTATCCTGTTTCATGAGTGTGTTCAGGAAAGACCATCTTCCTTTAACTGCGGCTCACAGTAACACTCACATAGGTGGCGTTCTCCAAGGATGCACTGCTAACATCCTGCCCAAAGGCTTGAACCCATTCAGAGCCTATGCTCTTCCTAAACTTGCAGCTTAAATGGCACTCAAGCTTACAGGGATAAGACACTCATGCTTACGCATTAAAATTAGAGTGCCAAACAATTCTCCAAACAGCTTGTTATTACCACATTGAACCTACTTTGTGGGATCTCCACTCAGATAGGTTGGGTTGCTACTGTAGAGGAACTCCCAATGGGTCTCAGTCCCATCCCAAGCCTAGACTTTAGGACTAAAGATCTATCAAGTCCCTTAGTCAACGGATCTGCCGTGTTGTCTTTGGATCCTACAAAATCCACAGCCAACACTCCTCGAGACACCAAATCCCTTAACGTCTTAAGTCTGATTTGTATGTGTCTCCTTGTTTTCTGATTGAACTTTGAACTCTTGATCTTGGCAATTGTGGTCATATTATCACAATGTACCGAGATCGCAGGAACAGGCTGACCTACCATGGGAATTTCAGGCAGAAGTTTCCTTAGCCATTCAGCCTCAATTCCAGTGGTGTCCAAAGCACACAGCTCGACCTCAAAAGTAGATCGAGCTAGAATGGTCTGCTTCACAGACCTCCAGGAGACTGCACCGCCTCCAAGGGTAAATACATACCCTGTAACACCATTACTCCCAGACTCCTCTATTTTCCCTATCCAGCTTGCATCACTGTATCCTTCTAGTACAGATGGATGTCTACCATAATGGAAACTAAGAGAAATAGTTCCCTTCAAGTACTTCAGTACTCGATCCAGAGCCTCCCAGTGAGTACGGTCAGGACAGCTAGTGTATCTACTCAGCTTTGAAACCGAGAATGAAATATCAGGTCTCGTGCAATTTGCAAGATACATTAAACTTCCTATCACTTGTGAATATCTTAGCTGGGCTATAGGTACTCCACTTTTATTCTTAAATAGCGTTTTAGATGAATCAAAAGGAGTGCTTACAGCTTTGCAATCTTGATATCCAAATTTCTCAAGTACCTTCTCAACATGGTGAGATTGAGAAATTACAATCCCATCAACTGACCTTGTCAGTTTGAGACCCAAGATCACATCAGCAACACCCATGTCCTTCATCTCAAACTTGCTACTCAAGAAAGCCTTAGTCTCATTAATAATCCTCATATGTGATTCAAACAACAATATGTCATCAACATATAGGCACAAGACAATACACTCATCACCCTTCACCTTGGAATAAACACATTTATCGGATTCATGAACCTTAAAGCCACATGACAAAATGGTTTTGTCAAATTTTTCATGCCACTGCTTTGGTGCTTGTTTCAATCCGTAAAGGGATTTGACAAGCTTGCAAACCTTTCCCTCATTCCCAGGAGTCACAAGTCCATCATGTTGATCCATATAGATCTCTTCCTCAAGATCGCCATGCAAGAAGGCGGTCTTCACATCCATCTGGTGGATAGAGAGATCATATACAGATGCCAATGCTATGAGCATCCGGATTATGGTCATCCTAGTCACAGGGGAATATGTATCAAAATAATCGATACCTTCCTTTTGCCTAAAGCCCTTGGCAACTAATCTGACTTTATATTTTTCAATTGATCCGTCAGGTCTAAGCTTTCTCTTAAACACCCACTTGCACCCAATAGTAGAGCACCCTTTGGGTAAATCAACCAACTCCCAAGTTCCATTAGCCATAATGGAATCCATCTCAGATTTGATGGCTTCCTTCCATTGTTTTGCTTCAGATGAAGCCATGGCTTCCTTGTAACTTTGTGGATCACCCTCGATCTGGTAGACAACGAAGTCGCTACCCAGATCCTTGGCTATCCGAGGTCTTTTACTCCTCCTTGGCTCGTTCTCTTCAGAAAGATCATTGGGTTCAGGTTGAGTCTCAACCCCCATATTCGATATCCTTTCCACTTGATCTGGAATAGATCCTGATGTGGAGGCGCCCTCAATGGTCAGATTCTGAGGAATCCCAGTCTTTAATGTAAAGACATCCTCAAAGAAGGTAGCATCACGGAGTTCAACAATAGTGTTGACATCTATGCCCGGTATCTCGGACCGAATTACCAAGAACCTATATGCATAGCTATTTTCCAAGTAACCTAAGAAGACCGCATCAACAGTTTTAGGACCAAGTTTTTTTCTCTTGTGTTCTGGGACTAAAACCTTAGCGAGACAGCCCCACACTTTGAGATATCTTAAACTCGGTTTTCTATTTCTCCAAAGTTCAAAGGGACATTTTTCCATATGTCTTGGAGGCACCCTATTCAGAATATGGAAAGCCGTATTCAAGGCTTCTCCCCACATATAGGTTGGAAGTCCAGAACTCTGTAGGAGAGCATTGATCATGTCAGTTAAGGTTCTATTTTTCCGTTCTGCTATCCCATTTGATTGCGGTGAATATGGGCCATAACTTCATGAACTATGCCAAAAGATTTGCATTGTTCATCAAATAAGTTAGAGGTATATTCACCACCTCTATCTGACCTAAGGCGTTTAAGCTTTTTCCTGTTTGTGTCTCAGCCTCATTCTTAAAGATGAGAAATTTCTCTAAGGCTTCATCCTTGGTTTTCATTAGATGTACATAGCAGTATCTACTGCCATCATCTATAAAGGTGATAAAGTATTTCTTATTGTCTCGGGTCAATACACCATTAAACTCACAGATATCCGTGTGCACCAGATCCAAGATCTCACTATCTCTAGAGACAGACTGAAAAGACTTCCTAGGTGTCTTAGCTTGCACACATATCTCACATTTTTGAATTTTATCAACTGTGTGTTTAGGGATCAAATCTAAATTCATCATTCTTTTAATCGAATTTAGATTTACATGACCCAATCTACCATGCCATAGATCACAAGATTCAAGATTATTCACAACTTGAGACACAGAACTAGAACATTCAGCATTCAAAACATTCAATTCATTAATGTTTACTGAATCACATCTAATTCTAAATAACAAGTCAAAATCAGCCAAATAGCCTTTACCATAAAAGAAACCATGTCTCAGAATAACAACTTTATTACATTTAAAGTTCAATTCAAAACCATTTCTAACTAAGATAGAGCCGGATAAAACATTCTTCTTAATGTCAGGAACATGCAGCACCCTGTGCAACGTCCAGACACGTCCAGAGGAGAACCTCAAGTTGACTTGTTCTGACCCTAGCACCCTGGCCGCAGAATCGTTCCCCATCTTCACAGTCCCACCGCTGCAGGTCTGATAAGAAAAAAACAATGTTCTGTCAGAACATATATTTACATTGGCTCCCGTATCCACGAGCCACTCATTTGGATCATGGATATGGTATAGTTCAGGTTTTACATAGACATACCCCTCGCTAACCCCGAGTCCCATAGTGATCATGTTCACTTGTGGACTCCCGTCTGTAGCCTTAGGTTGAGCCTTCAAGGACGGACAGTCCTTCTTCCAATGACCAACCTGATTACAGTGCCAGCAGGGTTTATTCTTTGCCTTTTTCTGGATCTTGCCCTTTGGTTTCATTTTATTGTTATTGGGACCCTTTCCCTTCTTATCCTTGCCCTTCGAGGTCATAAGATTGACCTTAGCCTGAATATCAACAGGAAGCACAGGTTTTTGTTTCATGTGTTCCTCCTTTATGGCAATTGCCACCATCAAATCATCCATAGAAATTTTCCCCTTTCTATTTTTCAGGGTCATACCGAAGTCTTCCCAAGACTTGGGAAATTTTTCTATGATGCACATGACCTGAAACTTCTCTGGAAGTTTCATTTCGGCATCCTCTAAACCATGGAGCAGGAGTAAAAACTCGTGTGCCTGTTCAGAAACAGACTTCCCTTCGGCCATGGAAAACTTCAAGAATTTGGCTACGGAGTATTTCTCAATACCGAGATCTTCGGTGTTATACTTCCGATCCAAATCTTCCCATAGCCCCTTCGCAGTCTGCGTGAATGAACAATATATGTCAAACAACGTGTTGGACAGAGCCAACAAGATGCAACCATGACATATACGGTCGTGTTCCTTTCACGCAGATTGCGCCTTATGGCTATCGGGTGAGGGGTTTTCCGCCTCCACCGTAGACAGTCGGTTTCAAGCATCGAGATTAACCCTATGGTGGTTAACCAGATCTTCATGCGTTGTTGCCAACGCTTAAAATTCTATCCACCGAATTTTTCAGGCATACCCGTCATATCTACCCTCGATTTAAACATTGTTTCCGACATTTTAAAAACGGTTCCAGATATCTTCTCTAAGATTGTTGTAAATAAGATTACCAGTTCATACATTAAACAGTATAAAATCGGATCCAAATGAATTAACAGAGAGACGATACAGATTAAAAACATATTAATCATATGTTTCCCAATCATTATCCGATTATTCAATGTAAACAGGAACCGATTAAAAGAACAGAAATAAAAACACGGGCATGATCCAGAAAGGGTAAAGTAATAAACGTATTGCGGCAAGCAAAATAAAACAAAGATCAGTTTAGAAGTCACCGAAGCGTCCATGAAAATGGACTGTCCTTAGAGAAGATATCGCCCCCACAATACCGGTGCATAGGGTACTGGCGATCCGCTCCCAGGATACGACGGTTCACGATCGTCGTTGGCGCACACCAACGGGATCGTCCTCGATTGTACCTCAGAGAACTGCAGCCGAGAGAGGAGAAGAGGAAGACGTTCGTCCGCGAGAGGAAGAACCAAAGAGAGACGGCGTGAGAGAGGTTTTTCTTGCGAGTGAAGAAAAACCGAGTCGAGTGAGGGATATAAATAGAGGGGCTCGCGTCCTAAAAACGCGACCTTTGGTTTCCAAAAATGCGTCCCGAAAACGCATCCTTTCGGATCCCAAAAAACGCGCCCATAATGGCGAGTTGAATTCCCATTTAAGTCGACTTACCAAATTAATCGTGTGATTTAATTTAATCGACTTACCAAATGAAATCTACAGCAAAAGTATCGAGATCCGAGATCCGAATTGACTCTCCCGAGCCCGAGCCCGAGCGAGCGGAGCGAGCGCGCGCGTGTGTGATCCTCCATTCCTCCTCTCTACTATTGCTACAAGAGCTTGGGGTGTGGACTCATATTTAAGTCCACCAAAAAGTTTAGTTCTCCCCGGTGTGGGACTAAACTTCCACCCAAACTCCCATATTTCAAATTTGGGAATTCCCAACTTTCCCTCCAAACCATTTGATTCCCCAATTGAAACCAAATTGAATGCCAATTGTAATTACATAGACTTTCCAATTAAAGTCTAAATACAACTTTGAATACAACATTATATTGGCTTTGTACTGCTTTTATTTGAATTTTTTTATTTTTACTGCTTATCGAACCTTGTTATCGAACTCCAGTTTCGAACTTTTTCATATAAACAAGTTTTAGTTAAGTTAAATTGTTAACGAACTGTTATCGAACTGAACTTGAACATTCATTTTTCTAAACGAACTCGAATTTGAACATAATATCCTATCGAACAATTATCGAACCGAACTCGAACTTTCGAACTTCCTTATCGAACCGAACTCGAACATAGGTCCGTTCATTACAGTTCGATTCAATTAGCAGCCCTAGCCTGCACTACTACATTGAAAGCGTACGAGCTCGTTGGTGCACGATTTCACGAGGAGGCCTAATTCTGCCACAGCAGTAACTACAAGGAAAGCGAGTTGTTGCGACATAAGTATGCCCATAGATTTGGGCTTATTGTCACAGAATTGGCTTTAATCCTAGTTACAAGTCTCATGTCGAGAGCTCTCTTACCATGAATATACCGTGGTCACTACAAATCACCATAAAATTGTCGTGATTACAGTTCTAGCATGAATATCTTTACTTCTTTGAAGGATTTGACCAAAGAATTGCGACAACAGAAAATAGTTAATCTCGTAATCCTAATATGAGGTTGATAATAAAGGTAAATATTCCCAACCTCAGGGGTCTACCAGTAAGTTGCCTTAGTGGTACTTAAATGCATTGGTTCCTCGAGTTTACAATCAAATTTCGTATGAAGTTGAGTTGGAATAAGAAGGGCGACAGCGTAAATTTCTCGAAGATTGAAAGCTCTAATATCGAATTCCAATCGTCACAAAAAGCAGAAGTGGAAGAAAAAGAAAATTAGGAACCCAACGTACGCTGACGTGGACACGTAAAAACAAACATTAATAAAGAACTCAAAAGAAGACTTAGATTAGTGCTAATCAACGTTGGGGGATCTGATACGGTGCATTGAGCCTTTCTGTTTAGTGCGCGTGAGAGCCACACGCCACATGCAACTTCACTCTGCCCTTCCCTTTCCATTTGCATTAGAATATATATAGAGAGAGCAGTGATCTTATGAGAGTGAAAATCTGTGACAACATGAGAGTATTGATTCTGGACTATTAGATTATGTCTTCTCTCTCATAGTTGAATTTAGTGGTCCGGAGTGAATGCTCTCATGCTCTCACGGGTTTTGGCTCTCATAGGATCGATCATGAGAGCAAAAACATGTGAGAGCATGCGAGTATTGATCCTAGACCATTAGATTCAACCAGGAGAGAAAAGACCAGGAGAGAGAAGACATAATCTAGTGGTCCAGAATCAATGTTCTCATGCTCTTACAAGTTTTGGCTCTCTTAGGATCACTTCTCTCTCTCTCTCAGGTTTTGTCTCTCATAGAATCTAGTGATCGTTTGAGAGTAAAAAAACTGTGAGAGCATAAAAGCAGTGATTTTGGACCATTAGATTCAACCAGGAGAGCGAAGACAGAATCCATGGTCAAGAATCACTGGCCTCATGCTCTCACAGTTTTTTACTCTCACAGGATCAACCCACATGTGTGTGTGTGGTTCAATGGTGTCCCACCCTCATTTTCGATGTATTTTTCATTTTTTTGAAAAATACCACCATATATATTCATCTATATATCCCTCATATATGTCATTCGAATTTCGTTAGAAACAGAGACTCTTATACCCTCCATCTTGAACGGGTCGATTGTAGCAATCTTTAGCCATTAAAATTACTTGTTCTAGATGGAAGGCATACGAGTATCTGTTTCTGATAAAATTCGAATGACATATATGAGGGATATATAGATGAATATATATGATGATATATTCAAAAAAATAAAAAAATTGCGGAAAATAAAGTAGGGACGGCCATGTTGGCTCAACCGTCGGTAAAGGATTTAATTTGATCCAGCCTCCTAGGACTCCTACTCGTTGGTGTTTGTAAATAATATTAAATAAAAGAAATAATGAGTGTGATTAGAACATTTTTGGAACTAAAATATTATCTATTTCTGAAATATTTTTTGTATCAAAATGGCATGGATAATAATAAAGAAAATGTTCAAAGAATACAAACGAAATGCTTGTAAAATAATGTTATAAGAAAATTCAAGTATCAAGTGGAACGACGGCAAATAATTTATGGTTCACGGTTAGAAATATTGCAATAGCAAAATTAGTAATTTATAGTTGTTGTGTCAACACCATTTGTAGCTAATTATATAGTTTCAATTAGACTTGGTCAACAGGCCGTTCGTCCAGCCCGCTCATGGGTCGAGCTTAGACTAGGAAATTTACGCATGAGCTGGGACGACCTGCAAAAAATAAAAACATATATATAAATATAAGCTAAATAATACATGTATTAATATGATTCATGTTACACTAGTTTTAAATAAAAATTAATAGTTTACATGTCAAGTAACATGTAAACTACTTATATTAGTTATATAAAAGTATAAATGGTATTAATAAAATCATTTATATATATATTAAATACCATTAAAAAATTCAATGCAAAAAGAACGAAATGGGCCATAGGTCGGCCCATGACGAGCTTTGGACAGAGGTTTTTGAACCTCGTCCCATTCGGTCTGACATGTATTGTGGCCAGGTCTAGTCTCAATGAATAGTGAAGAGCCATACATGTAGGTATCTCAAAGGGCCAAAGAGCACTCTCTTATAACCCAAAGCCATATGTATATAGAATGAGACCCAAAGTCCATTGCAACGTATCTAACGGTCACCATATCTAATGGTTTTGGTATATTTAATGACACATTTCAATCATATCTAATTACTTTCACCATATCTAATGGTTAGTTCATGATCAGTCTGAGAGCAATTATGGTGTTCATCATTTCTGATATATCACCGATTCATGAACACATCTCAATTCATATTATACATTCTCCATATACAAATGTCTAAGTGATAGTTTTCCAACATAAATTAAACTTAGATAATCATATTAATTCAATAGAAAGTCTAAATACTAAGTGATGAATCCCTGATTCATTATGCATGCATTTCACCTCATTTTTTTTTATAAAATCAGCAACAAGTCCCATCTCAGATGGTGCATATAAAATAGTACTTTGAAAACACTTATATTCATAAAAAACGCATATAGTCAAGTGGTACATAGCCCATAAAGGAAATAAATCACTAACACGGATTTATCAAGTATTATAAACACCTCTATAGGATGTCGATCTACCTATAAAATTTGATTCACATGTCAATTATCTACTTATAACACTAATACATGTATGCATATAATTTAGGATTTTTACCCGTTAGACCCTATATTCTTTGTTAATTACCTCCACGGTCTTTGAAATAACCTAATTT
This sequence comes from Ottelia alismoides, assembly GCA_037367405.1. NCBI lineage: Eukaryota > Viridiplantae > Streptophyta > Magnoliopsida > Alismatales > Hydrocharitaceae > Ottelia > Ottelia alismoides. Next base: position 61,176 of record JAZKJV010010592.1, on the reverse strand, counting down.
CCCCATTGACCTTGTAAACTTGCCCCATCTTATCCCACAGACCCTACTGTCATCTTTAACTTTATTGGAATCAAGTACTTGAGTTAAACTTGAGTTAATCAAATAAAAAAAATCAAAGGTGGATCTTCAATCTCCCTCTCTCCTTCCTTCTCCTTCGCCTTCTTCGTTATCTTCTTCACTGTCTTCTTCTACGCAGACATCCACGACGGTGCGCCACGAGTCGGCAAACTTGAGTGGGAGGGGACGAGTCGGTGAGCTTGGGTGGAGGGGAATTACGTTGTTTCAAAGGTCATGGAGGTAATTGACAAAGACATAAACTGCAAAACTAGTTATATTTTACTTTTTTTACTTATAAAAATCATAAAAATTAAAATACAGCTCCAAAAAATACTAAAAAATAAGATAATTGTATTTTACTGTATTTTATCACATATGTAAATTCATTAAAATATTAAACAGAAAGCTTAGAAATAGTAAAATAAAAAAAACTTAAAAAACATTAAAAAACAGAGGAAATTAGGAAAAATATGTTATAAAGTGTCAAAATTTATTTGTTGTCTACTATACATGAAAATAATTTTGGATCCTTTCTGATTAGATAGATATTTTTAGGCCCACTCAAAGTTCATGTATTTTCTATTTGATTTATTTTGTGTATTTTAATTTTTAAATCCATAAAAAGCTTAAAAATACCTTAAAAATACCTTAGATAGAGAAAAATATAAAAAATCCAAAAACATTTTATTTTTTGCATTTTAACTTTATCTATTATATTTTAAAATCTAAAAAACTCCTATTATCTCTCTTTATATATCTCTCACATATTTATATTATATATTATATATATTAATTAAAAACCATTTGCAAAATTAAAATTCAAAAAAAATAAAAATCACATAAACATTATTTAAAAAATAAAAACCCACAAAAATACATACAAATGGAACTGGTTGCAAAACCGACAAATTTTGTGCTTGATTGTTTGATGGGTTCCATTTTTATGATATGTCCTTGTTTGCTCCCGTGGACGACATTCTACTTGCTTGCCTTATACACATTTCATTTAGAGTTAAATAACATTCATCACTCAAACATGTACATGATCTATTTCCACACACACATTCGTTGGGTTTTGATCATTGTTGATTTGATCGATTGATATCCGAGTGCCGAGAGAGGTTTCGATACAACGATTGCCGGATCCGACTTTTCGGACACAGCATACCCTCCAAAACCAGATGTTAGGATCCCTCACTTGATCATATTAATAGTAGAATCGTGGTTATTTCTAAGAATATTATACGACTGCAACAATCTGATTATCTGTAGAGTCTGATTCGATGTCCATATCCTCAAAGAACCAACAACATGATATAATATCCAACGATTGTTAGTCTATATAAGAAGAATGTCTTTTTCTTTATAAATGACACATAACATATATGATCAAGCTTGATCTTCTCATAATCATATCTTGCGGTGATTTTTATGAAGCCATCTTTCACAGTCGGTAATTATGAGTTATTATAGAACAACTTGATTTCCTTTGTACGTAGATAGATCTTGTTGCTTTTCCTTATATCTAGTCTTGTGATTTGAGCAACTAGAGTCGGTTGTCCAATTATCGTTAAATTTGACTTTTACAAGAATCTCTACTAAAGGCAATTCACCTCCTCGGGTGATCGTCATAGAAGCCCCACCATCCCAAATTTATAAAAAAATCCTCATGTTTTTTATAAGTATTCGTATATTATCATAAAAAAAAACATGTGATTACAAGTGAGCTTGCAAGTGTCACCTACAAGCAACAACAAGAGAATGGGAAGGGGGTTGATGTGCAGCCAACAATGCCACAAGGCAAGATTTACATTGACCTTAATAGAAACAGCAAACATAACCAAAGGAAATAGCCAGAACATCAGTTGAGAGTGGTTGCGACTATTTCAGTGATCCGACTGATCGTGCCAGCCACAGTTGAAGTCCGCTCAGCGGTCCATCTTGACTTGCGCTCTTCCCATATAGCCCATGTGGTCGCAGCAAGCACGACCCCCGTTTTCCTTCTTAAAGTAAAGCAGTTGATCTTAGAGCAGTTATCGAGCATCAAAACAAGACCCGGAGGCCCGATAACCCTAGCCCAGACATCAAGGTGTATGGGCAGTGGAAAAAAAGATGACCAGTGGTTTCCCAAACCTTGCCACAAAGATAATAGTTTTCAGCGGTAGAGAGCCCATGTCTAGAGAGTATTTCCAGTGTCGGAAGGCGGTCCAAAATAGCCATGTAGAGCACGTAAACATGCTTTGGAACCAAATTGGAGTTTCACAAGATGTCAGCCCAGGGCACAGATGCCGATCTACTTCTAACCCTGTCAAACGCATCACGGAAGGGGATTAGCCCGTTTATGTCCAAAGGGTGCAAGTCAGTTAATTGTATAGCCAATCTTTGGCAATAGGCCAATATGTTTCTCCACACAAGAGAGTCCCCCGAGGAGTAGGTGCAACTCATGATGTCACCCCCTTTAAGTACCTATCACGCATGAATGCAACCCAAATGGAGTTGTTGTTCAAGAGAACATTCCCACACCAAGTAAGGATCATGGCCTCGCGGATAGAGAGAAGAGAGCGCAATCCCAAGCCGCCTTCCTTCTTAGGAAGGCAAACCACATCCCACTTGACATGATGTGTACCATATCCCCAAAGGAAATCCGCGCATATCGCATCCACCTTCTTAACAGTCCCAATCGGTATAAGCATTCCCGATGCCCAGTATATGAACACTCCAGAAATTACAGAGTTGATCAGCTGTAAGCGGCCGGCAAGGGTTAAGGACCTTGCTCTCTAGCCACCGAGCAAGGTCCTAACCCTATCAGTAAGAAGTCGTGCCGCCTTTCTCCTGCCTCGCAGGGGTCAGTGGAATCCCCAAGCACTTCGTCGGGAGCAGCTGTAACAGCAGGCCAGCTTCAAAGCAAAGCATGAAATCTCTAGAGGATAGCGCAGGAAGAATGACCTCTAGTGCAGGAAGAATGAGCTTGCTTTTTTTCACATTCATCACTAATCCAGACATATCCTCGAATGTGGCCAAGATACGTCGGACTTCTTTCAAAGCCGCCGTGAAAAAAAATCCTCGTGTTGAACACTTGATGTTGCTGCATTAGTTTCAACTAACTTTTTCCTAAATCTACAACCAATTGCATAGTGTCCCCTCTTACCATAAATAAAGCATTCATCATTCTTTTTTGTCACATGAGCATTTAATCTTAGTCCTCGACTATATAAATCTCCTGATTTTTATCATTTTAATGTGATTCATGTGTCCTTCTTCACCGCTTTTCTAGAAAAAAAATCAGACATTTACTTGTCTAAAGTCTCTTGATAAGATGTTTTTAAATTATAAAAAATTAGGGTATATGCCAACTAATAATGCAACATTATAAAAGTCTCTTGATAAGATGTTTTTAAAATATAAAAAATTAGGGTAAAATTTTACCATGCAACATGCAACAATAGAGATAGGAGAGAAGAGAGGATAAGGGTCAGGTCGTCAACCATTATTATGCCATGTACCCCTTTTCATCATGTGTGCCCTTCATAGTCAAATGTGCAATTATTTTTTCCGACAACTAATATTAGAGAAATATATGATATTATTTGGAGTAGGATGGAGCATTGGGCCGGGTCAGTTCGGACCCAACCCTTACCCGACCCGCTAAAGCCTAGACTCGACCCGGGATCCGATGTATATATGAGTCGGGCCCGGGTCCTAATTTTCCTCAAATTTCTTATTCGGGCCGAGCCTAACCCAAAGCTGTGGTGACCTGGATGGACCCGACCTGGCCCACTTCTTCCAATTGCATGCCTCTTGATCGACAATGTTGATCTCTGATGCTACACGTTCCATCAAATTGTCAAACCTGTGATCTTAAGATTTTTTAGCCAATTAGACTTCGTGCGAGTGATCCTTTTCTGCATATGGTATTGGTATTTGTATGATTGCATGCATCTTTGTGTGCATGTTCTCTAAATTTCATTTCTTTGCACTAATGCATGACATCATGTATTTCCTTGTTTTACATTTATGCCTACAATATGGAACTGTGGTTTAAAAGTATACGTTGGATTTAGATTATAGAGTTTGATTCCATTGGTTTAACCAGTTTCAGAATCTAAGTACATGAAATTTGCAGGAGCAAAATTACTTTTATATCCATATTCGCAACGACTGGTAAACTTTGATTTGAACAAATAATTGTTGAATTGTAACGTGGGCTAGTTCATCTGTATGAGTTGAAATTTAATAGGAAAATGTGAACTACGTGGATATAAAATTGTTTTTATAAACAAGCATATAACGTAAGATTAGGTTCATTTGAACTTCTATTAAACACACGTGAAAGCAAGGATCCCATATTTTAATATTGAATTTTGACTCTACATGTTACAAATTTGTCACCTTTGAAATCCAAGCTGCAATGTTTTGAAAAGAGATCCATCATCCATGAATGTGTAACGGATAGCAACTTGGGAGTGGGCCAAACCCGACCCGAACCTGGACCCACTCCCGCGGCCCTTGGGCCGGGCCCGGGTCATCAGTTTACTAAAATACCCGGGCCTCGACCCGGTCCGCGGCCCGAGAAAAATTAGCGGGCTCGGATCGGGCTTTTTCGGATTGGGCCAGGTCGAGCCCAATGCTCCACCCTAATTTGAAGGTCATGACACATTAGTTCCACATTCCTCACAAATCCCGAAGGATTTAATTGGTGTTGATGGGCAGAAAGTTTGTGCATGGAGGTACAACAACAGATTTGATGATGAAGTTTACATTGAATGCATGTACCTTTTTTGTGGGACTCTTTAATTATAAAGAATGATTTCAGCTTATGCCTATTGCAAGTAAAGATTTAAGCATGAAAGAATGGCTTGTGAAAACTTTTCAGGTAATATAGAAGAAGCTAAAGAAGATGCAAGAGGAAGAGTGGATAGAGATGAGGGATCTGCCAATTATATAGCACAATTATAGTTGGAGGATACAACTCTTTTTAAACTCATCAAGCTACATAATCTAATCGAGGTTTGGAAGAATCTTAATGGATGATACATGTTCAATTTTTGATAAATAGATTATTGGTAAAGAAAAGGCTATATAGTCTAATGATAACTAATGGGGAAAACTGGAGTGCACTTGGAAAAGGTTAACAAGATTATGTCAAACATGCTAAATATTGAGGAAATGATCAAGAAATGAATATGTATCTTCAAGGATGTTAATAAGATAATTATCCTGTTTAGTTTCTCTTCCATCATATGATCGAATAGTAAGGATGCTTCTACAAAAAAGGATGCCATCACATTGAACGAGATAGTTATTTCACTAGTTATTAATGAATGTCAACAGAGTTTGATAGCCTAGTCCATAGATAACTATGGTTATGTAGTGACGATAAAGAGAAGATGTTCTAAATCAAAGGATATCAGGATCATCGATCTAAGTCAATGGGTCCTATCGGATGCTTCTATTGTGATAAGGTCAAAGTATTGCGAATTATTCGAGAAGTAGGGAAGAGAATGGTTAAGAAGAAGGTATGCATTTTAGAATTGCACCAAGAGAATTCCACCATATTTGTGAAGAAGACTTTGGTAGCATGTGTAGGAGAAGCCAAGATACATTTAGAATAGCCTCTGGAGACATGCATGTTCAAATCATGTATGCTCAAACACAGAGTAATTCAATACATTACAGAGTTGCAATTATTGGAATATCAAGATGGCAGGTAGGACTGCTAATGGAACTGAACATGTTTGTGATCGTTTAGCATTAGTTAAATAATAATTCAAAAAATGCTCATTCATTACTAAATGAACTGAGTATGAACTTCAAATATTAGTTGGATAAGCTTAACGAACTAGACATGAACTTAACATACCTTTGTTCATTAAAGGTTCGAGTTCGATTAGACTTTATACACACATACACACACATTAGGGCAAATGGAACTAAATCAATAGGGGGCTTTAATCCCATTCAACATGAACCATTTCTATTTTTACAAATACTTACCAAACTTCATTAATAAAATATAGTTTTGAACCGGTTCATTTTAACAAGTTTGTCCTTAAGTTTAACCGTTAACGAACAACTAACTAATCGAACTCGAACATTTATTTTTCGAACGAACTCAAACTTATGCTAGTGAACTTATATCGAACCAAACTCGAACTTGAACTTTCGAACTTTCTTGTCGAACCGAAATCAATCCGAAGTCAAACATAGATTCGTTCATTACAGTTCAGTTCGATTAACAGTCCTAATGGCATGTGTAGAGATTAACCACATTAAACGAGTTGGATCAATGCAATTTCATATGTTAGAAGGAACAGCTAAAGTTTGAAAGGTCTCAGACATGAACATAAAGATTTTTCTGTCCCGATAGTTACGAGAGGTGATCTACTGCTGTTATATCGTGTATCCTTTTTTTACGTATTAATATTGTTGTTGATTATGCATATTTTCCCTATTCACTAACCTTAATCGATAGGGCAGTAAAGAAAGAGAATGAAAATGAGATTTTGCGAGGAATGGGTGGCCGAGCGTTATAACGGAGGGAGAATTATGAAAATAATTAGCATTAAGGAAAGATTGAGAAACTAAGAAAGATAGCGTACACTGTAGTGAAGGCATATTCCGTCCATCCATCGGGAATATCCTCTCACAAAAATTACCAATTTATTTCGCATATCTATCAAATATTTTTCATAGGATAAATTACAATTTGAGTTCTCGTCTATGGGTCCGATCTCAGAATGGATCCTGATCTTTAAATTGTAACGATTCAGGTCCCAGGATCATTAATGTAAGGAACTTTTTGTTACTAATGACGAGTATACCCTTGTTTAAAAGTTGAAACCCAACCCTCATTCCCTTCCCAACAAGGGCATATTTGTTGCGGGATGCGTTGCACAAAAAGCTGCCTTAGCTAAAGTGACTAAGCATGAGAAGGCCTCCATTGACAATCAACATGTATTCATCCCCTTTGGTTTTGATACATTTGGGTTCTTGGCAAGTGAAGCAGTGGAGCTCCTTGAGAGGATTCAAAAAATCATGCATAGCAATGTTATGGTTCCTGAATCTATGAATGCTGTATTTCGAAGGATTGGATTGGCCATTCAAAAGGGATTGGCGGCGCAGCTTGTTGCCCGTCTCCCATCAATTTCTATGTAACTTCCATTAGTATGCTTAATGTAATTGACGGTCGGTTCCAACACAAAACAAATTGCAATGGGTAATTTCATAAATGATCCTGAGACCTGAATCGTTACAATTTAAAGATCGGGACTCATTCTGAGATCGGACCCATAGATAGATGAGGAATTAAATTGTAATTTACCCTTTTCCATATATTACATCTCTTTCTCGATGCATCATCTTATACGAGAATACGAAATCCATTTGATTTCCTGCATCCGGTCTCGAACAGATGGTTTCAAAGCTCTTCTACATTTGAGTTAATCTGCTAATTATCCAATCTTTAAGGGGTTAGTATGAAATTTACACCTGTGCTTCGCCTATAAAAAACCTCGACTAGGCGTGTGTCCACCACACTCCACCTCCACCACCTCTTTCCTCCTCCTCGAAGCTTTAGGTTTTCTTAGCCTCAACCTCCAATGGCTTCCACCCGCCTCGACTCGCACGTCGATGACCACAAACAGGAGGACCACTCCGTACCAAAGGCCGACCCCGAGTCCGGCGTAACCGTCGACTACGGGGCCCGTGCCAACTGGCTCCGGGCCGCCGTCCTCGGCGCCAACGACGGAATCGTGACCGTCGCCTCCCTCATGATCGGAGTCGGGGCCGTCTCGACCACCTCCAAGGTGATGATCATATCCGGGCTCGCCGGCCTCGTCGCCGGCGCCTTCAGCATGGCCATCGGAGAGTTCGTCTCCGTCTATGCGCAGTACGATATCCAGAAGGCTCAGCTGTCCCGTGAGATCGCCTCAGGTGAGAAGCAGCCCGATGCGGAGGAAACCGAGGACCTCCCGAGCCCCGTGCAGGCTGCGGTGGCGTCCGCGTTGGCCTTCGCTGCCGGAGGGATCGTGCCGTTGCTCGGTGGGGGATTCGTGCGGCCGTGGGGGGCCAGGGTGGGGGTGGTGTGTGGCTTGACCAGCTTGGGGCTGTTGGGGTTCGGCGCGGCGGGCGGTTACCTCGGCGGATCATCGGTGAGGAAATCGGCGGTGCGGGTGCTGATCGGCGGGTGGATCGCCATGCTGGTGACCTACGGCGTTCTCAAGCTGTTCGGGGTGTTGTTCCATATGGAGGTCTCCGCAGCTTAATATCAACTCTGATGTTGTTGTCTCTTTTATTTCTGTGCTGCTTTCGATTCGATATCGTTACGAAGATATTAACTAAATTTGCAACGCACGTATGTTGTAAGGTCTGGTGTAGCAGATTCTGCAGTAGGAACATGGGTTTTTTATCTTGATCGAGCAGTTTTCATAAATTTGCATGGTAGAGATCTATAAAAAGTGTGAATTCACGGAAAACCGCTCAATCAAGATCAAACGGTTTATACCTCTGCTGCAGTATCTGCTGGAGCAGATCCTACACTAGAGGATCCATCTCCGTTGGAATAAACATGAGATGCTTCATGTTGATGACTTCATTCTTGTGAGTTGTGAGGACCAATCGCCAGAGGGGATCCAGAATTTCAGGTTCGCGGATTGGTAGGGTTTGAATCATCGAGTTATTTTTTTGTAATTATTTAAACGGGTTTCGATGCAACCCTCCTCCACCATGTTCTCGAGAACTTAACTTCCCCTGTAACGTGTTGGACACGCGCGTTTCAACTTTTCGTATATTATTATTATTATTATATTTTGTTGGACCATTCAACTATATGGAACCTGCACCAGATCTGCTCTGTTGTTGTTCAACTGCAATTCTTCAAGCTTGCAGGACCTATCGGATAAATTTCCCTTCACAGTCTTAGGGCTGTCAGGAAAGCTCGAACTCGGGCTCGACTCGTTAAGAGCTCGTGAGCCGAACTCGAAACCTTAATGAGCCCGAGTCTGAGTTGGGTTTTATAGCTCGTTAGCTTATCGAGTCGAGTCCGAATTGGGCATTGTTCAACTCGGAAACTCGACTCGATAACTTGTTTTCCCTCTTAATAAAAAATTAAAAACATATATACCAAAACTTCTACATTGATTTTGATATAAAATAGAGGTTAACATTTTTCTTCCCCGAAAAACTACAAAAAAATATGAAAAATCAAAATTACAATTGTCATTTGCATAATTTAATGTATAAAATGGAACAATGACTCATTAAGAGGTTCATGAGCCTGCTCATTTTGAGGCTCATGAACCAGCTCAGAAACCCATGACTCGATAAGAGGCTCGGGAGCTAGCTCATTATGAGCTCGGGAACCAGCTCAGAAACTCGTGGCTCGATAAGAGGCTCGTGAGTCAACTCGAACTCGACGAGTTCGAGTTCTAGTTGGTGATTCAGGGTTCGATCCTTATCGAGCCCGAGTTCCAGTCTTAGGTTTCTTATCAAGTTCGAGTCCGAGTTGAGGCCAACTCGGCTTGTTGAACTCGATCGACACCCCTATGCACAGATTCGCAGCATGCACTTTTCTTGTAGCATGCCTCTAAGTAACTTGTTTGGATTGGATTGAGGTATCTACGGATTGGAATGGTAATTGTAATGTGATATAACATTGATATGTGTTATATTAATTTTTTAATGATTATAATATATTTTTAATGTTAATAATTTTATTTGAATATATTTAAAAAAATAGTATACCAAAGAAATTGTAGGGCCAATACAAGTAATCCCAACCCAGATTGGAAGAGTTGAGATGAAGGGTATGCCGGTATACACCAGTGTACAACATCAACCAAAGAGGCCTTAATTCTTTTCCCTGAAAGGTTGTTTGGGCATTGCAAGTTAGAAATGCTAATTTCATGTTTAATAGAAGCTTAGGGAGCGAAAAGATTGCTTGAGCAAGAAGTTATTAACACGTTAGAAATAATAAGCATTGGTAAGTTAAAGAGGAGGGGGAGAAAAATGGTCTCCTTTGTTTGTGGCTTGGCATTCAATAATGCCAAGAGTAGTTTGTGTACTTTTTATTTTACAATATGAATAAGCTTATAGGGAAAAGAGAACTAGAGTAATGAAGTTCAAGGAGAAGGGAAGAAGCTACCACTTAAAGGTGATAAAGCAACGAGACATTGGGTGAGACCCAGGGATGAAAATGAATACAAATATATTCGTATCTATTCGTATCCGCATTCGTCAAATAGAGGATATGGATGCAATTTTCTTGTATCTGACGAATACGAATGCGAATACAAATGTAAAAGTTCAACATTCGCTGAATATGAATACGGATACGAATGCAATATCCTCAACTTTGACGAATACAAGTGTGAATATGAATGTTTAAACTTTTGAGGATATGAATACGAATATTCGTTTTTTGAAGGATATGAATATAAATACGAATATGAATATGAATACAAATGTTTAGATTCTGGATGATATCTATACTTACATGGTATACAAAGAAGTAAGTTTAGTAAGCTTTCTTCTATTATTTAGTTTTATCTTTAAGTTTTCTTTTATTATTTGGTTATTTTTATGTACATATTCATTATTAAATTATACATTATACTTTTTATACAAAGGAAATTGTTAGGAACCTAAAATGTTTATAGCTTTTAAGCAATTTGGACATGTATAACATTCATATATTAATTCGTATTCGTTTGTTAAATATTCGTATCCGAATTACCAATATTCATTTTGTCTTCGTATTCGTATTTTGAAGATATGATTTTACATTTTACACATTTGTGTGGTATTCGTATTCGTATCCGTATCCGGATTTAAAAAAGGATGAGGATATGGTAACACCTATATTCGTATCCGTATCCGATTGTTTTCATCCCTAGTGAGGCCTCAATTTCGTAGGAGGAGTTGAAGTAGACCCCAAATAGTATTTGAAAATGCAATTTCTATAGAGATTAAAACACTGAATTACACTAAGTGATTGAAAAATAAACTAAGTTACGCTACACTAATGCTATGCTAAGGTCCTCTACAACAATCCTATGTTCCTCTCAACTGGATTGATTGAAGATCGATGTTGTCTACTGACTGCTCGTTCTACACGGTCTACTAAGAAATCAACTAAGCAATTGGCTATATGCAAAATATAACCGTCCAAATGCATATAACAAAATCTAAATAAAATAAATGAACAGGAAAATTTTATGAAATACAAAACAAAAATCACATTATTGTGATGTCTCTAATCAAATACAGATGATTGTGCCTCCCATACAACAATGACATTTTTTATTTGTGATTTTCGTTATGTGTTAATTCTGAGCATTGATCATTTCGAATTATATAAGGAATCTCAGAGTCAAAACAAAATACATGAATAGTGGTATGCAATGTTTGATGTTTATTTCGCTTGGGCAAGCCTCAAGGTCGAACTCAAGGAGGTAAACCTGCGAAGATAAACCTGATTATGATAGACAAAAGACTAAGTACTAGGTGAAATTTGTGTAAATTTGATCGATCCCAATGTTGGGTATATTTGTGATTTTTTTTTATTTTGTGATTTTTATGGGTATATTAGTACATGAAATTTTAATATTTTTCATACTTTATATTAATATTATTTTTATTTAACTTTATTTTTTATTCTCTTTTTATATTTGGATTTTTAATTGGTTTTCAAAAGGTGTTTAATATTTTAAGAAAAAGGTTTTGGTTTTTTTAATATATCTAGGATTATGAATATGTAGAAAATTAAATTGAAAATACCTTTTACTTTTAACTTGGAAGTGGTTTTCTAGGAGTACTTTTTAATCTTTTTAGAATTTTTACGATATTTATAATAATAGCAATAAAAAATCGGTAGAAAATAAGAGTTGAACCTAAAAAGTCATAAGTGCACTCTTAAATAATAAAAAGGTCCATGATAACAAAATGGGTTTGTTTTTGAAATTTTGGAGTGTACAAATTATTACATCATTTTCTTCAGCTTTTTAATGTCTTCTGATTTTAAGGAAAAATAAATGAAGTTTGGAAATCTTTTTTATGGCTTAAACTCCTAATACAATGGAATAAACCTTGATTTTTTTTATTTTTTAGAAATAAAGTGGATTTGTAATTAATTGAGTAAGAAATATAGTTTGTGTTTTAAATTTTATAAAATATCAAACAACAATAAATTTGTAAACCTCAAAAATTGAGATGATACTAGATATATAGTGTAAGTTGTGGCCCAAAAGAATTTGCAAAATATGACATGTGTGATATTTCTAAGCAAAACGAAAGTGTATTTTTAAAAAAAATACATGGTAGTACTTTATAAAAATGAAAGAGGGATGTGTTCACCATTGGAAGAGTATACTATGTGTTATTTCCCAGACCAAATATCTAATGAATAAGCTAGATATGATTTTTTAAATCATGCAATTCTCACAAAATTAATTCTAATAAATCAAGATAATAAACAAAAATTATGAAATGAATAGAATAATCAAGGTTATTTAATACAAGCCTCCCAAAATTGAATTCACTCAAAAATGTTAAGAAAAGAGTAAAATAAGAACATTAGAAGTTTGAATAACTAAAATAAAAATTAAATAAATTTTTAATCTAAGAAAACCTTGCCAAGGACCAACGTGTAATTAAAGAGAATTATGCACTTTAATAGCTACCTCCTAATAGGGACTAATAACTTGAACATTGGCCTTGTATATTCGCCATAAGCACCTAAAATTATCAAGCGAAACAACACTATTATGTTCTTCTAGAAAAAATGACAAATCAAAATGGAATGGAGTATGTGGATGGAGTTTCCAAGAGTGGAAATGGTTGGAATTGAGTTCTCCTTATCCTAGTTGTTCTCACCTAATTGATGATTGTAGGATTTGTACAACAAGACAAAGAAGCTTCCTTCACACTTAGATGAAGGCATATAGGCGTGTGCATGCGGGGGGACTGAGTTCGTTGGAGAGAAGAGAAGCTCTTCCGCGACTTGGTTGAATGAGGGTGTTTGGTGGTTGATGGACCCTCTCGCGGGGATGAACAAGTAGAGAGTCAAGTCAACAACATCACTAGAGCGTTAGGTTGGTTAATGCATGGCCAAGCGAGGTGAATTTGGCCATCAAAGTGGATAACACTCAAGGTGATAGATTTTGGTGTGAAAAATCCAAATCGAAAGCTACGGATACAACTAGAGGTGAAATTGATGTAGGGGAGGGGGTACGCTCGATAGATAACTCAACCAACTATGAAATTAACAAAGAAAGATGGTTGAGATCACCTAGGGTTGAGGTTGTCGATGCTTCAGATTGTGGCCTCTCTTGTGGTGAGGGACAATGAAGCTAGGTACACAAAATTGGAGGACTACAAGTCTCTTCGAGGGCACTTGGACCTTACTAGTGAGTCGTTGTCCCTTTTAGCATCTCTAGGTTAGTGATCTCAATGCTCGTCTCACTATAATGGAGGTTCGAAATCCTCGATTTAACGTAGTAGAGCCAAGAAAGAGGCCCAGTGAGAGTTTGGTCAGTATTCGAGGGGTCAAACATGTGTGACTAATAAAATTGGAATGAACGTGAAGTAAAGGGATAATCGAGTTGTCGAGTTGTCATATGGCGGTTTCTCGAGTCTATCGATGGCTCGATAAGGGAGGATATTAAGGGGGAGGATAGATGAACGAGTGCATGTGCATTCTATTCGAGGTGGCTAGAGGAAGGAGAAGAGGGGGGTTAACACGTGGCCTCCCTCAAAAAATCCAAAATTCCTTAATTCTAGCAAAAATTAAAAGAAACAAAAGGATAACTCAAATAAAAATGTTTAAAACATGAGAGTTTCTTAAAATTTTGAGATCTACCCATTTATAGAAAGAAATTTTGCAAAGTCATCATAGAATATAAGATAAGAGCTTAGGTTCATAAATATAGGTACCTATATGCTAGTTTTGGGTTTTTGTAATTTTACTTTATTTTCCTATTAATAGCGGGTCTATATTTTATTTTTTGATGATATAAAAGCTATAAGGTAGAATTTTGTTTTTATAATATATATTAAATAGAAAATAGAGTATCACAAGTTAAATTTACATATGGTCAGTCTAAATAATTTTGAATCTTTTTATACGATAATAAATAAACTTAAAATCAAATAATGAGAATCTCATATAAGCTAAATAAATGGATGAACGCGATTCAGACCCAAATTAGTCGTATATTTATGATATTTTAAATGGTTAACTTTAAAGGTATTGGAATTGGAATTGGAATTGGAATTGGAATTGGAATTTGCTTTAATAAGATAAAAAATATGGATGCGGTCATATTGAATTGGAATTGGAGTTTGCTTTAATAAGATAAAAAAATATGGAATGTGGTCATATTGAAAATCACATTTTAGATCCTATTGTTATATGTGCATGGGTACTTATATGATACTTTTATATATTTTACACATTTTTTATGAAATTAATGCAAAAATAATTAGGTCAATTAAAGTTCTATAAAAATAGATGGAGATGTTTGCTTGTTTGTATATGTTCTTTACATGTGTGTGTTGTTATGGTATGCAATGTCGAAGTATATTTTTAACATGTTTCCTTATTTTTCCAACTTTTCGTTTAGCCGATCAAATCTATGGTCTTGGGCTCTATGTTAGTGTCATAAATACACCTTGTTTGCTTATTTACTATTAGTCCGTTCGGTTGGGGAGTTACCCCCAATTTGGGCGGGTTACTCCTCAAACCCCACATTCGAAACCTACTAGTGGGGCGCACTCTCTTTCCATCAAAAAAATTATATATTATATCATCATATCATCTAAAAATCATAAAGTACTCAACTTTACTCACCATTCCAAATTTCAATACAATCATATTACAACAACTACCCACTTTTTCAAATTTCAATACAGTTATATCATAATAACTATCAACTTTTTCAAATTTTAATACAATCACATCACACGAACCCTCCAAACCATTAACCTGCTAACCAAACATACAAACACAAAAACGGGTTATCCTCCTCCGGATAACCCACGAACCAAACGCACCCTATGGCTTTCTTGGCTAGTCTATACATATACACTTGCTATATTTGGTCTTTTTCTTATTTATTTTGATTATCTTCTTTTCATGTGTTTAATGCATTTCGAGTGTTATTGAGCACCTCTTGTTTACATGAAAGCATTTTCATGGATGTTGTTATACAATGATACCATAGGGTTCATCAAACACCACCCAATCCTCATATCTCTGGACAATCACTTGAAAATAGTCACTACAACACAAAGAAGTAGAAAGGAAGGAATGGGAAAAGATGACGAAGGTAAGGGTTTGATAGGATATGTGTAGAATATAGGAAAAGTAGATCAACCTAATTAACTAATGGTTGGAAAAGTTGTCGAACAAGATATCAACTTGTGTTTAAGCTGTGACAGAGATGGATTTTACCCAAAGAATGAATCTTTTTAAGTGGGTGCATCATGCAATCTGGAAGGAGTAAAATGGACCAAGGTTGAAGATAAGTCATAATGTGACATGTGTTGTATTGTAAAAAGTCAATAAAGGTCTAAAACCTTATAAAATTCATAATAATAGAAAGCATCCTCAAATCAAGGAATTCAAAATATAAGTTTGTACAAAATGCCATGCTTTACAATTTTTGTGAAGTGGAATTTTATTTGAATTAATTTACAGTAAGCATACTAGATTTACATGTAGATTATGCTAATATAATTTATAAAATAATATTTAGTTTTATTATTTTATAGAATATATTAAATTTTATAATGAAAATACAATCTATTTTACATATAAAAACTTATTTATATTTATTTTCTTTTTAAGTACTTATAAATAATATAGGTTTATTTATATGTATATTTTACCTATATTTTGAAATTTTCTTATAAATTATAACGCATTTTTATCTCTTATTTTATTCATAGAGTATAGGATCAAGAAAATAAATAAAAATTGAAATCCTGTTAAAAGTATGAAAATTGATTTAAATTATTAGGATGAGTTACATCCAATGGTGTATATAATACCATAAAGGGTATAAATCTAACTTTTACCAACAAGCTCCATTTTAAGTAAACCCGCCTTGGATTTCATGTGTGTGATTTTGCAATTTTTTTCATTAGTATATTTTGCCAAATAGTATTTTTTATAGGAATATGCACACTAGTGAATTTGTGACACATTTTTATATACATTAATATAAACACATGGGAAAAACTCTCAAAAAGGATTTCAAAAAATGTGAAAATTGTTTGAAGTTTTATGAATACTATGTATCACCTTATCAATGGGATTGAAATGTTTGGATGAATGGTTTAAATATGATTGAATTGACTTAAAAATCAAATTTAGTTAGTGAAAAATTAGGTAACTTCAAGTGAATGGTCTAGCAGGGCGGGGCCATTTGTTCATCTAGAATAAAAAGATACCAAAGTAGGTGTCAATCGAAGTCGAAAAGATTGATATTAGTTGGGGATGCTTGGGGGAGATGCGGTTGTTGAATTAAGGCTAGGGTATCGTCAAGGCAAACTCGGAACACATGAAGTGACACTGCAACAAAAGTGGCCTACTATAACGAATATTCTACGTATTTGTAACACCCTAACCCCAAACATAGTACCACATGAAAAACTCACAAAGTGTGGGTGTGGTATATTAGTGGTGGGGATTACTACTTGACAACTTGGGCTTAAGCATTTTGGGTGGTTGTCAACGGGTCCATCTGAGCCCGAACCCAACAAGTTGTTAGGGCCAGTTTTCCTCGATAACGGACCGGGGACCTAAGCCCGGGACGTTACAAATGGTATCAGAGCCGAACGCCTTCTGACAGTGGAAAGGGCTACCCGAGAGATGGAGCCGCCCCTACAAGAGGTTAGAGGAAATGGCTACCCGGAGCGTGCAACCGCCACTGTTATTGGGAAGAAGTGATGTGCCATGTCGCAACGAGGACGTTGTGAATATAAGTGGGGGAGGTTGTAACACCCTAACCCCAAACATAGTACCACATGGAAAACTCACAAAGTGTGGGTGTGGTATATAAGTGGTGGGGATTACTACTTGACAACTTGGGCTTAAGCATTTTGGGTGGTTGTCAACGGGTCCATCTGAGCCCGATCCCAAGAGGTTGCTAGGGTCAGTAATGCTTTGTTAACAGACCGGGAACCTAAAAGCCCGGGACGTTACAAATGGTATCAGAGCCAAATTCCCTCTGACAGTGGAAAGGGCTACCCGAGAGATGGAGCCGCCCCTACAAAGAGGTTGGAGGAAATGGCTACCCGGAGCGTGCAGCAGCCACTATCACTGGGAAGAAGTGATGGGCCATGTCGCAACGAGGACGTTGCGAATATAAGTGGGGGAGGTTGTAACACCCTAACCCCAAACATAGTACCACATGGAAAACTCACAAAGTGTGGGTGTGGTATATAAGTGGTGGGGATTACTACTTGACAACTTAGGCTTAAGCATTTTGGGTGGTTGTTAACGGATCCAATTGGGTCTGAACCTAATAAGTTGTCAGGGCCAGTTTTTCTTGATAATGGACCGCGGACCTAAGCCCGGGACGTTACAGTATTCAATCTATTGATAATTTAACAATGATTAGAAGAAAATTTCACCAAATAAATGATGTTATACGATCTATTGCTAGTAATATATCGATGAATATGATATTCATTGTGAATTTAAAGAATCAACAATGAATAACATTTATTGTTATGCATTTAACATCAGAAGATCCCGATATTATAACAAATATCAAATTTCTTGTTGTCTTTGGTTAATTTTGTTATAGTGTGGGTTGGTTTGAGAGTATAATTATGGGAGAATGAGCTAAGGATCATGCAGAGAGGGGTAGTTGACATGCTAGGAAGCACCAATATATGTTAGGATTGCCATGATGAAATTATGGGGAGTCATAACATGGATGAAGGCAATGAAATGATGATTGGGTAACTAAGGCAGGTTGAAAACTTGGATGGAAAATAAGGAGTGAAAGTCTGAGATATCAGATTTTACAATTCACAAAATTATATAATAACTATATTTCTTAGGTTGGTGATCGAGAGGGTTGGGTGAACAACATTAGATGCCTATAAAATGATTTGGTTTCCATCTATGATGAGTTCGTGATTAGCTAACTTTATTTTGTATTTTATCTTCATATGCTTAACCGATATGTGTAAATGATGGAAAGGAGCCTATTTCATGCCTATTTTTTTTATCAATTTTTTAATTTCTTTTAAAATACTGTCATGGATTTTCATCATTATATCTTCCTAATATATCATTCCAATTTTGCCGGAGACAGAGAATCACCCTCCATCCAAGAATAAGTAGTTTTAACAGTCTTAGAATTGATGCAATTGACACGTTTTGGATGGAGGGCCTAGGATTCTCTTTTTCTGACGAAATTGGAGTGACATATTAGAGGGATGTAGTTATGAAATTCCATGGTGGTGTTTTTCAAATAAAATAAAAACATTGGTCAAAAATGAGCATGAAGTAGATAAGGTTACCTGCTTCATGAAGTAGGCTCCCTTTCCTCATGTAAATATACTCGTCATCACCAGATATCTAAAATGTCCAAATTTAATTCAAAGTTAAAAACATTTTAGTTTCACAACAGTATCCAATTTATACAAAGTGCATTAAACATTTTAATAATGAAAATGGATATAGAAATAATTAAGTGATAAAAATAAACTTAAAAAGTAACTACATAATAAAAGAAAGCTTACCATACTTATTTGTTTATATATCATATGAGTATTGATAGCCTACAAAAATTGACCATTCGAATTCATAACATTAAAAACAAATTTTTGTATTAATCAAAAACAGCAACATCAAATTCGTACTCATATTCAACAATAGAGAGGATTGTCTGTTGTACCATGTTGTAAATGTCACAGTCGCTCGATCACAAATGGACGACCCAGAAATGCGAACCAGTGACGGAGAGAGGAGGGCGGGTGGGGGCTTAGCCCCCCCTGCTCTCAATCAAAGTTCATATTTATATTTAATATATGGTATTATATATAATCTAAATACATTATTTAATAGTTAAAATATACATGTTATGTATAATAGCCCCCCATATCTCATCAAAAAAATCAATATATATATATATATGATCAAATTACAACAATTAATCGTTAACATTACGTGATGTGCATAATCGGATACTGAAACATATGTATATGTCCATCATCGTACCCGTTTATAAATAGTCATGGATTAGTTTTTATTTAGCATATATGGTAGATAACGATCTTTCTTTTTTTTCTTTGCATATACAGATATGGATAAATACCTCTTTCATTTTTTAAGATCTTAAAACGGATATGATTGCATATTTTTCTAGTATATGCATAAAGATTAATGGGGATGCCTCATTCAGGCAACTAACATGGCTGCCCCGCGCCGTTTCTGGTGCTTTTTTCCAAAAAATATCGCCATGTATATTCATCCCTATATCTCTCCTATATGCCATTCAAATTTCGTCAGAAACAAAGACTCCTACGGCCTCCATCCGGATAGTCATTTTTTAACGGTAACATGATTTGCCCTTTCTCAATATATCGCGAGAGGAGGGATATAGGGATGAATATACATGACGATATTTTTCAAAAAATAAAAATAAAATGCTGAAAATGGTGCGGGGGCAGCCATTGTTGGTTGCCCCAAGGGGGCAGCCCCATTAAACTCATATACATATGGGTTTAATGTGGTTGCCCATAAGGGGAAGCTAACTTGGCTCCCCCACTCCATTTTTCCCATTTTTTTATTTTTTTAAATTTCTTCCGTGAATATTCATCACTATATTCCTATATTATGCTATTAAAAATTCGTGCGAAACAAAGACTCCTACGGCCTCCATCCAGACAATCATTTTTTACGGTACCAGAATTGCTAAAAACTACCCCGTCTGGATGGATGACGTAGGAGTCTTTGTTTCACACGAAATTTTAATAGCATAATATAGGGATATACTGATGAAAATCCACGGAAGAAATTTTCAAAAAAAAATAAAAAAATGGGGAAAATGGGGGGGAGCCAAGTTAGCTCCCGCTGAAGGGGGCAGCCCCATTTTACCCTATACATATATGGAGACATGCATATTTATATCTGTATGTTTGCAACCATATTTTATCTGCATCGATTTTAAAGCAGTATGCGGATACATGTACACATGTCAAAATACGTATCACATATGATAAGGGATTGGTAGACATTTATTTTTTTCATCCATATAAGTAAAAAGTATTGTATAGTGTTACTTGTTTGAACATATTAAATTTAATGACATTACTTAATAGAGTTTAATGGGGCTGCTCCCGCGCCGTTTTCAGCGTTTTTTATTTTTTTTTGAAAAATATCGCTATGTATATTCCTCTCTATATCCTTCCTATATGTCATTCGAATTTCGTCAGAAACAGAGACTCCTACGGCCTCATCGAGATGGTGTCGATTTAAAAAATCCTGTTACCATTAAAAAATGATTGTCTGAATGGAGGTCGTAGGAATCTCTGTTTCTGACGAAATTCGAATGGCATATAGAAGGGATATAGGGATGAATATACATGCAATATTTTCAAAAAAATAAAAAAATACCGAAAACGGCGCGGGGGCAGCCATGTTTGGGGCAGCCCCATTAAACTCTACTTAATATCAAATTAATAAATATGTATTTCAGTGATATGAAGAGTTTTGTAGGGATCTTTTTGTCAATATGATGTTTATAGATATTATTTATGTTCGATTATAAGTTTATATGCGTATTTTTTTGTAAAAAATACTTTCTCAATATTAGTTTCAATCAATTACGAAATTATTGGAAGCTCGTCTTATAGATTTAGTTTGTTTCCACACACCCAACCTCATAAATTAAAACTTTCGTTAATGTCTTACATATCCTCCAAATTTCTCCCAAATCCGATATCATTTCTTATTTTATCTTAGTGGTTAAAAATCCAATAAATATTTAAGCAGCTTAAATCTTATTTAAAAGAGAACCAGACTCTTTACCATTGATATAAAATAGCAAATGATTGTGGATTTGAGCGAAAATCGAAGGATATGTATAACATTATTCGAAGATTTATAGGTTGGATTTTAAGAAACAAATTTCAACAAAATAGCTTTTGTAACTCACATTACAATAGAGGAGCCCCTCCCGAAATACTAACAACTAAAATGACAAGGTAAATTAGATAAATAATTTGCCCCCTCCCCCCACATCAAAATAATTTAGCCCCCCCCCCCCCAAGAAGAATTTTCTGACTTCATCCCTGTGCGAACCTACTATCTCAATGCCTTATAAAGGTCGTTCGATTCTCATCCAACGATCTGCATGCATTACACCTAGGGATGCAAACAAATGAATACGAATGCGAATTAAGGTCAAACCATAACCATATCCATATTATTTTACGAATACGAATACGAATGTTACACGAATGTAAAAAATCGAGATCCATATCCTCAAAATACGAATACGAAACGAATCTTTTACGAACGAATACGAATATACAAATGAATGTTAATTTAACATGAATATTAATTATAAATAAAAATTTATCTAGATTATTGGTGACCACTTCTGCATAAACTTCCATTTTTTGTTTAACCAAATTCCATATTTTAAACGAGCTGCATATGGCGCATAATACCTACATTATATACCATAAAATAAAAGATCATCTTGTGCAATCATATAATAAAATGGTAGAATGGAATGAACATTGGAAGATTAAGATGATATACCAGATCAGCTACAACTACGAGGGAGGGCGAGGGAGATGAGGGAGGCGCTTGCCTGTGGCTGCGAGAGAGGATGAGAGAGGTGAGGGAGGGTGGCCGCGGCTGCGAGGGAGGGTGAGGGAGATGAGGGAGATTGGCTGCGGCTGCAAGGGAGGGTGGGGAAGGTTGGTTGCGGCTATGACGGAGGGCAGGGGAGGTGAGGTAGCGGTTGCGGCAGAGGGCGGGGGAGGCGAGGGAGGTCGGCTATAACAGAGGGAGGAGGGTGGGGGAGGCGAGGCAGTGGCTGCATCGGAGGGCGAGGGCTGCAGCAGAGGGAGATTGGGTGGGGGGCAGAGATCAGGGAGAGGCGGAGGTCGTCAAAGGGAGGCGGAGGGTGCATGGGATGGAGGGCGCAAGGGGAAGAGGGTGTGAGGAGGCGGAGGGCGCATGGGGCGGTGGGGCGACAGGGAAAGGTCGAGGGCGCATGGGCGGAGGGTGCGAGGGGGAGGCGAGGTGGTAGAGGGAGGTGTAGGGCGCGGGGGGGAGGCGAGGCAGTAGGGGGAGGCAGAGGGAACATGAGCGGAGGGCGCAGGGGGAGGCGGAGGGCCGCGAGGGGAGGCAAGGTGGCACGGGGAGGCGGGGCGGCAGGGCGAAGCAGAGGGTGCCGGGGAAGGCGAGGGTGGCGGGGGAGGTGGAGAGTGCACGAGGCGGAGGGGGCCGGGGGAGGCGAGGGTGGCGTTGGGGGTATAGGGTTGGGGGGTTGGGGGGATGTTAAGTGTTAACCCTAATGCTATTTAAAATATTAAATATATAATACGAATATTCATATTCGTAACCGTATCCACAATTGTTTTCATATTCGTATTCTTGTTCGCATTCGTTAACTCAGGATTCGTATTCATATCCGCAAAGAAATCGTTTCCAATATTCGTATTCGTATTCGTCTGTTTTAGGAAAACAAGATCCATATCCTCTTTAAAACGAATACGGATACGAACGAATACGAATATAACCGCATCCGTTTGCGTCCCTAATTACAGCACCACTTCTGTAACTGCCATTTACAGCAGACGATCCATTCCCATTCAACAGAAGTTGAATTATTGTATTCGTAATCGCACCTATTTTTTGCTACATATAATAGCAATCCATATCTTCTATTTAATTAACGCGGATACAAATGGATACTGATTCATTTCTATATCTCTGCATCCTGCCTGCCAATCTTTGAAACCCAAACAGCAGCCTCGACATGGACCATATGGTATGCGATCTATGTAGCTAATGGTCCAACGAAATATAATAATAATAGAGAGAGAGAGAGAGAGAGGGAGAGAGAGAGAGAGTAAACGCGCGTGCCCAACACGTTACTGTTCTTGATCGGGGGGCAAAGTTCTCAAGAACATGCAGCATATCCACCATTTATTAATAAAAAGACGGATCCTGCTTTGATTTTTAGCTTTCCTTCTCATGGCTTCCAAGGAAAAAAAGAGACGATTTCCAGGACAAATACTTGCTGACCAAAAACTAAGAACAACTCAAAGATTCAACCAACCGATTCCTTTGCTTTCGAACCAGAAATTCTGGATCCCCTTCGGGGACTGGTAAGAATCAAGAGATCAAACACATGCATGAAAGATCGATCTCACCTTAATTCCACAGATATAATTGATATCTTACTGATACCATATAAAGTACAAGAAATTACAGAAACAACAAGAGATTGGTATTAAGCTGCGGAGACCTCCATGTGGAATAACACCCCGAACAGCTTCAGAACGCCGTAGGTCACCAGCATGGCGATCCACCCGCCGATCAGCACCCGCACCGCCGACTTCCTCACCGACGACCCGCCGAGGTAACCGCCCGTCGCGCCGAACCCCAGCAGCCCCAAGCTGGTCAAGCCACACACCACCCCCACCCTGGCCCCCCACGGCCTCACGAAGCCCCCTCCGAGCAGCGGTACGATCCCTCCGGCAGCGAAGGCCAACGCGGACGCCACCGCGGCCTGTGCCGGGCTCGGGAGGTCCTCGGTCTCCACCGCCTCGGGCCGCTTCTCCCCCGAGGCGATATCACGCGACAACTGAGCCTTCTGGATGTCGTACTGCGCGTAGACGGAGACGAATTCTCCGATGGCCATGCTGAAGGCGCCGGCGACGAGGCCGGCGAGGCCGGAGATAACCATCGCCTTGGCGGTGCTCGAGACGGCGCCGACTCCGATCATGAGGGAGGCGACGGAGACGAGCCCGTCGTTGGCGCCGAGGACGGCGGCCCGGAGCCAGTTGGCGCGGGCCGCGTAGTCTACTGTTACGCCGGATTCGGGGTCGGCGTGCGGTCTGCTGTTGGCCTCCTGCTTGTCGTCGTAGACGTGGGAGTCGAGACGGGTGGAAGCCATTGAACCTCAGAAGCTTTGAAGCTTTGAAGGAGAAGGAGAGGAGGAGGTAGAGATGAAGTGTGGAGAACACACGCCATGGGAGTTGAGGTTCCTTATAGGCGGAGCTCCGGTGGAAATTTTCGTTGTAGCCCCTTGGAGAATTTGCATACTAGCTCCCTTTTGTTGTTACTTTGCGGTCTTAATTAGTTGTGACTTAAGCAATAATTAAATAAAAATAAAATAAAAATACTCCCCTAACTTATATAAGAAATTTTCAAAAGAAAATTTAATAAAAAAATACAAGACGTTAAAAGTGGCTTTAATATTTTAAACATCTCCAGTAAAATATTTTTTTTCTTTCTTTTGCCCCTGACCAACTTGCTCCTTCAATTAGTCAATCTTTTTATAAACAGCGTTTGCTTTAAGCCAATATGGAAAAAGTGCACTTTTTATTTCGTTGTACGCAAGAAATAGGTATTTTTAGTGTAAACAGGTGTTTTTGAAATCGGACCGGTCCGATCGGTGAATCATGCCTAAATCGGTTCGGTTAACCGATTTATGCTGATTTTTAGTCAAATTTTAATTAACCCGTCTGGTTCAACTTATTTTTGACCAGTTTAACCAGGTTCAACCGAAGTTGAATCACATTTAGTTTTTAAATTATTTAAAAATTTTGTTGGTAGTAGAAATTAAACCCATGACATTTGGTTACCTCTTTGACACTTCTAACCAACTACACTAACACAACTTTTTGCATGTATTGGGTTTTAAATATAATTAAATTATTATCATATTATAGAGCATCTAATCCAAATAATATATATATGATATGTGTGATATTTGATGGTGTATAAGAAAAATACTTTATGTATACTGTGAAATATATATATATTATCTATGTATTTTATATAAATATTTCAAGTATATTACGTGTATATTATATATATTATTTCATTTCGGTTTCTTTAGCTAGTTCAACTACTTTTTTTCACCGGTCCGGTTTAATCCGGTTTTGAATAATGATGATGTCATCATCCGGTTGAACCGGTTTGATTACATGGTTCGACCTGATCCGACCATTTCAGCAATGTTTCCGGTGTCCGGTTTGGTTTCAAAAACCTTGATGTAAACACCCTATTCAAAATAAGGACCAATGCCAATTTGGGTTTGGCTTCAAAACTTGGAAAAGAAGAAGCATGTGAATCTTTTTAAATAGTCTATGAGGAGTACTTCATGTGGAAGTGCATTCTACGCCTAAGACAATGAAGAATTTGAGCATGTACATTTGAAGATATAAGGGACTCGCACCAAAAAAAACCCTAAAAAAGTTTCTCTCAATTTTCCTATGAAAGTTAAGCTTTGTTTGGATGAGGGAATCCGCGTATATATGTGCATAGATCTGTCTCTCTAAGAAGCAAGTAAGATAATCACGAAGAACATGACTTTGTTGAGGTATTCTCTGACGCCTCAATCACTTGTGTACAAAGATTATGTAGATTGGGATCGAGAAGAAGCAAGAAAATCATGTAGAACACGACTTTGAGAAGAAGGAAACACATCATGGCATGACTTTGGTGAGATGTTCTATGATGTATGAGACATGTCCTTGGGTTGATTTAGGTTTGCTTTGCATGGGAAGGTAGCCTGCTTGTGGAGTGCGCATTTGGCGAGCATAAGGGGGGAAGATTAATGTTACATCCTCGAGAGGGTGGAGAGGAGAAGAGCCTTCTGAAATCCTACCATTCTAGAATCTTCTAGAAGATAAGAAGATTCTAGAATTTCAAAGAGACATTTGTCGCCATACATGGATCGTCTTCCCTCTTCAAGAGCTTGTAGGTGGGCAGCTTAAACATGATTTGATAGATGAATGACTATGGTTGAGAATAGATTGCCGATGGCGGAGAGATACCACAACAGGAGGATCGAGTAGACAACAGATGCCATGACAAGCCACGAGATCCTCAGAGGCCATCACGCACCTTGAGGCTGTTGCACAACTTTGGTGCAACCCTCACCCACCGGTGGATCCAGCTTCCAGCCATCCTGGGCAACTTCGAACTTCGCCCTCATACGATCCATCTACTGCCCAAGTTCCATGGGCACACCATCGAAGATCCCCACCTCCATCTACAAGAATTTGAGATGAACTGTAACACCATCCATGACAGATTTGTGGACGAGGATACCATCAAGTTGATTGCCTTCCCGTTCTCCGTGGTTTATCGAGAAACCAACTGGCTGAAGCACTTAGGAAGCGTAGTTACTAGTTGGGAGCAGCTCCAAAACCGAGTACCTAAACAAGCATTACCCACTCGGCCAGACCAATGCATCCAGACCCATGATTAGCAACTTCACGATGATACCCAATGAACAATTCCATGGTGCTTGGGAACGTTTTAGAGAGCTCATCGACATGTGTAACCACCATGAGATCATCAAGCCCAATCTCGTCTAATGTTTCTTCTGTGGGCTGATAACTGAGCTGCAGGGGCTAGTGAACGCCTCGTGTTGAGGTTCCTACTTCGTCAAGGAAGAAGACCATGTCTGGACCATTTATGAGGAGATGACCGAAAACTATTCTGTGATATCCAAGACTCAGGTCTACACTCTGGGGAAGCCTATCCTGCAGGCGGTTTCATACCATAGGATAGCATGTATTGAGGTTGGTCCTTCTTCCTCCTCTACGACAGCAACACTAGCAGAATCTTCAGTTGCCGATGTGGGAATCATCAACCAGAAGTTGGATTGGATGGAAATTATTGAGAAGAAGACGTGTCCGGGCCTTGATAAGCTCAATAAGATGGATGAGATGGTCCAGACTCTTAGTGACCTGAAGACCCATATCATGTGTCTCCAAGAGGCGCAGATAGCTTCTTAGCCACATTTCAAGTCATGAGCTGATCCAGGGAGTAGTTCATCTCAGCCCTCCACCTCGTATCATCAGGTTCACCACATTTAGGCAGAGTCAATCCAGTCACTCCTGCAGTACCCGTTACCACCACCCCCTTCTTAAGATACTCAGTTGGTAGTGTATCATCCGGATTAGCCCTTGGCATCATTTCCCTCGCTAGTTCACGAGCAGCAGGAGCCGTTGACGGAAATCAATGGGATTTGGTACTCCCAGTACCAACAACAGCTTGGGATCTGTCGTGATCATTCGGGTTTCAGATGGTCGACTGGAGGTTCTTCATCCCAACGGCAATCTCCCGCACAAGCATGGCAGTGTACCTAACACCAACAGTAGCCCTAGTATTCACACCAACAGCCACAACATGGTCCTCGACCCTCATATCAGGGTCAACAGTGGAGGCCGAAGCAGCCTCATCGATAAATATACCTATAAAAGAAACCCTAAAATTAACTTGTAATAAAATAACTCCTAAAAATAAATAAAAATATATTAAAATACTACAAAAAATAATTTTTATTTTCATTTTATAACTTTAATTTAATTAATTCATTTAATAATTATTAACAAAATTCCAAATAATTTGGGCTTCTTTTTTCTGTTT
Source organism: Ottelia alismoides (assembly GCA_037367405.1). Lineage (NCBI taxonomy): Eukaryota > Viridiplantae > Streptophyta > Magnoliopsida > Alismatales > Hydrocharitaceae > Ottelia > Ottelia alismoides. Next base: position 33,473 of record JAZKJV010010592.1, on the reverse strand, counting down.
GGTCCATGTGGACCAACCAACGGGAGTCAAGAGTTGACCCCAGTCAACTCTTCTTCCCATGCGTATCCCTGCCAAAACCTAGCCAAGGACCCCATCTTCTTGACATTTTCCCTCATGATACAAGGCTCGAGGCCTTGTACATCCTTCATGAGGTTTGACCATTGTTCACCCTTGATTCACGCCGAATGCATCCCATGCACCATATCTTCCTCCTGTGCCCGAGATCTTGCCTCGAAGACCTCCCTGTCACCAACCTTTACATAATACCGTCCTCGCCATTCTTCATTTTTTGTTTCCCCTTCACTCTGTTTTAGCTCCTTAAAGCATGCGCCTGGGCTCGAGCATGGTGATAGCAACTCGCCCAGCCCTTCTGTAGCGAGTAGAGGCGCGATGAGGGTGCTTTCCCACCATCTCCAGTGAAGTTCATCGTCGACATATCATCCTAGGCTAAAATTAAAATCCGTAAAAAAAATAAAATTATAAAATAAAAATTTCACACAAATACACATAGACAAGAAGAACACATTTTTTGTGCATCATTGCCTGGACTATCTAGTTTACTCCTTGTGTTCGACACTCTACACATACTTACATCTATACACACATTTGTAGAGTTATAATAAATTTTAACTCCACGTTTATTTTGCTTTTCATTGATATATCTTTTGTGGGTTAATTGTTGATTGTTCTCGCGCTTAATTTGTTAGTGGTCGCCTCAGCAATAATATATCTTCCCTTCCATAAGAATATTATTTTAGACCTTTCCAAAATCCGAATCATCAATCCATCAGTCCCATGGTTTCATGTTCCATCTTTGCCATAGAAGAGTCCAATTTGTTCTCTCATCACCCCCATTAAAAAAAGGGTTAAAAAGTGTATTAAGTAGGGGTGGTATTAAGTGGGGGAGGTATATATCCTTTCTCTACTTTGAAATCGTTGACCACCTGCCACATATATTTCCTGATTATTTATGACTCGATAGTTGCTTAGTTTAGTTACTCCAAAACAGTGTGCCTTTGATTTATATCTTCATAGGACAAACACTAATAAGTTTTACTTTGACTTGCACCATAGCATTTCAATGGAATAGAAAGCACTGAAAATGATGCATTGTTTTTTTAAATATTATGAACCGACTTTGGTTATTTCTTTCTTCCATTTTCCTCTCTATCTTTTTTTCTATCCCTTCTTGTGCTGTATTCTTTTTTGTTTTCCTTTGTTTGGAAATTGCATTCTTATTCCATTGACATAGTTTTACTTTGACTTGTACCATGTTGCATCTTGAGCATTTCAATGGAATAGAAATCACTGAAAATGATGCATATTTTTTAAATATGAGGATGGAAGCTTGCATCAAGGTGCATTGTATATGCACCGGTGTCAAAAACATCCACTAAATTTTATTATTTTTGAAATAAATTCATATGGGATTTAGATCACCATATATCGCCATGATGTTATTAAAAAATCAACTTAATTGGAGGCTTCTAACTCCTCCATCAAGACTATAAAATTTCAACGGTCTCAGAATTACTGAAATTGAGCCGTCCAGATGAACATGTTAAGAATGTATGTTTTACACAAAATTTGAAACACATATTCCACTAATAATACTAAGTAAATCCGTCAAGGTTTTATTTTTTTAAAAAAATAAAATTTAATGTGTGTTTTGGGTACTGGTGCATAATCAGTTGCATGCACCTTGGTGCAATTAAGTTGCCCATCCTCTTTAAATATTATGAACCGACTTTGGTTATTTCTTTCTTCCATTTTCCTCTCTATCTATTTTTCTATCCCTTCCTATGCTGTATTCTTTTTTGTTTTCCTTTGTTTGGAAATTGTATTCTTATTCCATTGGCATAGTGTTCGAATCTCTTCATAGACTTTCCACGGGAAGCTCGAAAAATTGTAATGGCACGTACAATTCTACATGAGATGTGGATGGGAATGTTGTACTGATCTAATCGATGTCAAAGAGATACGTATTACCCCTCCGAATACTAATTCTATTGCCAAGTTCGATACATGCACATGCGAGACAGAGATTACGTACATTATCGTTGGATATATGCTACTTTTCAGTGAAGGATTGCAACAACCGCGAGAGGATCGTCTTCTGTAATACAACATGTGTTGTATTATAGGAGACCGTCCGATGGGATTCGGACGACTCTCATAAGGAGCCAACTATCCCCGACCCGTTAGGAGGGCTGTCTGATTCCCATCAAACAGTCCCTATAATACAACACCTGGTGTGTTACAACAGACAATCCGGGTTCTACAACAGCTTCCCATGACTTTGATTTGTTAGGAATTACATTAAGATTTGATTAGAAAATATACAAATAGAATCCAAACACAAGTTTGCATTCTTTGATATAAATAGATTGAGTGTGGTTTGCTAAATTCAAATTCGTTAAGTCGATTAGATTTGACATCTATTTGGAGTCATGTATGGATGGAAACTGAGAAAGCTTAGTTATTACTCATTACTTTTAAATTAATTTTAAACAAATTTAAAAAAAAGTAAATCGTTTATGTAAGAACCTTCATTGATATTGTTCAAGGTTTCTTCTCAAACACTTCAATGATATTGTTTTAAGGTTTTTTTTTTGTTTTTTTACCAACTAAGATGTTGTACTTCTATTGCAATTTATAATGGAAGTTACATAGAAATTGATGGGAGACAGGCAACAAGAAAGATTTGTTCCGAAAGAGACTTTCAACGAATGGCGATCTGAATCCAGCATGAACACCTTCTTCATCTTGTCGATTGTACCACACCTTAAATATGCTAAATAAACCGGAGCGAGCCTAGTCAGATCAGCTCATGTTTGGATTACGATATGTTTGGATATATCTGATCAACAACATATAAGAAAAAATACCGATAAATTATACAACACAAGGATTTATGATGGTTCGACGATATATTGTATCCATAGGTAATAAGACTTTGCACAAAGAACGACTGCTCTCAAGGAGCACTTTTATACAATAATATTATCTTTAGGGCATGTTCGTTTGGAGAATAGGCCCCGGAATAAGGGGTCTATTCTCCTTCCAACACGGTTTCCCGTGGTACGATTATTCCTCTTTATTTCATCTTATTTCACTCGTATTCCTATCTTTATCTCACCTTACCTACCTTTATTTCATCTTATTCTCCTTATTCCTATCCTCCAGCCGAACAGAGAATAGACCATTATTCTCCTTATTCCCCATCCTTATTCCTGCTTATTCCGAATCGAACGGGCCCTTAGTGTTACGGTTAGGGTTACAGGAAATTACTAATATACCCCTGATAATTTTTAAAAGTTCGATAAAGTTGGTGCATATATATAGGGTAAAATGGGGCTGCCCCCAGGGAGTAGCCAACTTGGCTACTCTCACCCCTATTTTTCCCTCATTTTTTTTATTTTTTTGAAAAATAAAAATTTGTATATTCATCATTATATCCCTCTCACATTGTATTAAAATTTCGTCAGAAACAGAGACTCCTAAGCCCTCCATCCAGACGTCATTTTTTTAACGGTCGCAGGATTTTTTAAATCGACCATGTTTGGATGGAGGCCGTAGGAGTCTCTGTTTCTGACGAAATTTTAATAGAATGTGAGAGGGATATAATGATGAATATACAAATTTTTATTTTCCAAAAAAATAAAAAAATGAGGGAAAAATAGGGGGTGGGAGTAGCCAAGTTGGCTACTCTCTGAGGGCAGCCCCATTTACCTCATATATATATATATATATATATATATATATATATATCAATCAGTCTTCATATGAAAAACCTAATCAATTGGCGTGATCGTTGCAAATAACTTAAGTATGTGGATATTTGCTTTATTTATTACTTCTAGGAAGGCATAACTCCTTTGAGGAAGAAGGGTTACAAAATTCCCTATAAATAAGGTATATATAAACTACAAGATTGCTTTGGAGAGGAAAGTGAGTGGAGGTTTCTTGAGATGTTCAAAATCATGTCGGTGTGTTTGGAAAGGAGGTTATCCGCATCATAGGCAGGTTATCTCTCCAAATTCCCGTATTTTCATCCAGGTTTTCCCCAAAATCCTTATCTCCAACATGTGGACCTCAATATCTATTTTTTATTCTCCATCATATGGGTTCCACTCGAAAATCTCTTTTTCATTTAATACATCAAATCATTAATTTCTCTTTCATCCAAGGTTTTAAAAATCAGACCGGATGTTGAACCTGTCAGTCTTCGGTTTGGTCCAACCGGATCGGACCATCAGTCCAAACTGGTTGGATCGATGATGATATGAGCAAGATGTCATCATTCCTATCGACTCGAGAAAAACTAGATTGAGCTTAATTTACTGGTTCGACCGGCCGAATCGATTTTTTGAACTGATAAAATCAGATACATATATGTAATTATGTATTTATATACCAATGAAATAATTGTTTTAAATGCCAAATCTTTCAATAGAATAACATGATTGTCTCTTTCGAGTAAAACTCTACAAAAGTTAGTCACATTTTCTAACATTATATATGAATACAGTATTGTAATCAATTATTTATAGTTGCTTCTAGAAAACTACTTTAAGAAAGTAGTGGTACAACTTATATTATAAAAAAGAGAAAGGTATAATTAATATAGCAGAAGTTAAGAAGGGTACAACTGATAAAAACCCTATAATTTTATTATTTAAACCTTTATTTTTAAAACTAACCAAATCATCAGAACTACGTCAATCCATGTCAACCCAGTCCAACCACTGGTGGGACCTGATTTTTTTATTTTTCCTTTTTTTAAAAAATTAGTTACGTGAAACTGACCGAATCGACCTGGCCGGTATCCAGAGGCGGAACCAGGAATTTTATCCAGGGGACAAGTATATATCTATCATGTATCAATAAAAAATGAAAAAAAATGTATTTTCAAATGATAATTTTTAAGTAGAGTTAACAATTTCAAATTTATTTTTTAAAATTTGATAAAGCTACCATTTAAATGTTATTTTAATTTTTGAATAAGATATAGTTTATTTTTTTTCAATGGTGTTTTTTAATAACTTTAGTTAAAATATTCATATTTAAAAGGAAACTACAAAATTTATTTTATTTACAAAGATAATTAGAAATAATGGGAGAGACAAATGAGTTCCAATATCATTTTATAGCAAATTATACTTATAATGTTAAGATATTTAAAGTGAGTAGAAATAATTTTTTTATGAAGAAAAGATGGAATTAATTTGTTAAACATAAGAAAGGATGGAGAGAGGTAAAGTGATTATAGCTATTTTTTACCAAAAAAGCAAGCACAGAATTCAAACCCATGATCATTAATTGGACGAACAACGCTTTACTGATAAGACAAGAGCATTTAGTGATAATATGCAACATTATTTATTATATATCTCTCTGTAATAGTTTTTATCATTAATGTTATTATATATTTAAATTTTGAACAGGAGTCATATCAAAATTTAACAGTATTATATAAGTGAAATGTAATAATTAAGGAGGGGTCATGGCCCTCCCAAGCTATATGCTAGTTCCGCCCATGCCAGTACCAGTTTTTGGTCGAACCGATCCAACTAACTAGTCCGATCCAATTTTTTAAACCATACTTTAATCTATTAGAATAAAAAATACTATAATATAAAATCACATCTAAATAAATCCCATCAACAGTAAAATCATATATCTAAACATCAAAATACAAAGGAAAAAATGGAGTTGTCTGCATCCCATTTTTCGTCAAATTTTTTTATTTTTTTTAAAAATATCACCATGTATATTCATCCTTATATCCCTCTACATGCTATTCGAATTTCGTCAGAAACAGATACTCATACGGCCTCCATCGAGATGGTGTCGATTTAAAAATCCGGTTACCGTTAAAAAATGGATGTCTGGATGGAGGTCATAGGGGTTTCTGTTTCTGACGAAATTCGAATGGCATATAGGAAGGATATAAAGATGAATATACATAGCGACATTTTTCGAAAAAAATAAAAAAAACATCGAAATAAAAGCGGGAACAGCCATGTTGGGACCGCCCCCATTGAACTCAAATACAAAACGAGGTTATCCACAAACGTAGCCCGTGAGATCGAGGGAGGAGTGTGGCTGTCACCCGTAATAAACTAATGCCCGAACGCGTTACCCCTCATGGAATAACTATTCTCTATAGGGATAAGCAATATAATAGAATAGAACCATAGTATGAGATCCCCACGCATAGATTAATATTTAATACCAATAAAATAATGCACGCCGTGTTTTTTAAACCCATTGTTATTAGTACCCTTCTAAATCAGAGTGCGGGGCCCACTGCTTCTCAGCATCACGTTTCTACGATTCTTTTTCCACTCCTTTACGCCTTTGTGATTTGAATTTTGAAGTGGGCCCACATTTCGTAGATGTGGAGTCTGTGAATTGCGGTGGAGCTTTCCCCTCGTGGTTTCAACTAAGGTTTTAAAAACCGAACCGAACCAGCCAGTTGAACCGATTAAACCAAGAATCAGAAGAAAAACGGTCCAACCACCTGATTTTTATTCAGAAACTAAAAACAAGTCAAAACCGGTCAAAACTCGGTTGGACCGCTTAAATCATGTTGAACCAATTGAACCAAACCACTGGTTGAACCATCCATTTTTTGACAAAAAATAAATTTTGAAAATTTAATAAAATGTAAAGTTTTAAAAATTATCCACAATGTAGTATCATTTAACCCATTATATAGGACTCCTTTATCTCCTCTCCTTCCACATGCGTCAAGGACCCACTATCACCTCTCATTTCCTGCCATATGAACATTTCATCTCATCTCACATATTACACGTGTTTGTCTACCTCCAACAACAATAAAGGAAGAATATGTCCTATTTATACTATGAGAAGTAATAAATTTAAAAAAACTTGTTATTAACAAAAGTTTAAATAGTTTTAAAATTGTTAATTTTATACATCATACACACATGAATTTTACAAAAATATGTTTATTATGCCATTTTCAGTTTTTCTAATGACATCTATAAACCTAACATTTGGCGATGTCTCTTGTGCTCCTATATTCTTAAAAAAATCCACAATATTATTTTTATGTTGGTATAATATAGGAATACACTTGTATTGATAAAATGTCACAACTATCTATTTTGTAAAAATAGAGAGGGGTGCACAATTATAAAAAAAGGAGTATAAGTGTTATTGAAAAACTAGGAAGGACACAAGTGTATAGATTCTTTAAAGATATGATGTGGCATTTTTCATATTTATTTGTATGATACTACCGGTCTAACTCGGTTCGACCCGGTTAAACCATACGAACCAAACCAACAATATAACGGTTCGGTCTTTTTCAATTTTTATGAACTGCTGATGTCATCACCGGTTCGACCGGTCGGTCCGATTGGTCCGACCATAAAAACCAAAAACCGATACTTGCCGGTTGGATGCCCAGTTAGGTTTTTAAAACCTTTGTTTCAACCAAATTGGCTCGCCTCCATAGGTTATAAGATTCTTGTTGAAATATTGCATATCACAAACCAATGGATTGTTTTTTGTTTCTTTTTATCATATTTCACTGCGATGGAATTTAGATGGTATCGTTGATGCCGATGCTCCAAAGCTTTTCGGTAAACTAAATTTCGCGAAAAAAAAGTTATGAGAAAATCTAGGAGTAATAATACAAGAATGGCAAAAAAAGCTCGTAGTTTCTTGATGATTCACGTAGAACTAATAAGGATTTCAGAAATGTGTAAGAATGCCTATGAGTAATGAAATACCGTCAAAGATCAATTCTCATTTTTCATAGAGATTGTTGGAAGACGGGCAACAAGCTGCGCTGTCAATTCTTTTTGAATGACAAATTCAATTCTTCAAAACACATTAAGTAGGATTGTTTACGTGGATTCTTTACCTCCATTCAGATCTATCTTGGGTCATTCTGGAGCTTAGATCCAAAACATCAAAACAAGGATCATCATCAACAACAAAGCATTTTCCCACATTAAGTAGGATTGTTTATGCGGATTCTTTACCGTCAAGGAAAAGTAAGACATCAAAATAAGGATCATCATCATCAACAACAAAGCCTTTTCCCACATTAAGTAGGATTGTTACGTGGATTCTTTACCTCCATTCAGATCTATCTTGGGTCATTCTCGAGCTTAGATCCAAAAAATTAAGATTCCTTCGTATTGTCGTCTTCCAGCATTTCTTGGACTTCCTCGCCCTTTCTTAGTCGACTCAACATCCCAAAACTTGCATCTCATCACTAGTGCATCAGCCGACCTCCTCTGTAAATGGTCAAATCACCTTAAGTGTTTTTTACGTGTCTTATCTTCGATCAGATGTATACCAACTTTCCTTGTAATTGCATTGTTTCAAATCCAATCTTTGCGTGAGTGTGGCACACATCCAGCTTAGCATTTTCATTTCCGCAACAGCCATTATCTGCACATGTCTAAGGTTCACAAGCCAACATTCAAATCCATAGAGCATATCAGGTCTCACAGCTGCTTTATAAAACTTTCCTTTGATTTTCAGAGAGATTTTCTTATCACAGAGAACAATAGAAGCTCCTCTCCACTTTAGCCTACCTGCATTTATTTTATTAGTAACATTTTTCATCAATTTTCACATCATATTGCAAAATAGATCCCAAATATCTAAAAGATACTCTCTTCTTAATGTTATCATCACCTTGATTGCTTCACCATTGCTTCCATCAAAAGTGCACTTCATATATTCAGTCTTAGCCTTGCTTATATGAAATCTTTTAGTCTTCAATGCATGTCTACTTATCTCAAGCTTCTCATTTACTCCATCTCTAGTCTCATCAATCTATACAATATCATTAGCTAACACACATCAAGGTATCTTCTCTTAAATGTGACTTGTCAACTCATCTATAATCAAAGTAAATATATACATAAAAACAAATATATATATATATATATTTCATATGTATTTATAATATATATATATACATGTGAAACAGTGGATTCTGATAGTGTTGAAGGCAAATAGATGGGGAAAATAGTGCTTTGTTAAATTAATAACAAGCTTAAAAATGCTAAACATTTTCAAAAAGCGATCATGCAACAACTCAAGTTCCTACAAAGGTTCATGATACCATAGGGCTACATCTTGTGTCTAGGCTTTTTTCTTGCTAAGGAGTTAAAAACTCACTAAAATAAATGCTCCCCGTGCATCCAAACTCAATTAAAACAAACAATTCTCCAAGGAAGAAAAATCCTTGGAGAATTAACACATATAATAACAAACATAAAAAAACACATAGTATATTAATAAATGCAAAATAGAAGACTAGTAGAAGCTTGGAAAAATAATGAGATCATGTTTGACAGATATGCATTATTAGAATCTAATTTTGCTAAGGTATTACATCATGATTCAATGACTGATTCATTTCATATAGTAAATAATAAGATATTATGTAATTAACTTATCAGTTGTACTACCTATTTGAATATTTTGTCAAGCATGTTTTCACCGTTCATTAAGAGAATACATTTTATATCACACGCACAACAATAATATTTTGAGATGAATCTACTTATACGAAATGGCAAAGTTCCAAGAAAAGCAATACTTTTTTAATAGCTAAACGAACACGATGATAGGAATTGTAATTATGTTTTGGGAGCAATGTAGTATGGCATCTTGTATAGTTTGTTGTTAAGCCTATTCTTCGAAGTAGATAAGTAAATGTTTGACGCGTGAAAAAATTTAAGAAGTTTGACATATTTCCTATTTCCTTACCAATGTGTTCCTACAAGGAAACTGCATCATATACATTTGTAAAAGTTTCACTCCATATTTTATCAAGATTTTGTTCAAACCGACTTAATTTACATTTTTCTATAGATGCAAAGGCACCGACAATAAGACGATCATATATGTGTCCAAATGTAGCAAATATTTAAATGTGTATTCTTATCTGTATCCATATATGGAAGAAAGTAAACACAGATATTTGTATTTCAAAATCCATCAATAAATCTGCTGGTGCTAAGTATATAGCGATGATATTACTTATTGCGAAATGATTTTTTCTACTTGAAATTAGCGACAAATATCATATAAATCGCTGCGTCATTAACGAGACACATATGATGACACTTATCCTTTTTAATTTTTCAAAGTTTTTAGTAGTCACCACTAAATTTTAAATTAAAAAATTGCATTACTATCCGTAGGAAAAATGAAAATATTTATCTTTATAAATATCTCACTACATTTTGTATCCTTGAATAACTTTCTATTCAAGAGCTTGTTTTATCAACCCATGATTCAATGGCAGACGTTTTCTAAGAAGAATCAAAAATATGTAAAACATGATATGTGTTGTGCATAGAATTGGTGTAAATGAGATGACCAACATTAAAGATAATTTGTAAGGGTAAAACTGAAATATTTGGAATGAAAATTAATAGATGTGGTCCAAATCCCCCTCATTAATATATAGCAATGGATTAAAAATTCTACCAGAGAAATTGAACTAAAATGTAATAAAAATACCAATGTCTCAATGTGCACCGGTGTGTCCAAAGCAAATTGTTAAAATAGAAAGCAAAGGATCACAAAATTTATCAAGTTCACTAGTGTACTTAATGTATACCAATGTACAAAATAGCAATGGATTCGGTATCTCACTTTCAAGGTCAATTGCATTGATGGAAGGTTGTGTGTATTTATGCTCATGATTAGTCATGAAATAAAGATCACTGAACACAATTAATTTATGTTAAAGTATGATCTAGATGTGACACTACTCTATCTTTATTCTCGTATAACTTATTGATGGGACTTTGATGTGTTGGTGTGGCTTTATAAAGAGCCCAACACTAATTGTATTCCTTGAGAAACTTAAGCAATAGCTAACCCTTTGAAGTTGTTTCACATAGTTTCATCTTGCTTTTCAGAGAGTGGTTGTAATGTATCGGGCTTAGGTCATCGGTCCATTATCGAGGAAAACTAGCTCTGACAACTTGTTGGATATGAGCTCAAATGGACCCGTTGACAACCACCCAAAATGCTTAAGCCCAAGTTGACAAGTAGTAATCTCCATCACTTATAAACCACACCCACACTTCGTGAGTTTTAGGTATGGCACTATGTTTGGGGTTGGGGTGTTACAACCTCCCCCACTTATATTCGCAACGCCTCGCTGCGGCATGGCCCGTCACTGTTCCCAGTGATAGTGGTGGCTGCATGCTCCGGGTAGCCATTTCCTCCAACCTCTTTGTAGGGGCGGCTCCACCTCTCGGGTAGCCCTTTCCACTGTCAGAGAGAATTTGGCTCTGATACCATTTGTAATGTCCCGGGCTTAGGTCTCCGATCCGTTATCGAGGAAAACTGGCCCTGACAACTTGTTGGGTACGGGCTCAAATGGACTCGTTGGCAAACACCCAAAATGCTTAAGCCCAAGTTGACAAGTAGTAGTCCTCATCACTTATAAACTACACACTTCGTGAGTATTAAGTACGGAACTATGTTTGGGGTTGGGGTGTTACAGAGGTGTTCCATTTAAATCCAAGAGTTCTACATGTTTGTTGATTTGACTATTTATTTTGCTTATGTATATCATTTTATTGAATGTTATCAAAGCAACTCGATTTAGGGTTTGTTTCGAGGTGAACTCTTTATTTTAATTATGTTATTGGTTCCTCAAAGTTTATTTTATCAGTAGAGGGTATCCTTAAAAAGCTCATTGGTTGTTCATCAATGACTTTCCTGATGGAACGCCTCTCTAGAAGAAATTTGAGCAACTCTATGCAAATGGATACTTTCAAACCTTAGATTTATAGAGGAGGTAGATGCAAAGCAAACAAGATGAAGCCCAAGCCTCCAACCACAAATAGAGAGCCTAACTTCTTTCTCAAAACCTAAATGCTACTTCTTAAATCGCAGATTAGCAGTGATATCTAAAGAAAGAAATGAAGACAAACATCGTCACAAGTAGCACTATGATGCATATAACCCTAAGGAACCAGTGGTGGTGCTAGCATCTGTGAGATTGGTCGTGTTTCTTGTCTTTCTTCGATACAAACGATTAGCTTCAAAAGATGGCAACACGATATCTACAGAACCACTAGTTGACACATCACTCACATGTCCTGACGAGGGCGATGCAACGATGCTCATGGATATTGTTCGACAATGACAATGGAGAAGATGAGTGATGAATCCATGATTCATTTCTTTTATTCTTACTTTTTGGTTAAAATCCCTGATAAATAGTGTAAATAATCATAAAGTCTCACATTTTAACAAATTAATATCATTTGATAATAATATATATATATATAATTAAAATATATTTATATTAAATATGTAACTAATACTTATTTATATTAAAATAAAATGATAAAGAGATATAAACAAGGGAAAATAAGGTCGTATAAATAGATATAAACAAACTCTAACACGGAGACTAGGGCAATACTCTGACATGGTCAATAAGAGAAATAAGTAGGGGAACATATGATCCTTAACCAATAAAAATCTCAAAAATATGAATCATTAAATCTACGTAGATATTATTCACAATGTATAAATCTTATATTATTTTACTCCATATACTCCATTTTTTTGCACCTAAAATTGGATCGAGGACACTTCATCCATGAGCCTTTGCCTATCATTTAAGGAAGAGGATCATCTCTTGTAGAGGAGATTGCAAGAGAGGTGATGTAATCCCCTTTATTTTTTTATTGAAATTCAAAAATCCAACCTTATAGATTGAATCTTAGATTAATACTTTATATCCTCCAAATTTCATTTAATTCTGAGATTATTTTCTATTTTATCACAATAGTTGAAGATTTGAATCTTTTTTAAATGGAGTTTAAGTTGCTTAGATCTTGATCGAATGTTTGACCATTAAAATATAATAACAAATAATCTCGGAATTAAATGAAATTAGAAGGATATAGAGAGCATTAATCTAAGATTCAATCTATAAGGTTGGATTTTCGAATTTCAAGCACAAAAACGGAGATTCCAGCACCTCTACTACAATCCCCTCTACAGCAGATGATCCCCTTCCATCATTTACAAGTCTAGTACTCCGAGGAGCATCCACGCATGAACCTTGGCATGGAGTTGATCAAGCCGTTCGTTTAGGGTATGTTACGGCCATCAAATTCGATCCAGTCGAACGCACAATAAATGGGCCACGTGGATAGATGCCCAATCATAATAAGCACGAGCCTTCAAGCATTTTTCGTTGTGACACGTGGAAGCCTAGTAGACTCAGGATCAAATCTGAAGCCCAATCGTAATAAGCACGTGCTTTGCACGTGTATTGAGAACTTTTGCAATAAGAACCCTCAACTTTATTGATATTATAAACAGTTCCTCAGATTTACGTGGTCAGCACTCGAACGACTCCTGATTTGCATATTTACGTGCAGGTCCCGATCTCTACATATCATGTGGACTCCCACGTGACTGGCAGGGCTTTTTGCGACTCCATCCCCGATTTTATGCTATTTTCAATGCGTCCTTTACTATTCATTCCCTCTACATCCTATTAAATAAATGTATACTATTCAATATGTAATAAATAAGCTATGAAGAAAAAATAAAACTAAAAAAATACTAAATACATAATAATGTACTATATATAATATTAGAGAAAAGGAGAAAGCACCAAGATGTATGTAAGTTTACATGCATCGGTGCTACAAATATCTACTTTTTTTAGTTAGATTCAGATCACCCTATATGACAGTGGTGTCATTCCAAATTGAACTTTATTTGGGACCTATATCCCATTCGTCATGACGTTCAAATATTTACAGTCTAAAATACGATGAAATGTACTCATTCTAGATGAACATGTTAGGAACGATTTTTTCACAAAATTGAAGCACATATTCCACTTATCATTCTAAGTAAATGCTCAAACCAAAAAAAGAGGACACTGTAGTACCGGGGCATGTAAACATATATGCACCTTGGTGCAAGATCCCAAAAATATTATTAAATTAGTTTTGAAAATTAAAATCATTTTCTATTTTCTATAAATCAAAAAACCATATATCCAAATTACATTGTAGTTTAAAAATCAGTAAAAATTTGAATATTCAACCAAAAAATATAAAAGATAGCATAAGATAGATTTAAATACATTAAAAAATGAAAATAACAAATAAAACCCACAATATATCAAATATACATAAAAAATTTTAAAATCATAATAAATTTTAGAAAAATAATATAAATATATAAAATATACCAAATTAAAAATAATAAAGTATTCATAAAATAAAAAATAAAAAAATATTATTACTATTTATCATTTTAAATTCAATAAATTCACTATTATGTTTTACTCTGATTCACTATTTTCTAACATCAAATCAATTAAAAAACATTAAAACAAACAATAGGAAGCAAAAATAAAGAATTAAATATACAAAATAAAAATATTTTCACACTTATTTACTAACGATATTACATATATTTTAAAATAAGAAGACTCCTTATATTACTTGTATGTACATTCCTTTTATAAAACTGCTTTTCACATTTAAAAATCAATGAAAATATAAAGGAAAAATTAAATAAAAATTAAAAATCAGAAAATAAAAACATTTGAAATATATAAAAAGTAAGAAAATATAAAACGCTATACAAATTCTGATATACATAAAATAACAAAAAAGAATAAAAAATACATTTGTTATTGCAAAACCTAGACCTATTTTGGTATACATAAAATAACATAAAAAGAATAAATATTACAATTATTATTGCAAACTTAACCGGTGTGAAATTTTAAATCCACTTGGCATGAAATGAACTTCATTGTGTACATCCCACTAACATGATTCAATACGAAAATATATATATATTGCAAATAAATCCAAACTATTATTTGAGCAAATTGAGAATTAAACATTGTTTTTTGACCTCATATAGTCTCATATGAAGCTCTACTCACCTTTGAATTAATGTGCATACACATATCTACAATATAAGACCAGATTCAAAGGGACCGAATTTCATATGTGAAACTTGGATTCTAAAACCTTATCGTATATTGTATAGTTGTACAGGCTATTCGACAAATCAGATACAAACAAACAAATATGCAGATGCAGAATATGTCGAATGAGTTGGTTTAATGGTTTTGGTCAGATGCTCAAAAATCTTCCAGTTGTTCATGTTTATCATCATGTGAAGTATGTTAGTCCTTTATTTTATTTTTCAGTTTTTTTGCTTATTGCGTGAAACAATATATAACACTATTATGTTAATTAACATCTTTTTCTCTACATATGCCCCCATCTTACTTCGCAAATCACGTTAAGATTTTAACATACTAAGGTAAGGGAGTAGGATTTTTTGTTGGGAATCGTGGAAGCAACTACAAATGAGATCAATCAAGTAAAAGCATAGGATTGATTATCAGGTCTGGCGGGTCGGGTTGGTCATCGACCCAAACCCGAGCCTGTTTATTTTTTCCGTTTTTGGGTCGGACCGTGGTTCGATAAAATCAGGATAGACCAGCTCGAACCTGAACCTGGCCCGAAGTTTAATGGATCGAGTTCGGGCCGGGTCGACCTAGTAACTTTTTCCCATTTAAAAACTTTTGATTTTTTTTTGGAAATGCTTAATTCAACGGTGATATGGAAATGTCTTTTTTAAAAAACTTTTATTTTTTTAAAAAACATGTGATAAATTTAAGAATTTTGACATCCCTACAGTATTTTGATAAAAAAACTTTGAAATGTTTAAATTTTTTCACTTCAAAAACTTTTGATTTTTTTCATATACATTTTATTTTTTTCAAAACTTTGAAACTCTGGTACATGGTAGTATCGTTGGAGAGTGGAGATAGTGTTTGAGGGGGATCGGGTTGAGGTCGGCCATGAGGGATTATGGTTAAAGTAATATTATATATATATATATATATATATATATATTATAAGTTTGGGATCGAGCTTCGAATCGGGTTTCGGCCAGACTTCGGGTTGGGCTCTACCCAGCCCGAACCCGACCCATTTAGAAACGGGTTCTTTTTTGGCTCCGAGCCCGATCCAAATTTAAACGGGCTGGGTTCAGGTAGGGCTTAACGGGTCGGGTTGCGGGCCAGATCCAGTTAGCCCGGCCTACTCAACCCCGACTAGACCTGACCAATGGATCGGGGGTCCGCCCGCCCAACCTGTTCATGGGACCGAGCTTGGGCCAAGAGATTTCGGGAATGGACCGGCCCCGCTCGGCCAGCTCTTAAGCATGCATGTCAATTAGGCGGGTCGTGAGCATGTGTCATAAAACCCGGTTCACACATATATAAAAATAGGTTTAAAAATTATATTTTTATAAGGGGTTGATGGGGTTGCCCCTGGGGGCAGCCAACATGGCTGCCCCGCCCCTATTTTTGGGCAAATTTTTTTTATTTTTTTTGAAAAATATCGTCATGTATATTAGTCCCTATATCCCTCCTATATACCATTCGAATTTCATCAGAAACAGAGACTCGTACGGCCTCCATCCAGACAGGGTCGATTTGAAAAATCTTGCGACCGTTAAAAAAATGGCATCTGGATGGAAGCCGTAGGAGTCTCTGTTTCTGACGAAATTCGAATGACATATAGGAGGAATATATGGATGAATAAACATGACGATATTTTTCCAACATGTAGGGACAACCATGTTGGCTGCCCCCAAGAGGCAGCCCCAATTTTCCCAATATAATATACTTCAAGTTTTTATTTTACATTATCAATATTACATCTTATTTTATAGTTTACATGCAAAGTATTACATATTATAGACCATAAATTTTATAGAAAGGGTGAATGCTGGTTTAGATAACTTTCTAAATCCAAATGTATGCATATTATGGACCATACATTGTATTATGATAACTAGATGATGGTTGTTGACCTGTTGTGCATATGATGGATTACTTCTAAATAGGGTGACATGATGTTATTTTGAATTCAGTGCGACATTCATCATATTTTGGACCATTTCTAAATCCAAAACAAAAATGATGATGCTAAAAAAACGCATGGTCCATTTAGCATCATTTAATCTTTTTAAATCTAAAATGTATGCACAGCATTATCATCAATCAGCACATATTATTTTATAGTTACTTGGATTTAGAGAGATTATATGATGCTAAAAAAATTTAATTATCTCCATAAATTTGATTTAAAAATTAATAAAAAAAAATAGCTTACATTCAGCTCATGGATCGGCCAGGTCCAGCCCGACCCAGACCTGGATCGGGCTTGAGCCTTGAAGTATGACTCATGGACTGGGCTGGCCGGGCCTTGGGCAGGACGTTTTAGAACCTCGGCCGGCCCGATCCAGACCTGGATCGAGCTTGGACCTTGAAGTATGACTCATAGACTGGGCCGGGCGAGCCTTGGACAGGAGGTTTTAGAACCTCGGTCCGGTCCATGGCCCAGACTGGCCCGGAACTTTGACCAGTTCTAACCCCAAGTAAGCAAGAAGCACACGGATTCACAATATTAATTACCGATGTTTTCCTACATGATTTCCTTTCTATATTAATTACCGATGTTATCCTACGTGAAAATATTTACACGCCGTATTTTAAATTATTTCAATTACGTATTCAATTCCCCTTAAAAAGGGAAAAAATCATCACTTTATTGTGTATGCAAATGGACTTTTTATTCTCTAAGGGCCCGTTCGGTAGGAGAATAAGCAGGAATAAGGATGGAGAATAAGGAGAATAATGGTCTATTCTCCGTTCGGCTGAAGGATATGAATAAGGAGAATAAGGTGAAATAAAGGTAGGTAATGTGGGATAAAGATAGGAATAAAAGTGAAATAAGATGTAATAATGGAGAATAGTCGTACCACTGGGAACCGTGTTAGGAGGATAATTGACCCCTTATTTCATGGCCTATTCTCCTACCCAACAGGCCCTAAAGGCCCGTTCGATAGGAGAATAAGCAGGAATAAGAATGGAGAATAAGGAGAAAAAGTGTTTATTCTCCGTTCAACTAGAGGATAAGAATAAGGAGAATAAGGTGAAATAAAAAGTAGGTAAGGTGGGATAAAGATAGGAATAAGAGTGAAATAAGATGGAATAATGGGGAATAGTCGTACTACCGGGAATCGTGTCGGAAGGAGAATTGACCTCTTATTCCAGAGCCTATTCTCCAACCAAACATGGCCTAAATTAGTGCTTGACGTGTTTAACCATCAATCTTTTATAATTATAATCAACAAATGCAGATCTAGGTCATGCATATCTGGCGGAGGGTTGATCTGTAGTTCTTTAATCAATGTGAAAGTTTCAATCCACATAGCACTGATAATGATTATTATCGTAAGCCATGTTAAGTTCTTTTTTAATAGTAGGATCGGTAATTTTGGAAGTCGGCAGCGTTTCCTTGAGATTCGAACCCGAATCCTTTAAGGTGTAGACATACTGCAATACCATCGACCGCTACTTGGGTTCTGATGTTACTTACGTTGGGATAATGGTGGGGATTAGATTAGCATGTTAGCACGTTAATGACCGGATCAAATTCATCAAATATTTCTTTTTCTTTTTATGATTATAAATTAGACGAGAGGATAATCGAGAGTATAATCGGACATTTTGATTCAGTCAAGAAAAGCCAAACGAGTGGTAATTAGACTCTCGTGTAGATCCGAATGAATCAGCAGAGATCAGTCTTTGCATCCTAAGTAAGAGGATGGTGAGTTTCAAAGTACATGAGCGATCAACCCCGCAATCAGTTATTCGATTCAATAGGTGTTCAAATTGCCCCACTAAGAATTACGAAAAAATCCCATGTTTGTGATGTCGTGCCCCTACTGAGAGTTAAACGTCAGAGTTGTCGCCTTCATCATGCATGTGCCCTTCAACCCTCTCGGTTCATCTCCTTGACATTCTCTCTAGGTTGCTACGCCTCTCTTAAGTCCCCTCTCCCACGCTGCGACATCGTGCCCCGACCTTCGCCTCTCTATAAGACTGTGTTGTGCACACCCCGTTTCCTTGTGGACCGCCGCACCGGTTGCACTAGGTAAGTATGATTTTATGTATTGATATTATAAAATACATTATACTTATTATCATGGACTTATTTAAATTGTTGATTCTAGATCAGTATCAATTTAGATCCTAGATTACATTAGGATTTAATATATTATATTCATGCAATGCATCTAATTTTTAAATTTAATTAGTGTGTTATATAGAAAACATCTAAGATTGTATGTAAGACATACAATCCAATAGTTGTATTCAGGTGCAACAAATGATATATGAAACTACGTATATAATTGAACATATGGATATGTTATCAAGATTATAACGTGGAAAATTATAATCTCTGTAGTTGTAGTCCTTGGTCATAAGTTTATGTGTTCTCTAAGATGGCGTTCGGCTACAGGGGTAAACCCCTCTTTGAGAAAAGAGGGGTTTATCCCTTACTCATATTTTCTCACTCCTACGTGGGTCCTACTTTTATCGTTTTAAAAAAAATAAATAAATCAATTCTCCATCACCAATTCCATAAAAAAAATATATTATACCATCATATCATATAAAAATTATAAACTACTCCACTTCTTACTCACTTTTTCAATTTTCGATACAATCACATCACAATAGCTATTCACTTTTTCAAACTTCAATACGATAATATCACAATCAACCCACTTCTAATCCACCCCCAGTTTAACCCTATATCCAAACACCAAAACCCAAAAATGGGTTACCTGCTACCAGTTTAACCCACCTAAACTCAAAAATGGGTTACATGCTACCAGTTTAACCCACCTAAACCCACGTACCAAACACAACCTAAGCATTCTTTTAGATGGAAGTGATTTTTTTTAATTGAATCTGTTGTAAAGGATGGATTCGATGTGAACCATAATTTCTACCTGAGCATAGTAACAAGTTACCATATTACAGTTTCGAAAGCAGATGAATCCACTCCATGATACATTTTTGTATCTATTTTTAGGTTTATGATGCGCATAAAATTATTATGTAGGTTCCCGCTTAGTTTGTAATCCTGGATGCACCACTGATTGTAGCTAGGTATGTATTTTTTTTAAATTCAATTTATATAAATAAAACATGTCTTTATATATCTCCATGCATATGCATGTCAGTAGTGATTTATTTATTATATTACAATTTTATTTTTTTTATTATGTGTCGACGTGCCCCCCAGCTCTGTAATCCTGAGTCCGCCACTGCTTTCGAGCCATCTTATGGCAAAAAATCACTTCCTCTCTACCCACTCTCCCCCCGGCTTGCGAGGATGTCGCATCGTCAACATCCGATCCGGCAATGTATTATGTGCCTTGCGCAACCGTGAGAGCAAGTCGCTCGACATCGAGGAGGTAAATGTTGGTGAGCCCGAGTTGAGGATGATATGTATGTGATCAGATGTAATAATCTATGTGGTTGTTATATGAGTATAAGGGCACGTTTGGTAACGAGGTTGGGTTGGGATGGGGTATCCCTATGAATAGTAGTTGTTTGGAGGGTTGAAAAGGTCTGAGTGATAATTGTGATGTGATGTGATACTGATTATGTGTTATATTAACTTTTTCAGGATTATAGTATATTTTTATATTAATAAATTTTTTGAATATAATTAAAAAATATATGATACTAAAAAAATTGTACGATCAATACAAGTAATCCCAATCCAGGTTAGGAGGGTTGGATGGAGGGGTATGTCTATGTACACCGGCTACCAAATGAATCCTAAGTGTAACTACATGAACAATGAGATGACTAAGTCAAGTTTGATTACTCCTTTGTGATTTTATTTGTAGCAATGGATGACTAGCCGAATACTATTCCTAAAATATAATGATTGAAAGGATTTCAACATCTTATGGTATGTCAAGCTCTTGTTACCTTAGTTAAACGAATACTTTCGTATGATGGTTTAAAATGTAAAAGTATTCTTGTGTTCTAGGATTTGTGACAGGTGAAAATCGTCGCATCATGTCTTCAAGAAAAGGGTTCGCATATAATCATCCATTTTCAAATTACTACCGCTACAGCAAAATTGAGCTCAAATCCATCGTTATATTAACCGTTGTTAAATATATAACGACGATATTATTCGTTGCGAAATGAGTTTTCGTACTTGAAATTTGTGACGAATATCATATCTATCGTTATATAATTAGCAACGATCCATACAACGGCGCTTATCCGTTGTTATTTTTCAAAACATCAACTAAGCATCGCTATTTTTTAGTTCAAATTTAGCGATGATTAATTAGAAGTTTAAAAAACAGCAACGGATAAGCATCATCGTTGCTAATGATATAATGACATATATGACATTCGTCGTTAATTTCAAGTACGAAAAATCATTTCGTAATGAATAATATCGTCGTTATGTATTTAACAATGGCTAATTTAGTGATAGAATTTGAAAAAAAACGTCACTATAGCTCAATTTTTTTAGTTCATATTATCTCTTTTGCAAAAGGACCCACTTACAATCATTTATTTTCAAATTGCAAATTATTCCTCGGGATAATTTAAGACAAAACTCATATCGCTGAAATTTTTTGCGGGGCATTATAAATATCTTTACACCAAAATAAATTATTTTCAAATAAAATTGCTTAAGTTTACAATAAAGGTGTAGACCTGATCTTAACAATGATCTTTTAAAAAAGGTTATGTATATCACATATACCCCTAAATATAATCCTACATCTAAAACTTACAGAGTGTGACAGCGAGTTATAAGTGATGGGAACTACTATTTGACAACTTGAGTTTACATTTTGGGTGGTTATTATCGGATAAATTTGAGCACATACCCAATAACTTGTCAGGACCAGTTTACTCGATAACAGATCGATGACCTAAACTCGGAACGTTACATAATTATATTTCGTATATTAACTAGTACGAATTCCAAGCAGCCGCTATATGAGACCTTTGACAATATAAGCAGCAAAAATTTAAATAGACATTACCTATAAAAAAAGGAAAAAAAGATCAAGCTTTGCGAGCAGAAATATGAAACTCTTCTGCAATTTTATATGATAAATATTTAGAACCACGTATTTTGATATTTGACTTAACCTATAATAATGCTCTTGTAGTTAATGGTGACAATATCAATGACAATAACTTTGATTTCCTGAAGAGATCAACTCGATTATAATATGTCTATACTTTATACGAACGAGAATATTATCATTTGCCGAAATATTATAATGGTACTGAAAGCAACGCCTTCTTTCGTGATTTGGATTTGAGGACGAATCCAATATCGAAAACAAATGGACGTGTCCAATTTAGATCCATGTGATCATTATCATCATCATCATCATCATTATTATTATTATTATTATTATTATTACGGCCTGCCGACGCAGAAAGAGCGACTCTAAGGGCCCGTTCGGTAGGAGAATAAACAGGAATAAGGTTGGGGAATAAGGGGAATAAGGGTCTATTCTCCGTTCGGCTGGAGGATAAGAATAAGGAGAATAAGGTGAAATGAAGGTAGGTAAGGTGAGATAAAGATAGGAATAAGAGTGAAATAAGATGAAATAATGGGGAATAGTCGTACCACGGGGAAGCGTGTTGGGGGCTTATTCCCCTTATTCCATTCCTCCTTATACCCCAAACGAACATGGCCTAATAATATTTGTTAACTATATCATATTGACCACCATTATTAGATTACGCATGCCCTACTTAATTACCACTGCTAATGGAAATCCAGGGAGGATTCCAAATTCTCCACTCCATTTGCACTAATTATCACAGGAAAACGGGAAAGGGAGGCATGTTGCCAATAAATTATTTCTCTAGCTTCGCCAAGGATCTATAAGTCTAGATAAATCACATCATCATCATCATCATTAGGGTCAAAAGGGGCTGCCCCAGGGGAGCTAACTTGGCTCTCCCAGCCCCATTTCGCCGGTTTTTTTACTTTTTTTTGAAAATTTCTTCACTATATCACTATATTATGTCATTAAAATTTCGTGCGAACAGAGACTCCCACGACCTCCATCCAGATAGTTATTTTTTAACGGTAACATAATTACTAAAAACGACCCCGTTGGATGGAGGCCGCAAGAGTCCCTGTTTCGCAAGAAATAATATAGGGATATATTGATGAAAATCAATGGAAGAAATTTTCAAAAAAAATAAAAATTTTATTATGTATATTCAAGTTAACGCTCCCCCCATGGGGGCAGCCCCATTTTACCCTTATTATTATGGGGAAAAATGGGATTGCCTCTTGGGATAGCCAACATGGCTTCCCCCACTTTATTTTCCGTAAAAAATTTTATTTTTTTTTGAAAAATATCATCATGTATATTCATCACTATATCCCTCCTGCATGCCATTCGAATTTCGTCAAAAACAGAGACTCTTATGCCCTCCATCTAAAACATGTAATTTTAACGATCTTAGAACTGTTGTAATCGTACAAATTCTAGATGGATGGCATATGAGTCTCTGTTTCTGACAAAATTCGAATGAGATGTAGGAGGGATATAGGGATGAATATACATGGCAATATTTTCAAAAAAATAAAAAATTTTGACAAAAATGAGGTGGGTGCAGTCATGTTGGCTTCCTCCAAGAGACAGCCCCATACAACCCTATTATTATTATTAGGGATATTTACACCTACAGTCTTGAGCAGTTTTGTACTTACGTACATGACCCACATGGTTATGAGTATGTGACAGAGTGACTATTTGAGATTTCTCATTTAATTTGTAAGGGCTATGTATGGGAAACGGAGTGACTATTCGGGATCTTTCGTATAATTCATGATTGTCAAGAGTTATGTACGTAAATACAAAACTACTCAAGATTATGGGTGTAAATATCACTTACTACCACCACCACACCCACACCGCCATTACCACCATCACTACTACATCTCCTTGATCTGACTTGATCAAAGAAACTATTGTAGAGTTAGTAATAGTAGAGTTAGTATATTTTCTATAATAGCATTTTTCTTCAATTTGATTGAATTTGATTTGATCAAATCTCATCAAAAGCTTTGGTGCGAATGAAATAGTTTCAAATCTTATGAGATTATGTATTTTTGCGAAAAAAAATCGAGAAGGTCTATGTGGAGAGGGGTTCTAGTGTGTAGCCTAGAGGACTTCACGTGATCGAAAACATAGTTCCTCACGTTCATCTACCGATCAACGCCTAGCGAACTTCTTACAAGCAAATCGTAAGAGAAGATCAATCGCCTTCATGTTTTTCTCCGACTATATGAAAAAGAATTCCACCATGTTAGTAAAACTTTTTAAGCGATCATCCAAAAGATCAGGATTCAAATCTCACTGTTTATTGATTTTTCTAACAGAAAAAACCTCCCTATTGAAAGTTATTAACCTGAAAAGTATCCATCGAAGAGGATAAACACCACATGTTCCTCACGTCACTTAGATGGTATCGTGATAAATGTACTTTGTCCACTATAGGTTTATTAATACGATGTTTGATTGGATGATCGATATTCCGGTTATATGCATTGCATGGATCTATCAACATCCATAGTGTGGGCCCATTCTAACAATGTCTTTAATACAATGTTTTTAAATCGAATGTGAGATCGAACTGGAAACTTTATCGAAATGGTCGGATCGGGTTGAATCATGTAATTGTATCGGTTTAACTAGATGATGGTGTCATCATTACTTAAAAGAGAATTAAATCGGACCGGTAAAAAAAGTGGTTGAACCGGCTAATTAAACGGAAATGAAATAATATGCATATAATATAGACTTAAATATACTTGAAATATAAATAAAATACATAGATAATGTATGTATTTCACACTATACATAAAATATTTTTCGTATACACCAACAAATATCATACATATCATATATATAGATATATAATTTAGACTAGTTGCTCCGTAACATGATAATAGTTTAATTATATTTAAAACTCAATACATGCAAAAAGTTATGTTAATGTAGTCCGGTTAGAAGTTTGAAATAGGTAACCAAAGGTCGTGAGTTCAACTTCTACCACCAGTAATATTTTAAAATAATTTAAAATTTAATGTGGTTCAACTTCGGTTGAATCTGGTTAAACCGAGTCAAAAAATAGGTTGAACTGGGTAGGTTTATTAAAATTTGAAAATTCGGATCGAACTAGCATAAATCGGTTAACCGAACCGATCCAGGCCCGATTCACCGGTCGAACTGGCCGGTCTGATCCTGTTTTCAAAACATTACTTTAGTATCGAATCTATCATCAAATTAAAAGTTGAATAGTCTGAGGTTCATTATTGTGAGCATATTTTTTAATAGGTAAATATGGGCGGTAGGCACATTGTTCTACCACTAGATCATTGAAGTGGATTGGGTATGTGAGCTTTTGTTTTAATAGAATAAGTGTTCAAACAAATGAAATTGCTCATTCACAAGCTAATTGAAGCATAATTAAGTATGGACTGAAATTAAGCTTATTAGAGGATGATTATTTAGATGAAACAAGATTGAAGTGGTAGAAAATTGCTTTGGGAGGTATCTAGATATTAATGTAGGCTTATGTTAATGATCATTACATCTAAAAATATTGAATATATGATAATCTAAAGGTATGGTGAGTTTCATTGACTTGAATTAAGTTGTAACAACTTGAGCTTAGGTCATTGGATTGCTATCGAGGAAAATTGAACCTCACAACTTGTTAGGTCAAACCTGATTGAACCTTTTGATAACCACCTAAAATAATTAGATGTTGGTTACATATACACATATAATATGAACAAAATCATTTTACGCTTCTAATAAGTGATATATTTTTTATCAAATTGGAATTATCGACATACTCAACATAAACGTTAGTTTTCTATATGAGCAATAACTAGTTAATTCCTTTTAAATGTTATTGTAATTGCCTTTATTAAAGGTTATTCAATTAGATTCGAGTCTTTATATTTTTTTTCAAAAGTCTCATACTCACAAAATCTGAGATCGGATTATAAATTCCAAGGTACTACTTGCAACTTGAGCTTAAGAATTTTAGGTTGTTATCAATTTGTCCAATCAAGCTCAAAGCTAACAAGTAGCTGATGTTAGTTTACAATCTATGATGGAAATGCAAGTGGTATCACAAAGATTTCCATAGAATAGTAGAAAAGGCTAATCGAGAGGAGTAGTCATCTCTACAAAGAGATAGGAAGAAATTACCACCCCAAGCGTATAGCCGCCATTATTAATGAAAATAAGTGAAAGATTATATCACCATGAGACATTTACGAATATAAGTAGGTGAGGTTGTAATACATCAAAAATAGTCTCACATCTAATACTTACATAGTGTTAGAATAGGCTATAGGCGGTGGAGATTATTACTTTATTTTATGAGCTTAAGCATTGCGATACCAATGGATCAACTGAATCTGAACCTAACAAATTATTAGGATCAGTATTCCTGGTAAAGT
Source organism: Ottelia alismoides (assembly GCA_037367405.1). Taxonomy (NCBI): domain Eukaryota; kingdom Viridiplantae; phylum Streptophyta; class Magnoliopsida; order Alismatales; family Hydrocharitaceae; genus Ottelia; species Ottelia alismoides. The sequence goes on along the minus strand of JAZKJV010010592.1, from coordinate 7,020 downwards.
CTTGGATTTATTCTCAAGGTGTTAGAATTGATATATGATTGAGTTTCTTCATATAGTTGAAAGGCTACTCGAAAAGTAGAATATTCCCTTCGAAAAGATATAAGAAAACAACAACATGTAGCGTCTAGCTGCCACCGCTGATGGAATAAGCAATGGTTCATATGCAACAAAGATATTGCGAAAATAAGTGAGAGAGGTTGTAACATCCCAAACATAACCTCACATCCAACACTATAAAATTTGATAGTGGGTTATAAGAAGACAACTACTTGATAATTTGGACGCTTAAACATTTTCGATAGTTGTTGACTGGTCTACTTTGACCTAGACCCAATAATTTTTCATTATCAGTTTTCCTCGATAATGACTCTAGTCTGGATTCAAGACGTTACAAGTTATATCAAAATGAGGTCCTCTAAATATTGGAAACGACTAATGGTGAAGGAATACAGACAAAGGAATAGGATGAAAATATTGCATAGAGCGTGCAACTGCCACTATTCCTAGGGAACAAGTGATGTATCATTTCCTAATAAGGACATTGTGAAAATAAGTGAAAAAGGTTGTATCACTCATACCCAACAAGTTGTCAAGGACGGTTTTCCTTGATAACGGACCGGGGACCTAAGCACGGGACGTTACAATCACACAACCATAGTCCCATATCCAATACTCACAAAGTGTGGGAGTCAGCTATAGCCTATAAGAGTAGAGGGCTACTATTTGATAACTTGAGCTTAAACATTTTGGGTGTTTTCTACGAGTCTATTTGGACATGACCTAACAAATTGTCATGATCTGGTTTCCTCGATAACGGCTTAGATCTAGGTTCGAAACATTACTGGTGGAATAAAAGTAGATTTCATATAATAATGGAAAGGCCTACGTGAGAGGTGAAATCATCCAAACAAAGAGATACAAGGAAAATGCTACCATGAGCGTGCATTTGCCATTATTAATTCGAATATGTGATGGATTATATTGCAAAAAGATGTTGCAAATATAAGTGTGAAAGGTTGTAGCATCCTAAACATAGTTCTGTTGTAAGTAGGATTGCCATTGCATACATTAAACAGTAAAACATCAGATTCAAACGAATTAACAGAGAAACAAAACCGAATAATATTATGTTAAACGTATGTTTCCCAATCGTTATCCGATTATACAATGCAAACAAGAACCGATTAATAGAACAGAAACATAAACGCGGGTATGATCTAGAAAGGGTAAAGCAATAAACACATTGCGGCAACCAAAATAAAATGAAGATCAGTTTAGAAGTCACCGAAGCGTCCATGAAAATGGACTGTCCTTAGAGAAGATATCGCCCCCACAATACCGGTGCGTAGGGTACTGGCGATCCGCTCCCAGGATACGACGGTTCACGATCGTCGTCGGCGCACACCAACGGGATCGTACTCGATTGTACCTCAGAGAACTGCAGCCAAGAGAGGAAGAAGAAAACGTTCGTCCGTGAGAGGAAGAACCAGAGAGAGAGACGGCGTGAGAGAGGTTTTTCTTACGAGTGTAGAAAAATTGAGTCGGGTGAGGGATATAAATAGAGGGTCTCGCGTCCTGAAGACGCGACCTTTGGTTTCCAAAAGACGCGCCTTTGGTCTTCAAAAGGCGCGTCCCGAAGACGCATCCTTTCGGATCCCAAAAAACGCGCCCATAATGACGAGATAAATTCTCATTTAAGTCGACTTACCAAATTAATCGTATGATTAATTTAATCGACTTACCAAATGAAAACCGCAGCAAAAGTATCGAGATCCGAGATCCGAATTGATTCTCCCGAGCCCGAGCCCGAGCCCGAGACGGAGACGGAGACGGAGACGGAGACGGAGACGAAGCGGAGCGCGCGCGCGTGTGTGGTCCTCCATTCCTCCTCTCTACTATTGCTACAAGAGCTTGGGGTGTGAACTCATATATAAGTCCACCAAAAAAGTTTAGTTCTCCCCGGTGTGGGACTAAACTTCCACCCAAACTTCCATATTTCAAATTTGGGAATTCCCAACTTTCCCTCCAAACCATTTGGTTTCCCAATTGGAACCAAATTATTTCCAATTGTAATTACATAGACTTTCCAATTAAAGTCTAAATACAATCTTGAATACAACAATCCCCCACGAATTCACCAATTTGAAAAAGAGATTCAAAAGGATTTAACAGACTTCTTTCGGCTGCCCACACTTTGCTTTCAGTAAAGGTACCTTCCGGTTTTAACCTCTACCTGAGTTTACTACTTTCACTTTAACAGGAACGAAGTGAACTACGTCTTGAACTTCAGACCTTGGTGTTAAAGTATACGGTAGAAACAATAAAGTGTTGTTCTTGGTACAATCTTCAGGGTTGGTGCTCTTAAAGGCCATGCACCCTTATTCTGTTTCATGAGTGTGTTCAGGAAAGACCCTCTTCCTTTAACTGCGGCCCACAGTAACACTCACATAGGTGGCGTTCTCCAAGGATGCACTGCTAACATCCTGCCCTAAGGCTTGAACCCATTCAGAGCCTACGCTCTTCCTAAACTTGCAGCTTAAATGGCACTCAGGCTACCAGGGATAAGACACTCATGCTTACGCATTAAAATTAGAGTGCCAACCAGTTCTCCAAACAGCTTGTTATTACCACATTGAACCTACTTTGTGGGATCTCCACTCAGATAGGTTGGGTTGCTACTGTAGAGGAACTCCCAATGGGTCTCAGTCCCATCCCAAGCCTAGACTTTAGCACTAAAGATCTATCAAGTCCCTTACTCAACGGATCTGTCGTGTTGTCTTTGGGATCCTACAAAATCCACAGCCAACACTCCTCGAGACACCAAATCCCTTAACGTCTTAAGTCTGATTTGTATATGTCTCCTTGTTTTCTGTTTGAACTTTGAACTCTTGATCTTGGCAATTGTTGTCATATTATCACAATGTACCGAGATCGCAGGAACAGGCTGACCTACCATGGGAATTTCAGACAGAAGTTCCCTTAGCCATTCAGCCTCAATTCCAGTGGTGTCCAAAGCACACAGCTCGGCCTCAAAAGTAGATCGAGCTAGAATGGTCTGCTTCACAGACCTCTAGGAGACTGCACCGCCTCCAAGGGTAAATACATACCCTGTAACACCATTACTCCCAGACTCCTCTATTTTCCCTATCAAGCTTGCATCACTATATTCTTCTAATACAGAAGGACTTCTACCATAATGCAAACTTAAGGGAAATAGTTCCCTTCAGGTACTTCAGTACCTGATCCAGAGCCTCCCAGTGAGTACGGTCAGGACAGCTAGTGTATCTACTCAGCTTTGCAACCGAGAATGAAATATCAGGTCTCGTGCAATTTGCAAGATACATTAAACTTCCTATCACTTGTGAATACCTTAGCTGGGCTACAGGTACTCCACTTTTATTCTTAAATAGCGTTTTGGATGAATCAAAAGGAGTGCTTTACAGCTTTGCAATCTTGATATCGAAATTTCTCAAGTACCTTCTCAACATAGTGAGATTGAGAAATTACAATCCCATCAACTGACCTTGTCAGTTTGAGACCCAAGATCACATCAGCAACACCCATGTCTTTCATCTCAAACTTGCTACTCAAGAATGCCTTAGTCTCATTAATAATCCTCATATGTGATCCGAACAACAATATATCATCAACATATAGGCACAAGACAATACACTCATCACATTTCACCTTAGAATAAACACACTTGTCGGATTCATGAACCTTAAAGCCATATGACAAAATAGTCTTGTCAAATTTTTCATGCCACTGCTTTGGTACTTGTTTCAATCCCTAAAGGGATTTGACAAGCTTGCAAACCTTTCCCTCATTCCCAGGAGTCACAAGCCCATCAGGTTGATCCATATAGATCTCTTCCTCAAGATCGCCATGCAAGAAGGCGGTCTTCACATCCATCTGGTGGATAGAGAGATCATATACAGATGCCAATGCTATAAGCATCCGGATTGTGGTCATCCTAGTCACAGGAGAATAGGTATCAAAATAATCGATATCTTCCTTTTGCCTAAAGCCCTTTGCAACTAATCTGGCTTTATACTTTTCAATTGATCCGTCAGGTCTAAGCTTTCTCTTAAACACCCACTTGCCCTTTACTCCTCTTTGGCTCGTTCTCTTCAGAAAGATCATTGGGTTCAGGTTGAGTCTCAACCCCCACATTCGATATCCTTTCCACTTGATCTGGAATAGATCCTGATGTGGAGGCGCCTTCAATGGTCAGATTCTTAGGAATCCCAGTCTTCAATGGAAAGACATCCTCAAACAAGGTAGAATCACGGAGTTCAACAATAGTGTTGACATCTATACCCAGTATCTCGGACCGAATTACCAAGAACCTATATGAATAGCTATTTTCTAAGTAACCTAAAAAGACCGCATCAACAGTTTTAGACCAAGTTTCTTTCTCTTGTGTTCTGGGACTAAAACCTTAGCGAGACAGCTCACACTTTGAGATATCTTAAACTCGGTTTCCTATTTCTCCAAAGTTCAAAGGGACACTTTTCCATATGTCTTGGAGGCACCCTATTCAGAATATGGCAAGCCGTATTCAAGGCTTCTCCCCACATATAGGTTGGAAGTCCAGAACTCTGTACGAGAGCATTAATAATGTCAGTTAAGGTTCTATTTTTCCGTTCTGCTATCCCATTTGATTGCGGTGAATATGGGGCCGTAACTTCATGAACTATGCCAAAAGATTTGCATTGTTCATCAAATAAGTTAGAGGTATATTCACCTCCTCTATCTGACCTAAGGCGTTTAAGTACTTTTCCTGTTTGTGTCTCAGCCTCATTCTTAAAGATAAGAAATTTCTCTAAGGCTTCATCCTTCGTTTTCATTAGATATACATAGCAGTATCTACTGCCATCATCTATAAAGGTGATAAAGTATTTCTTATTGTCTCGGGTCAACACACCATTAAACTCACAGATATCCGTGTGCACTAGATTCAAGATCTCACTATCTCTAGAGACAGACTGGAAAGACTTCCTAGGTGTCTTAGTTTGCACACAAATTTCACATTTTTGAGTTTTATCAACTGTGTGTTTAGGGATCAAATCTAAATTCATCATTCTTTTAATTGAATTTAGGTTTACATGTCCCAATCTACCATGCCACAGATCACAAGATTTTAGATTATTCACAACATGAGACACAGAACTAGAACATTCAGCATTCAAAACATTCACTTCATTAATGTTTACTGAATCACATCTAATTCTAAATAACAAGTCAAAGTCAGCCAAATACCCTTTTCCATAAAAGACACCATGTCTCAGAATAACAACTTTATTACATTTAAAGTTTAATTCAAAATCATTTCTAACTAAGATGGAGCCAGATAACAAATTCTTCTTAATGTTAGGAACATGCAGCACTCTGTGCAACGTCCATACTCGTCCAGAGGAGAACCTTAAGTTGACTTGTCCCGACCCTAGCACCCTAGCTGCAGAATCGTTCCCCATCTTCACAGTCCCACCGTTGCAGGTCTGATAAGAAGAAAACAACGTTCTGTCAGAACATATGTTTACATTGGCTCCCGTATCCACGAGCCACTCATTTGGATCATGGATATGGTATAGTTCATGTTTTACAGAGACATACCCCTCGCTAGCCCCGAGTCCCATAGTGATCATGTTCACTTGTGGACTCCCGTCTGTAGCCTTAGGTTGAGCCTTCAAGGACGGAGAGTCCTTCTTCCAATGGCCAACCTGATTACAGTGCCAGTAGGGTTTATTCTTTACCTTTTTCTAGATCTTGCCCTTTGGTTTCATTCTATTGTTATTGGGACCCTTTCCCTTCTTATCTTTGCCCTTCGAGGTCATAAAATTGACCTTAGCCTGAATATCAACAGGAAGCACAGGTTTCTGTTTCCTGTGTTCCTCCTCTATGGCAATTGCCATCATCAAGTCATCCATAGAAATCTTCCCCTTCCTATGTTTCAGGGTCATACCGAAGTCTTCCCACGACTTGGGGAATTTTTCTATGATGCACATGTCCTGAAACTTCTCTGAAAGTTTCATTTCGGCATCCTCTAAACCATGAAGCAGGAGTAAAAACTCGTGTGCCTGTTCAGAAACAGACTTCCCTTCGGCCATGGAAAATTTCAAAAATTTGGCTACGGAGTACTTCTCAATACCGAGATCTTCGGTGTTATACTTCCGGTCCAAGTCTTCCCATAGACCCTTCGCAGTCTGCGTGGATAAACAATATACGTCAAACAACGTGTTGGACAGAGCCAACAAGATACAACTATGACATATACGGTTGCGTTCCTTCCACGCAGATTGCGCCTTATGGCTATCGGGTGAGGGGTTTTCCGCCTCCACCGTAGGACAGTCGGTTTCAAGCATCGAGATTAACCCTATGTTGGTTAACCAGATCTTCATGCGTTGTTGTCAACGCTTAAAATTCTGTCCACCGAATTTTTCAGGCATACCCGTCATATCTACCCTCGATTTAAACATTGTTTCCGACATTCTAAAATCGGTTCGGGATATCTTCTCTAAGATTGTTGTAATTAGGATTGCCATTGCATACATTAAACAGTAAAACATCGGATTCAAACGAATTAACAGAGAAACAAAACCGAATAATATTACGTTAAACGTATGTTTCCCAATCGTTATCCGATTATACAATGCAAACAAGAACCGATTAATAGAACAGAAACATAAACACGGGCATGATCCAGAAAGGGTAAAGTAATAAACACATTGCGACAACCAAAATAAAATGGAGATCAGTTTAGAAGTCACCGAAGCGTCCATGAAAATGGATTGTACGTAGACAAGATATCGCCCCCACAATACCGGTGCGTAGGGTACTGGCGATCCGCTTCCAAGATACGACGGTTCACGATCGTCGTCGGCGCACACCAACGGGATCGTCCTCGATTGTACCTCAGAGAACAACAGCCGAGAGAGGAAGAAGAAAACGTTCGTCCGTGAGAGGAAGAACCAGAGAGAGGGACGGCGTGATAGAGGTTTTTCTTACGAGTGTAGAAAA